>CM076572.1:880098254-880481699 GCA_034641835.2 Pinus albicaulis
CCCTTATATAATCACAAACACATTGCGAATAATACATAGGGTTGAATAAAGAGGAAATACTTTGGAAAAGAAAAGTTATAAAAACCATGGAAGTTAATCGATTAGCACAACCTCAAGCCAAGTACTAAGCCTCGGTGTTTTGAGAAAAACCGTCCATCATAGTCCTCGAATCACCTTACAATTAGAAAATTGGCATAAATGTTAGAGGGGAAATCTCCCAATAAAGAGAAAGTGAAAACTGAGGAAAAAATTTAAGCGAAACATAGAATGTATGGCAAAACAAATAAAGCACTTTATTTTATTGTGTTCTAAAATTTGATACCTTCAAACGTGTTGAAGTTATAGGAGACCACACCATAAAATCCTAAGACTATTATTCCATGGTCACAAGCTAAAACCCTTTCAATATTTGTAGGCTAAAAAATATTTGGGTTTCAAAGATAATCAAGAAAATCGCGAAGCGATTTCTCAAGAAGCTTTATGAAAATTGAGAGTAGGTTGGTGGGGTTGGGGTAGGGTTAGTATCCTAATCCACCCGTCTAAAAACTTTATTGAACACCAATATATTTAATGATATTCACTCTAGTTACTTTTGAAATACTAAGGAACCCAATGAAAAATTTTCTGTTTACATGAGTTTCATTTTGATATGGATTCCAACTCGGATCCATGTGTAATGCATGCAGACAAAATTTTTGTGATTGTGTAATATGTGATTCACGAATTTCCATATCCAGGTACATGAAACATTGAAAAACTATGAAGCATAACCTATAGCATATCTATATCAAACATATACATTTTAACATACCTCGCCGTGAGCATGCTTTTGTTACACATCGATTGAAGATTGTTATATATATTTTACACGAACATTTATGTATGCACCACAACACATATAATGTTATGGTGGATGTGATTTAAATGTGTATACAAGTCATAAGCCAACAAATCCTTTGGTAGCAGCCTTTGTTATCACTCCTTGGGCATCATGCTTATTTTGTAATGATTTTAAGAGAGCAATTTATTAGTCCCTCCCTACGCCAACGTAGGTAATATATCGTTCATTGGACACTCAAATAACATTAAATCACGTTGATAAATGATTGCATTATTGTTATAACCAATGGTTAAACATAAATATTGAATTAAAAAAATAGTATCCAATGTTTCTATTTTGACCTCTTATTGTAGGAAAAAGAGTATGATTTTAAAAATTATGGTTAAAAATTAGGAAAATAAACTTTAAATCTAAAAACATTTTATTTTAATGCTACTTAATAGCTATAATTACTTCACATTCATTTAAATTTCTAATGGAAACAAAAGAGAACTCATGCACTAAATTTTAAAACCGCCATACATATCCAAAATCTGAAATTGCCACGCTTCGAGTGAGAGGCCACCTGCAATTTCTCTTGGTCACCTGTCTCTTTTTTATGCTCTTGCCTCCTCTTCATTCCACCAACCTCCTTTTCCATTCACCCTCTTCATTCCATCCTCCTTACCCATATTGCTACCTGCAACCCTTGCCCTTATTTTTTAATCGGTTGAATAAACTAAGAGACTCTCTCTTCAAGCTCTAACTATGAATTGATGAATGAAAGGGACGTAGTGGACCATAAGATTTGACACCAACTTGAACATGAGAATTATTTATGGGAGGAGGAAGGCCATTTAATAGTCTCCACAAAATATTTAGGTGGAACATCAAGTACCATTGGAGGCCATTAGATGCCTTACTCTTCACATTGGAAAGTTCCTATTTGTTGTAGCCTTTGTTTTCATCATGGTCACTAGTGATGAATTTAACAACGTAGAAATTATAAAATATACATGTATATCATGAGACTCCTGTGATCGAACAACTAAATCCACTATTAAATACAGAATCATTCTACTCAATTCTTTGCGGAAATTAAATTGTTAATTGCAAACATATGAATAAAAGTCAATCGCACGTAACAAGATTTTTTAATGGGAAATATTAAAGCTCAAAACCCTAACTATCATATATTATGTATATCATGAAATCATGAAACAATCTCATACAAATATCAGCTCATAGGGATCTTAGTACAATATACAATCGTCTCACACTGTCATACAAAATTTGGTTCACACATGCACCAATTTACTGCCTCCTGAGAGCTTGTCTCCACTGCACAATCCCCACTAAACAACATCCCTGAATGAATTAGATATTTCCTTGCATGTACTGTGAAATCCTCATTGGAAACTCCAATGCATTTGTAGATGCATTGAATGCATCACTAGAGTCACAACAAATAGTCAAACACACCCTTTCACCTATCTCTCAACTTGGTCTCCACTAGATCTGACATGCAAGTAGTTAACTATTGTATTTCTTCAATTGAAAGTAAGAAACTACTTGTGAGTTGATTAAATAATTAATTCACTCATTTTTCACTAGTGTATCTTTAGTTACAACTAACACTACTGAGTTTAACTCACTTAACTGAGTTAAACTAAATAACAACTCTCATAACTACTCTTCCAACTTTGTTACAACTGTGTCACACTTAGTTACAACAAAGTTCATCATGCATGAGTCACCAACCAACCTTGAGGCTCGTAATTCCTTCAGATAGTTGGTTTGCCACAACAGTTAACTGAAGTCAAGTGCTCCAAAAGAATAAGTTATTATTTATTGTCTGATTATCATTAAGGGCTAATAATAATCGACATGCATTCTATTTTTAGACTTTCGGTCTATAAATAGACTTCGCCCATCTTCTAAAAAAAGAAACTCATCCAAATATATAATTTTCTCAACCATCCTGAATCAACATCTTGCTAATTTTAGAATATGCTCACCATTCTAAAAATAGACATACACCTAAAAATAGCCTGTGGGCACCACCTGGTGAAGGTGCTTAATTTTCACTAGGATCATCATCTTGTTGAATCTCAACACTCCCTCTCAACATGAAAGGGATTATCCTTCACCCTAATTTTGTCTCTATGGTATTCGAATTTTCTCCTAGTGAGCGCCTTCGTCAGAATATCTGCATCGTCATCTTCCATAGGAATGTACTGAAGCAACATGATCTTTCGTTGCACACAAAATTTTATATGATGATACTTGATATCTATATGCTTAGATATATCATGAAACACAAGACTTATCGAGAGTTTAATGCTACTTTTATTATCGCAATGAATCACTATAGGATCTAAATGAGAACCAAACAAATTGACCAAGATCTTCCTCATCCAGATAGCCTCACATGTAGCTTGACTTGTTACCATGTATTCCACTTCTCCTGAACTATGTGCCACATATATTTGTTTCCTATTGTACCAAGAAACAACTATAGATCCAATACTTAAAACCCCTCCCAATTTGTTCTTTCTGTCCATTAGGCTTCCTGCCCAATTTGCATCTATGAAGCCATGCAACTTCACCTCATCCATCTTCCTGTACCATAAGCCATACTTGGATGTGCCCTTGAGATATCTCAGGACATGCTTTCCTGCCTTCCAAAAGACCATGGTAGGATTAACCATCACTTGACTAAGTTGGTTCACGGCATAGCATATGTCTGGTCTTGTATTACCTAAATACATGAGCGAACCCACCAACTGTTGATAGACAGTAGCATCCACTACCTCTGTTGATGTAGCATCCTCTTTCCTCCAATTTCCTGGAAGAGGAGTATCCATGGGTTTGTAGTCCTCCATGTGAAACTTAGCGAGTATCTTCTGAGCATACTTTCCTTGAGATACACACAATTCACCTTCTCGTTGCCATATTTCTAGTCAAAGTAAATAATGAAGGAGGCCCATATCCTTCATATCGGTCTCCTTTGCAAGGTCCTCCTTGCATGAGTGTATTAGCTACTCATCACCAGTTAGTATTAAATCATAACCATAAATAACAATGATTAAAGGCTTACCCTCCACCACAATCTGGTATAGGATTCCATCTGCCTCACTCTTGGTGAAGTAAAGTGCAATGCAATAGCTATCGATCCGATTGTACCTTGCACAAGGTGCTTGCTTCAACACATAAAAAGCTCTTTTGAGTCTGCACACATGCGACTCGCTGCTGAAGATATCAAATCCTTCATGCTGCTCAATGTACACTTCTACCTCAATGATCCCATTAAGAAATGCAGTCTTCACATCCATCTGATGAATGTGTCAACCCATCCATGCTGAGAGAGCAAGGATGGTCCTTATGTGTTGTGAAACCAGCTCCAGAAAGGGAAGAAAAGAGATATAAATGCCTTAGAAATAAGCCACTTCGAGGGGGCAACCTCCAATACATTACATGAATGAAAAATTCTTTGATGATTCAAATTACAATATCTCCTTTCTATATATAGGAGTCCATGGAGCCATAATGTAATCCTAGTGGGGCCACAATGTAATCCTAGCCGACCTAACAATAATAATTTAAGGGCATAATAATAACAATATGGGGGTTACAAGGGTACAAGAATAACAATAAGGGGGTTACACTAACAACAATAAGGGACTATACTAGTAATATAGGGACCTAACATGCCCCTCTCCTTCAAAAAAGTGTTGTCCTAAACGCTTGAGTAGCTCTGGGTGCTTCTGTATAAAATTACCATCCTCCCATGTATAATATTCACTGGGTAAGTTCTTCCACTTGATGAGACACTCTGAAATTGATAGATTCTGTAGCTGTCGAGTTCTTGTTTCCGTGACCACTTCAGGTTTCAATATGATTTTTCCTTCCTCATCCAGTTCTGGCAATATTGTTTGAACTAGAATATTTGCACCTATAACCTTCTTTAAGCATGAAACATGGAAAATTGGATGCACTCATGAAGAAGCAGGAAGCTCCAATTTGTATGCCATAGTACCAATCTTTTGCAACACCTTGTAATAACCATAGTACTTTGTCGATAATTTATTATCCTTCTTAGCTTGCTTCAGAGAAATTTGTTTGTATGGTTGTAGCCGTAAAAATACCCAGTCTCCTACATCAAAAATTCTCTCACTATGATGTTGATCGGCCTGTTGTTTCATTCGATTTTGTGCCAAATTCAGGTTGTCCTTTAAGAGTTTCAAAAAACTTGGAATGATTGTCCAAGACTTTTTGGAGATCTGCAGAAATAGATGATTTTGATGTTGGAACTTCTAGTGAGCATAATTGTGAAATTACGCCTCGTTGTTCTTTCTTTAGAAGATTTTTCATGACATTAGAGCTTATTATCTTTCTCGGCTTCCCTGCAATACCCCGTAATTCAACTTCCTTTTCTTCTGAAAAAAATTTCAGGAAAATTTCTTGAAAATTAAAAGCTACCGTCCGCAAATATTGTAACCATTGTACTCATAGTACAACTAGGGAAAATTTTAAGGATGGAAAGTTATTTTGAAGTTTAAAAAATTGGCGAATCTCACTAGTCCCTAACGTGAAAAATATAAAATGTTTATTGATGTATTTATAAAATTACTCAAATTTATAATGATATTATATATATTGTCTATATAATTTTGGCGATTTGTAAGGTAAAATAATTTATATTGTAAAATTTGGGCGAATCACTTTTTAAAAAAGACGGAAATTGGCGAATCTTTCTTTTGGAAAAACCATGGAAAATTAGCCCACCTACGAATATTAGCCCCTATAGTACAACATTAGCACCTTCCATAGGAATGGAAAGCATTGGAATATTCAATACATATTCCCCCATGGTTAGCTTGATATAGGAAACAATTCAATTCCTTGGCTACCTTACAATGAATAAAATTATGGGTACTACCTGAATCAATCAACACTATTACCTTTTTCTTCTTGATATGTCCTTATATCTTGAGAGTTTGAGGAGTGCTAATTCCTGCCAATGCATTACACGATATGGTCGGACTCATTTCTTCCTCTTCTTGGGTTGGTTCTTGCTATATATCCTCTTCTTGTTCATTTTCTTCTTCCTCTTCACAATATATGTAAAATAATTTCTTCTCAGCACACTTAATACCTTTAGTGTATTTGATATCACAACTGTAGCAAAGCCCTTTTGCTCTTTTTTCTTCCAATTTTTGTGGTGTCAACCTTGTAGGTTGTGGAAATCTAGGAGTAGCAACACTTCCCTCTTTATTGAAGTGAGTGGTAGGCTTCCTTGTCGCCATAATTTTACATTCAATTTTTATTGCCAACCTAAATGCCTTCTCCAATGAATCAGGTTCCAAAACTAAAATATTCAATTTTTGGAAGTCCTGAGTGTGCTTCCCCATTAAACCCTTGTAATCAATTCAAATTTATTCTTCAAACAAGACTTATGAAATTCAAAAAAAATACACACCTTTTTATTGCTTTTGAGGATCTTGATATTGAAATTGGATTATCTCTATGATTATGGCTCTTAAATATCTGAAATTTTTCACTGAGTTAGCCCTCTGAATTCTCCTTTGAATGCCATAGTTTTGACAAGATTTGGATTCTCCAAGACAAAGTTATGTCCAATCTCCCACAATGACCTAATTATGGACTATTTCAGTAGAGTGAACTTGTACGACTTACCACATGTCACCGTTTCATCCTTTGGATCTGAAATTGATAGCAAAGAAACTAAAGTCTATGTACCTATGACCAATTTTTACGGCACTCCAATCTAATACTCAAAGAGAGAGTCATGATTTTTTTCCCATGCTCACCTCTTTGAGATGAGATTCGGGAGCCTAAAAAAGCACTACCTTCCACAGATCATATCTCCAAAAATATTGCAAACCAAGATCTAAAATTTTGCGACTAGTTTCCTCGAGATTTAGGCTTCGCACCCTAAAAATTTCAGATTCTTAACCTTCGTAGAAACAAATTTATAGAAAAAATGCAACGATGACTTGTTTAGAGCAGCCAAACCCTAGAATCCAAAGCTCTGATACCAAATGTTGTGAAACCAGCACCAAAAAGATAATAAAAGAGATATCAATGCCTTAGAAATAAGCCACTTCAAGGGGGAAACCTCCAATACATTACATGAATCAAAAGTTCTTTGATGATTCAAATTACAAAACCTCCTTTCTATATATAGGAGTCCATGGAGCCATAATGTAATCCTAGTGGGGCCACAATGTAATCCTAGCCTACCTAACAATAATAATTTAAGGGCACAATAATAACAATATAGGGGTTACAAGGGTACAATAATAACAATGAGGGGGTTACACTAACAACAATAAGGGATTATACTAGTAATATAGGGACCTAACATTATGGAAGAATACCGTGTGACAAGTGCAAAGGTCTCTTCATAATTAATCCCCTCAATCTGTGAGAAGCCCTGGGCAACAAATATTGCCTTATACTTCTCAACACTCCCACTAGCATCTTGCTTTACCTTATAGATCCATCTTGAAAATACCACTGATTTATTAACCGCCCTTAGAACAGTTTCCCAAGAATTGTTTCTGACAATGGAGTCATACTCCTCCACGATTGCATCTATCCATGTCGGCTCCTGCACTGCTTCCTGAAAAGAAGATGGCTCTATCACAATACATTTTCTCATGAGAGCCATGTATCTACTGAATCGGTCTGGAGACCGTCTATGTTTGTGATGTGAATTAGGGGCTCCTAAATTCTATGCCACATCAAGCTTCAGGCTCTCAGCTTCTGTGGTACGCCTTCTACCAGTTTTGATGTTTGGCTCTATGTCAGTGGACTCCTACACTCCATGCTCCTCCTCGTGTGGCTGATCCACATCTAGAGGCTCATCATTGGGAACAAGCAGTTCCTCCTATGCATGAAAGTGTAGCTCCCTCTCAAGCGACCACTTCATGGCTTTCTCCTCATTGAATTTTATATCCAGTCGCAACATAGTCATCCAACTATTTGGAAAATACACATGATAATTATGGGGTGCTTCTGTGTACCCCAAAAATATCCCAACATTTCCAGTCAGCTCGAGACTCTTCCTGGCATTCTTGGTCACATGAACATAAACATATGAGCCAAAAATCTTAAAGTGAGAAACATCTGGTTTCTTACTAGTAAAATCTTCTTCCGGTGTAATCATGCCAAGTACTCTACGAGGACAACAGTTTTTCACATAAACCACACTATTGCATGCTTCTGCCCACAAGTGCATTGGTTGGCCTTGATCATGCAGCATAGCTGGTGCAACACCCATGATCGTTCTTTTTTTTCCTCTCCCCGACCCCATTCTGTTGTGGGTTATGAGGCACTATGAGTTCTATTCGAATTCCTTCTTTGCTACAGAATTCTTTGAATTCGTTTGAGATATATTCACCACCATTATCGCTCCACAGAGCTTTCACTTACTTCCTTGATTGTTTCTCCACCAATGCTTTAAACTCACAAAAATTTGAGAATGTTTGATCCTTATTCTACATGAAGAAGATCGAGCATCTACAAGAATAGTCATCAAATAAAATAACATAAATCATGTTTTTTGTTGTTGAAGCAATCGAGAATGGCCCACACACCTCTGCGTGAATTCTTTCCAAGATCACCGAAGCATGGTTCTTCTTTTCATGAAAGGTGGTCTTCACAAACTTACCCATAGTACATCCCATGCACTAATCTATCTACACAAATGTACCCTTGGTAAGTCCAGTAGAAGTATGCTGCAAAATCTTTAGGGCACCATGGTGAAGATGGCCCAATATCCTATGCCATAATTCTTGCTCATCCTAGCTCACCACTTCTTCTTCTTTGCCCACCATTATAGTGCAGTCATATAGCTCCATCTTCTAAAGGTTATTGACTTGAATCCCTATCCTCTTGGTTTGACCTATTGTTTTCTGTTGCAGGAGAACTTTTCCATCGCTAAAAACAATGTCATAAACTTTGTCCTCCAACATTGCGACTGAGACCAAGTTCTTCTTTAGACCTGGAACATTCATAACATTTTTCAACATAAATGGTTTAGCTCACTCCCTCTAAAAGGCAATGGTACCAATTTTCGTCACATTGTATCGTCCATCATCACCCATCTCTCTATGCATTTGGATATTTTTCTCCTCCAAGATGCTGAAAAGCTATTTATATCCTATCATGTGGAAGGAAGCACCACTATAAAGACACCACACCGATCCCATTGTCCTTGAAACCAAGCATGCGATCAAAGAGAAATCAAGCTCAAATTGCGAGGCAAGGGCCTCACGAGTTGTAGCTCCAGCAACCTTCTTCTTCTTCTTTTTCTGTGGGTATTTAATGGTGAGATGCCCATGTTAGTGACAGTGAAAACACTTCAGCTTGGACAAATCTAGTTTCTTGCCTTTAGCCTTGGATTTTGGATGTGATTTCTTCCCTTTCCCTTTCCTCTATTTGGTAGCAAAAGCACAATCCTCTTCATCATCATGTTTTGATGAAGAGCCATCCATGATACTCTTCCTTATCTCCTCCTGCACTAGATTTGACCAAAGTTGCTCCCAATCCGGCAATTTCTCCCACCCATTGGCATAGTCTTGATAATTGTGCCAACTCTTCAGAAGTCAAAGGAGAGCCAAGTTCACTAAGTCATCATCAAAAAATGTAATTCTCACACTCTCAAGCTCATCCCTACATTGGACAAACTTCGTGAGATAATTTGGAATATTGTCGCCCTTCTCCATTTTGATTTTTCTGAGTTTATCTTTTAGCGCCAACTTCCTATGGTCATTGTTGCTTTGAAAAAGGTTTTTCAAAGCCTTCCACATTGCAAATGGAGTGGCTTCCCCGTGAAGACTTAGCACAATATGGTATTTCATGCCTTCCAACATATTTCTTCTTATCTTTGTTACCTTCCTTTGCCAGGCGTCAAGTAATGCAACATCCGTCGAAGTGGGCTTAGGAACATCGCTATCCATGAACTCCTTCAAGCCATTCTCTTCAGGCACCGCCTCCATCTTGTCTTTCCAGGCTATGTAATTTTAGCTTCCCTCAAGTGCATAATCCAACCACTACCCGCTGAAATCCATTTCAGTGTGTAAACAATTTTCGCACCAATAAAATTCTTGTGGCAAATTCAAATTGTTCCACCAACACAAAACTGAGCACCGCTTCAATATTGCAATCTCCGGTGATCAAGATTGCTCCGATACCATGTGTAAATTACAAAATATGCATGTATATTACTAGGATCCCCTTATCTAACAAATAAATCCATTGTTAAATAAAGAATCCTTCTAGTCAATTCTTTGCATAAATTAAATCAGAAACTGCGAACATATGAAGAAAAATCAATCACAAAAACAAGATGTTTTACCAGGAAATATTAAAGCTAAAAACCCAACTATCATATATTATGTATATAGTGGAATCATGAAAAAATTCCATACAAGGCTCAGCTCATAGAGCTCTTAGTACAATATACAATCGTCCCACATTGTCGTACAAAAATTGGCTCACACATGCACCACTTTACTGCCTCCTAATAGCCTGCCTCCACTACGCAATCCTTGCTGAAGAATATCCCCGAATGAGTTCGATCTTACCTTTCCTGTACTGCAAAATCATCATTGGAAACTCCAATGTGTCTTTAGATGCATTCAATGCATCACTATAGTCACAACAAATAGTCAAACGTACCCTTTCAACTATCTCTCAATGAGGTCTCCACTGGATCTGACATGCAAGTAGTTAACTATTGTATTTCTTCAGTTGTGAATGGAAATGGTTGCTAGAAATGGTTGTTGTTGCATCACCTTCCCATCTGATAGAAAAACGCTCTGAGCACTTCCATTTCCTCTATCTTAGAGTTATCATAGTTTTCAAGAATTGTGAAGTTTTTATAGTTGCCTTCCTTAAGCCCCCAACATGAAACCCCCCACTAAAACAAAAATCAGTTGGATGATGCAACATAGATACTTTCAACTTCTGTCTTGCGCAAAAAAATACATTTTTTGAGGAATTTCTAACTCCACGAAGCATGATTAGGCATTCTCCAGCCCTAGTTGCTTTAACAATTTTATATGGCACTGGATATCCATTCTGAGGACACTGTTATTTCATGTAATTATATGAAATGAAGATGGTTAGTTGAATCCTATTTTACTCTGGAGTAGCAACCACTTGTTGGAAATGATAATGTCTGCAGAAAACTGTGTTGTATACGTGTCTTCATAGTAAAATGCTTAATCACATATCCCACATATGGTGTTTCTGGGCTTTTTTTAAAAATATATGAATTTTTAAAAAAAATTCAAAAAACGTATTTTTAGATAGTTGTTTTAAATATATTTATAATGTGTTAATTAAGTAGTTAAATCTACCTTGTAATATTAACTAATTTCCACTAATGTTTTTTAAGTGGGTTCTAGCTCCACTCGAAGAAGGAAGCTACAGCTTCTTAGCTCTATAACTATTAGGTAAAGTACCCTTTCTTCAATTTCTACAAATCATTAGCTCTGTAAATATCAAGTCGAGTATTGTTTCCTCAATGTGAGCTAAGGTCCATTATTGGATAGCTAGAAAGGGAGACACAGAGATTAAAAGACAATGTCATCACCTCAACATGAGCTAGAGTCTCCTAGATTTTTTTATATTCAAAATTGTATCATAGGTCATTATATCAATATGAATAAGTTATAGCTTTGTTTTCCCTTTTCTCGATATGGCCTCATTGCTTTTTCATGAATATTTCATTACCAGCAGGGACTCCCGGCTCCATGCTGCCCTTCTTTGATACGACTCTTGGAATATTAAGAACAATGGATTATCATAGGTCATTTATATTTGTAAAAGCCCTAACTCTTATTTAAAGGGGTTGAAATATATATATATATATATATATATAGATGAACACAATGGTGCAAACAAATACCATGTTTCATGCGATTTGTGTATATAAATATACATATGCAACAAGTTGTCACATAAAAAGAAGACATGGTATGGTTGTTATCATGGTTTTCTTTCTCAAGCTATATAAATTAGATTTCCATTCCTTTAAGCTCACTTTATTTTTCTTTAATCTCTTTAATTAGTTTCTATAGTTTTTGCATTGCCACAAATACATGTATAAGGCTAAAATCCACCAATATTTTTAAATTATATCTAAAGAAATATGCAATGACATTCAAAATATCCAAATTTTCACTAGAAACTAACGAAAACTAATTATCAATAATATAGAAAATATCATTAATAGGTTGTAAGATAAACCAAGATAACTTTATTAATATCCAAAGAAGGACCAAAAGAATATTCCCATGGTAACAAAATTACAACTAATGTAATACATTGCAAAAACACAGGAGTGCAACAACAAGTCCTATAGCTATGCCAACAGAAGAATAAGATTATATCTAAAACGAAAGCCACAAAAGGCTAAAAGAATAACCCAAATAAGGAATGATGTAGAGAAATAAAATGGTTACACTTAACCAAAATCACATGAAGAACATACCAAGTGGACTTGAAACTAGTTTGACCGGTTTAGCACAATTAGTTGCTCCAAATTTCATTAAGCATTTTTCTAGATTTGTGCCAACATGTATGTATGTTAAATCCTCATAGGTTTGGCAAAATAGGCTATGCCAATAAATTTATTAAGGATTCCATCCACAACACTCATTGAATTTCTCCAAAAAGTTTTCATTGACTTTAAAAATGAAAAAGAATATTTAATGATCAAATTAGAAACTGATGTTGAAAGAAAAGAAATAAAAGAAAATATTTTCTCATATAAATTATCAAAATGCACAATTGCTTAATAATTTTTTTTCGAAACAAATTATTCAAGAAACCACCTTATTGCTTCTTATAAAAATATGCACCTTAAGATTTTAGCTTGCATTTTCATTTTGTAGTATAAGCCTCTCCATTATAATTTTATTTCCATATTCCAAGAAGTAAATTATAATTAGAAAAAAAAGTCTAAGAACTACATTCTAACTATACATTAATGAAATCCTATATCAAAGCACCAGTCATATCTTACCAATGTAACATCCATAAATGTCAAAAAAAGCCTTTCTATCCCAGAAATATGAACCTTTTTGTAAACTTCGAAAAATATTAAGAATTTATAGTAATTAAAGGCTAATATATACATCATTAGAGATATTGTAAAACTAGCAGTTGCCCCAAGAGGTGCAAGGAGAGGCCGATAGGAGTATTACTTGTTAATTTTTAATTTTAAGTAATTGTAGTTTTTGAGAGGAAAGAGATTTTGTAGAATTTTGCAAGGCTACGGTTTCCATTCTTTCAAAATGATCAGTCTTCAATATGTTGTCCAATTGGAAGGATGCCATGTCATTTTCACCATTTAATTGTTCAGAATCATGAATTAATACGGCAACCCATTAAGAGATGCCTTGACATATATGTACTACGTGCCTTTATTTCCCTCTGTTTCAATCTGAAATGGCTTCATAAATATTTTTGAAAATGCATCTTATATTTCTTTGTTGAGAAATAATGAATACAATAATATCTTTGCATTGTTAAGCCAAACTATGATTATATAGAATACTCTTCCGTACATAAGCAAGTGGAGACAACATATCCACTTAGCTCTGATTGGATGCTTTGACAAATCTTTGGTGTCTTAAAAACATAAAAAAGTGATAGAAATTGTTATGTTCTTTATGCAGCTACAAAATCTGAAGGAGATGTATTATCCAGAGATAAAAGAATTATTTAAAAAACTTTCACTTAAATGTCAACAGGTGCGTTCCTTTTCTTCTCAAGTCCTAACTACTTTGACCTTTGTCGAATTTATAAAATGGCACGGTGGCTTTATGAATATATTACAAGTGAGATATGAAAACTTCAAAGAATAGAGTGAAGTATGCTTATGAGATTGCAAGAATAGGATGGGGTTGTTTTGACAATGCAATCCATGTAGCCACCATTAATGGTGATAAGACTGTTTTCAACTTTTCATGTAGCGAAAATGAATATCAATGGTTATGACAGTTTGGTATTTTAGTTAATTTTGGCCTGAGTGGTCATAGAATTGTTGTTTTATCAGCCCATGGCAGCTGATCAATCTGAAAAGCTTAAGCACTACAGACCAACATTGCAACGTATGATGCAATATCTTCAAGTATCAAAGAGTAACATTCCATCAGGGTTTAAAGAGGATAAGGTTGATGCTTTTGAGAAGCAAATTAAAACCATTCTGAAGTCATTTAAGCAGAGAAAATCTGCTCCACAAACGTGACAGCAAAATATTCGGACTACAATGCAGTCTGCTGCCAATCTAAGTTGAATGCAAGGAACTAGTGTAGCTACCTTGCAGCAGAGTTCAATAAACCATCTTCAAAATAATAATATTGCTTCTCTTCAGCAAAATAATTCTCCTTTTCAGCAGAATAGTATTAGCTCCATACAGCAGAGTGGGATCAATACTTTACAGCAAAATAATATGAATACCCTGCAACATCATCACCATGCTCTAAATCAGCAAGAAATCCTAGAAGCACAAGTGAAGGTGCAGCAGCAATGGCATATTCAGCAGCAGCATCAACTTCAACAACGGGAGCAGCAAATCCAGCAAGAGCAACAGCAGAAGCAACAACAAACTGTTCAGTTGCAGATAGAGTGTGAGGCACAGCAAATGCCACAACTTCAACAAATTAATGAGTTGAATAATGACTCGAGGACAAAGCAATCTTCTATTAAACAAGCATCTATGCTGCAGCACCATCAGTTAAGTCAACGTTCAGTTTATGAACAACAACAGCAGCAGCTTAAGACAGGGTCAATACTGCCTTTTAGTACATCAAAAATTGGAATCCATGGTTTCATTGCTGATCTAATAGACACGCAACCAATATTATAAATTTCATGCCATAGCTATTGATATTGTTGTAATAGAAGGCTGCTTTTGATGTTAAAATTTACTAAACCCAATAACTGCTTACCTCCTTCAATTATATGACATCGCTGTGAATGAGCTAATGTGGCATTGCTAAAATTCGAAACTATGCTAAAATTTGCAAAAATATAACATTTTCTTGGAAATTAGCAAAAATAATATAGCTTCTTGAGCTGTATCTGGTAGATTTTCTGATTCAGAGTCATCTCTGTTTGGTAAATCAACATCTAATAGCTATTCTGCCCAGATGCTCTGTAAATATTCTAGGAAGCAGGTTCTGATTTAAAGCAGATCATAACTTCAATATTAAGGTACTTGCTAACTAATTACAGAAAAAGGGGTTTCAGAATTCTCCAGTAATCATCTATAGAAGGCCCCCAATGGTAAAAAACAGTCATTTTAACCTTAAAAGTTGAAATACCATGCTGAATTACATGAACATGAATACATTGGGGGTATTGAATATGAACTGGAAGGCCATGTCCAGCTGGGTCTGATCACTAACCAAACACTCTAAAATTACATAAATTTTGAGGTGCAGATTAGCTACAAGATTTACCCGTGATGCTGAAGAAAAGTGACGATCAACCTGCTTGAATGTAATTAGAATTTATTAGGTACAAATGTATTGTCAGTATAAGGAGCCATTATCACACAGAAAAGCAACTGTTGCAGTATGATGCACATTATAAACTTCAACGGCTACCAATCTATAGAAAATCTATAGAAAACGAATAGAACATAATAGCATGAGGAAAATGTGAAAACCCTGAAACGGAATGGATTATAATATATATTCACATAGATATACAAATTTGAAGGTGAAGAGATATATACATGTGTACAGCAAAAGTTTGTTGAAAGTAAATATCTAATCATAAATACATGATGATGCACAGCATCGGCAACACCAATTGGTGTCTATAGTGACTCCACGTTCAGAAAGGAGTTCTTGCCATTCAGCTCGCATTTTCCGTTGTCTATCTCTTTCATTTATGTGGATTGTTTTCTTTAGAATTCTTCGAATCTTTTGCAATAGTGCAATAGTTCCACGCAAACGGTACAGAGGCAATGAATGGGGTGATAGGAATCTGAGCTGTATATCATGTAAAGTTTGTTCATGGTGGTCAATCTCCTGGCAGCATTCATAGAGCATGTTTAAATCCCTTGAATTCATATTTGTTTAGCATGAAAGAAGGTAAATAGTTGTTGTTAGTGTTAACGGATGGTAAAAGTAAACTAATTATAGAGTTAAAAAATAACTAAAGTAATCATAAAATTCTTTTGAACATTAGAGAGATAATGAGTACTAGAGCAAATGTAAAAAAAAAGTAATTGTATATGCAATTTGGATAAGGTGAGGGTTTGTTTACCTCTTGGAGAAGATGCAATGAAGAGTGTATTGTTGGATAGATTGTATTTCTCTATATAGATTTCGATGTGAGCAACGACTCTTCTTGTTTTCTGCGTTGTAGATGTCGATTTTCTTTAATGCGTGAAATGCGTGAAAATGGAAATGCTGGATGGATTCGAAGGTCTGTTAGAGATCTAACTCTTGAAATGGCTGTGAATGTTAGACCTTGGCGTTCTTTGGGGCCGATGTCAATTGTTGCTTTATCTAATGTCATTCCCTGTGACTTGTGTATTGTTAAAGCCCATGCCATTCGAAGTGGTATCTGTCGACGTGTGCCTCTTGTGATAGGAGAAATGGGCACATATGTGGGGTGTGCAATGTCCCATGTTGTTCCTCTGTATTGTTTGAAATCAGCGACCACAAAGGATGGAAATTCTGGAGGCTTTGAGTCAGGTGCATAGCATATTGAAATGACTGTACCAAGTGCGCCATTTACAAGCCCCGCATGTACCCATAAATTGAAGGTTAGCATAACTTTTTTGTCCATTGCATAACAGAAGTGTTCTGTCTAGTTGTTCTTCTTCAGATTTAGTGAATGTTTTCTCCACATGTTTCTCCGCTGAGCACACAGCCACTGGTTTGTGTAATTTGTTCAACATTGATTTGTTATGCAAGGCAACTGAACTGTTTGTTGCATATAAATGCATCGAGTCCTCAAATATTTTTTTATCTTCATGCATAATAGAGGAATCTATTCTTGACATTAGTAGCTTCCAATCTTCGATTGTAGATGTCCCATCCCTGAGATTTGTGAGAATGTTGCGGAAGGAAATCTGGGAAGGGTCAGTGCCTTGCTGACGAAAAATAGTTGTGAGCGTAATGACTGTATCAAAGCTGCGCCAAAGTGCAGTACCACGTGATGTGCCCGCATAAAGAGGAATGTCTTTTACAGGTGGTAGCTGGCCTAAATCACCAACAAGGATAATGGATCGATTACCAAATGGTGTATTTCGATGGAGGGGAAAGGCCTCTCGTAAGCGATCATCAATACGGGAAAGCATTTTTGGCCCGATGAAACTCATTTCATCAATGAGTATGTACTGAATGTGGCGGAGTTGTTCTTGGAGGTGGAGGAGTGGTTGTCCTTCAAGAGGATGCATTGTTTGGATAGGGATGTGAAGGGCAGAATGAATTGTAAGTGCATTTATGTTGAAAGCTGCAACACCGGTAGGTGCAAGTACCAACAATGGGCTTATATTTGGTGAGGAGAGTTCAATGAATGCACGTTGTAGAGATTTTATTAAAGCAGATTTGCCCGTTCCAGCTGTCCCTTGTATAATGGTTCTAGTTGTGGGTTTTGGAAGAGGGTTTTTGAAATGAGAAGTAATATGTGTGAAAGCTTTTTGTTGGGTAGGAGATAATATGTGATTTACGGGAAGGTTTGAAGAGGGATGATGTTGATTTTGAATAGATGAGCGATTATATTCAATGAAATTGATGGCAGTTTCTTGCAAGTGGAGAGGTAGGGAAGTATGAGACCAATCATGGCTGAGGTCAAATTCACGATTGCCAATGATTTCAAGGGCATCAATTTCGATGTTCTCGCTTGGGTGAAGGTGAGAGACCATTTCCCATTCATTCATTTGAACAGGGTCAAGGGGGATGTCAGGAGGGCTAGATACAGGAGTAGATTCATCTTATGATTGTGCAGATTGTGGGTTTTCATTTTCACGGTGAACATGCCATGATGTATATGTTCCTTTCTTTTTCTCCCAATGTGCAATGATTTCCTCATTGCTGCATCCAATGTCATTAGGGAGGGTACGGAAGGGGAAATACAATATTAATTCAGCCCAACAGAAGTTCGTGTAGCTTGGATCAGTAGGGGAAGGGATTGTGGTGTATCGTGGCAAGATATGGAGAACTATGGGAGGAGAAATCTATTTCCACTGGTTTTGTCTACGACGAGGAGAAAATGACCAAGAGCGTGCAGCTTCTATGAGGGGCAATTGATCTAATGAAGAAGGCCTGTTCATGTATGCGACAATAAATGGTGGTGTTGAGGGTGGATTTTCAGAACCATCTAGAACACGTCTGAATACAGTTCTATTAACATTTAGAGATACAAATGTATGACTACAGAGTGTGAGAGGTAATTTTTGCAACATATGGCATATTTCTTGCGCTCCAATATCTCTTTCTGCTATGCTTTCTGTAAGAAGTTTTCGGACAACATTGACACTAGGTGCTTCTGGATCAACGTTGTTCAAGAGGCGAAATAACATTTGGCTATAGCTTTCTGACTTTGTTTCTGCTTTGGCTACATATTTAGAAATATAAGCTAATACGGCATGGCGTGAAAGCACTGGCTGAAAATCAACATTTGCTCTCCAGATGGAAAGTAGATCGGCATTATGAATGTTCAATCTATCATCGTTATGTGCAGGCTTGTAGATTTTCTGACCTTTGTTGTCCATTAGCAGTGAAGATGTGGGAGTTAACTCCCATGGTACTCCGTAGCGACATGTGAGAACTTTGTTTTTTTTGCGAAGACAAGAAGATGCATGGCACTTTGTATGGCGTTGGACACAATTGACAAGCTCTTCATAGTCATTTGTCTGTGTTGATGCAAAGATTGATTGTGTGTTGAGAAGACATGGGTCTTGCTCTGCTGATTGGTGGAGTAAAGATGCGCAATGTTGGAGTTGTCGCGGGTTCCAAGCAGTTACATAATGGTCAAAATAGTTTTGAACATTGAGAACTTCTATCTCATTGTTCCAATTGAGGGAGTCCAAATTTGGTGCATTTTTCAACCAAAGGAATCCATGTATGTGTGCAGATCCTCGATGCTGCCATTCGTATCTGAATGCAATTTTGAAAAATATTATTGTTTAATTCTACTAAATTTTAATATTTTGTTTGAAAAGTAATGGTAATCAAAAGTACCTGCACCAATAGTCGGTTGCATGGAGGCCTTTTTGTAAAAATTCCTCGAGGAAAATTGTAAATATGCAATGCATGTATTGGGATGTTAAATGTGGATTGTTAATTATATTTTGAATTCTCCACCTGTAATGAGCATTTGTATTGGAGGGCACCTCGGCAGGCATAATATTGTGCAGATCAGGCCATTTGGTATCAGCAGCACTTAGAGTGAAGAAAAACGTTAGGCTCCCAAGCTGTGTGATCATGTCAGTTAGCTCATTACGACGCTTGTTCCAGAAAGAGCGTGTACCTCATAGGGACGAGCCAAAGTGCATGACCATTTCTGGAATTTTTGAATTTGGAAGGTCGCGAAGACATTGCTGCAAATCTGATACAGTAGTTGGGAAATTGTTTTCAATGTTTTTCTTAACAAAAACATTGGCATTTGATTGGCTACGGTGGCGCATCAGCATGTTATATATGTAGTAACGGAATCTTGGATGCCGGCCGAAGCGATTATCATGGTAGCGTAACAGATGACAGGCATATTCGTGCAGTTCAAATTTTGTAATTCTTGGTTGTGCGATCATGGCAATGCCTGTTGGGAAAAGTGTGGGAAATGCCATGGAGAAGAGGCCCTCAGTGCTGTATTCATTGATAGGTGATAGAGATATTGTAGGCCAATCAATTGAATTTGCCGATTCTGAATTTGTGGAGTGCAAGTAAGCATGAATGCGATCAAGTTCATTACAGGAGTTTGGAAGAATTGGAAAAAATGAAGAAGGTTGGATATCTAATGAAGGTAGAATGGCATCAAGATCATGAGTAGAATCGACTATGTTTTCCTGGGGTATAAATGAAGACGTGGTTACATTATGAACAAGATCAGAAATATCAGTAGGTTGATCTGGTAGAGCGGAAATTGCAGAATGGTTGAGTTCAACATCTTTGTAGTAGGGATCATGAGTGAGTTTGTATTCTAGTGCTGCTAGAACACGTGATTTACAAACAATGAATTCATAAGATGTTTGAGAAGGGTTTTATCTTCTAACAATGAGGACGTCTAATTCAGAAACAAGGCGAGGTAGATATTTCGCAATAGTAGTAATGTCTTGAGGGAAGCTGATTGTATGGCCGCTATATTTGTATTGACCACCACGAGCATGCGTTACTTGTAGAATCGGATTTACA
This sequence comes from Pinus albicaulis, assembly GCA_034641835.2. Taxonomy (NCBI): domain Eukaryota; kingdom Viridiplantae; phylum Streptophyta; class Pinopsida; order Pinales; family Pinaceae; genus Pinus; species Pinus albicaulis. Next base: position 880,118,493 of record CM076572.1, read on the forward strand.
CGTGCAATCAGCATTTCTTCAATTTGTGTTAAATTCTAAAGGACATATGGTTGTTCGCCAGGGTCAATGTTGTTGGCATGAGTGAAACGGTTTGAATTTTTTGAGGTTGCACATCGGGAACAAGAAAGGGTACCATTTGAACATTTTGTCTTCATTCCTGGATATGATTCTTTGCATAGTGTGCAAACATGCAATGGAGAAAGGCTATCTATTTTTTGCCTAAAGCGATGGTGTTCTTCATTGAGGGGGGGGTTATATAGGTTTTGGGAAGAGGGAGTCTCTTTTCATTTTTTATAAAGAAGTCGTCGCCGCACATTTATTGCTTCTTCTTTTTTAGCATAAAGAAGGCGACGTCGTGCTCTTTTTTCCGCATCTTCATTGTTTGATGACATATCTAACAAAGTAGAAATAAATCTATGTTAGGGATGAGGTGTGAGAATTAAAAATTACAAATTGAGATATGAATGCATATGAAATGTATGACATTGTGTTGAATGTTAGAATTTCTAAATAACTAATAATAAGTGCTAGAAAGAGTTTAAAATCACTTTGAAATAGATGTCAGTATAAACCTTTTTTGTAGTGCCAAACATAAGTATTTATTTTATTGAAATGTGAAAGGGTAAATATACATAGTTGTACCCATTCAGAAATATTATTGTAAAAGTAATTGTTCAGAACAACAACATGGTTGTATGTTACAATGGTATGGAGAAAGTAACTATAAAGGGATGTTCTTTTCTATCTAGAGAAATAAAAAGGTGTACATATAAGAACTGAGGTCAAAGGTGACGAGCAACAGAGCGCTGTGAAATGGTAATTGCAGCAATGTCTTTTAGGATTTTCGTGCATGCATCATCATAGTGAATTTCTTCTGAACTTAGCAGAATAGATTGGAAATTCTCAACACCATTGTAGTTTTCTTTTTTAATGGAAAGTGACAGAGAGAAGTGACTGCCTGATATACGACTACATATTTTCTGAAGATCAGCTGGTTCAATGGAAAGGAGGAACAAGTCTTTAGCTGTGATCCCCATGAGTTCATTTCCCGCATCATTGAAGACAGTGACATTTTGAAGCTGGCCAGTGTGGTCATGCAATTCGATCTTTAGCTTGTAACGGTAGTCGCATTCTGAAAAGTCGCCATTGCATTTTGTACAATGCCAGAGATTGTTAGAATGGTGGCTTACTTTTTTCATGCATTGTTTCCCATTGTAATCCAATGGACAAGCAAGAAAATAGAAATCGTCCATGCGTAGACGAGTTATTGTGGCATGAACTGAAACCCATACTGCTTTCTCGAAGATTTCCATGCTACATATTTCCTGAATGGTCTTTTGTGGTAACGCTCGCTTGGAAGACATAGTATAATTTCTGCTCAATGAAGGAGACGAAGAGCTATATCCTGTATCATGGAACCAAGATTGGAGTTGTTGAGTTTCTTCAATGTCTGGATTTATAAGAAGAGCGGTAGTGGAAATTGTCCCAATGGTGATTCCATTAAACTCAGTTACCTGGCCTCGTTTGACACAAAGGATTGGTGGGTTTTCAGAGGAGTGGATTCCAGCAAGGTCCTTTCCTATAGAGAGACATTGATCTCCCCATATTGTTAAATCAATGCTGAAACCTGACTTGTCCTTCAATGTTATTGTTTTTTTTAATATTTCAGTTCCATCTCTTCTCCTTATTGTAGAAGTAGGGGAGGTGGAGGTAACGACACCAAGAACATCGACAAGTGTATTTGTGTTTGTGGATTTGACTTCAGCAATAGTCCTGAAATGAAAGCTTTGGTAAGGAAAGCTTGGATCATCTTCTAAACATGGTGTCACAGTTGATGTAGCAAGCAAGTAAATCTCCCATTTGTTGTTTAGATGGTTGTAGTTTGGGTTTGTTTGCTTTATTGTTCCATTGGAGACAATATATAGTTTCCCAACTTCAATGAGATTGTACAGAGATTCAGCTAAATCAGCAAATGCAGAAACATGGATTTCATCTTTGTCACGATCAATGAGGTCAAAGCCGAAAACTTTTCTTGACCCACGTGTAGTGTTGTAGTTTTCAATGGTGTTTTTGATAATACTCTACCTTGAATCGACCAATATTTCCGGTACGGATTGAGTGGTGTAAATGGTACAAGCGATGTTGTAGGTGTGCTTGTTGGAGTTGAAGTATTTGGAAGAATATTTTGTGATGATGAAGAACTTGAATGAGATTCGATTGCCTGTGCATGCAATAGCGATGACAAGTCCTTAACCAAAGGTCTGCTACGGTACACAACTTCAAGTTCTAGAATGCGAATGGATCTGAAATGGATGAAGAAATTACTTAAAATTAAAATGAATGTTAAATTGATTTTTTATTCAGAAATAATGCAAAGAGAGTAAAGGGAAAAGTTGAAAAGAAAGCTTAATCTTACGTAGAGTTTTGGGACACTGTGAAAGTTGATTTTTTAAGTGAAATGATTGAACCAATCTGAATGTCTTCAGATGCGACTTGTGCGCCATAAGCAAATGGGAGCAAAGTCCTGTGTTGATATGTGCCATCAGAGAGAGTGATGTGGTAGTGGGAAGCACTGGTTTTTGATGAATAGACAGATCCGATGTTCACTACTTGCAGTAGAGGTTGCATCTCAGTCGAACCATCTAGAAATTTCGGGATGGCATTCTCGGTCAAAATTGGCTCCATCACTGTAGCAAAGTCCAAATTTTTTATCTGCAATGGTAGTACCTGCAATTTATTTTAATGCATTGGAAGAGATATTAATGCATTAAATAAATTGTAAGCAAAGCATAAATTAGCATTTGCAGATATGACAACCAACAATCTTCAAAGGGTGAGACAATAGTTACACAAGCCACACTGATGCAGGTATGATAAGAAATAGACCAGTCGTATGCTCTTAAGGGATTTGCTAGAATATTGTGTAAATTCAAGGCCAACAGTGAGTCGTAAGAGATAATCCTTTTTGCCATCTATGTTTCCTCCTAGAGGTCACAGAGATGCTACATATGAAGAGTCTTCAATAAAATTAAATAAAATTAAACTCATCAATAAATTTCCTTCACCTGAGATGCTACATATGAAGAGTTTTTCTTCCATTTACTTCACTCAACCATAGCCCCTGACTTTGATCCTTTTCAGGGGAAAAAGTAAAGATAAAACCAAACCCACCCCTAAAAAACCCATGGCTTCCTGAACAGGGCATTTTCCTATTTTGATAAAAAACCTCCTTTTGTAACCAGTTTAGTGTGTATTTCTTAGCATGCAATATGGTATAACGTTTAAGCTTTGCTGCTACTTCATCTCTTCCTAGTAGGCAACCTGAAATTCTGATAAGCCATGTTTTGACAAGTTGTTATTTCAAAAAGTCTCCCTTACATGACATTGGCAATCTGTGACTACGTTAAAACCTACATTACTCTATCCTTCTCTATTGTATCTAGAACTAAGTTTTTTTTACTTGACCATGTAAACAGTAAAGTAGCTTTATTTTTATTATGAATTATGTCCTAGGTCCCAGCCTATCATTTACAAATTCTATAAAATCATGGACTCCATTTACCAATAAATAAATCTGTATTGGTGATGTTTAAATCTACCCCACAACTCCAAAGCAAGGCCTCCAATTCTGGGAATTTTAGGCTTACCATGGACCTTCTATTCCATTATCCACTAAAAGGTCAAAGGTCATGCAATTCAGAGATTTATTGGACAAAGCCTCTCCGACATTACATGGAAGAAGCATCAATGACCTTTTTTCAATAGCTTAAGTACAAGGGAAATCACATAAAAATACGTTTCCTCGGTGTCTTTTTTTCAATATCTTGAGTACAAGAGAAATCCCATCAAAATACCTTTCATAAAAAGACTGGACTGTCTAAAGTAATATCACGATGATATACGAAGATTCTCACTGAGAAAAAAGATAGGAATCTCTAAGTTAACACCATGGCAATTTAGAAGAGAAGATCTTCACACAAATATTAAAACCAAATTCCTCAATAGATTCGTTTCTTGATAGAGAAGAAATGATGAACATGATAATACTTTTTTGATGGAGAAGAAAGGTGAACATGACAACAGACTGGACCTTCAACACTTTTACAATGTCTGCATCAGGAAAAAATCATATTTAAGAGGTATTTAAGCTTATGGGTTGCTCATTTTTATGATATTAATCTGTCTAAGTTCAATGTTCGAACCTTAACTCCATGATTATTAGGCATTCACATTCTCATCATGACCTGGAAAGTCCAAATTGACTACTAACTAAATTTTTATATTGATTACTTGAAATGTTTTGATCGAAAGGTCCCTCCCAATGACTTGAGGATTGAGATCAAGATAATAGCAGTGGAAAAAACTCAATCTAATCTTTATCAATCAATGATCCAAAGTAGAAAAGGGTTATCCAGTGAGTTTCATTTCAAGAATATCCAGAATATTCAAAAATTTGAACTACAGATATGCTTGAATTAGCATGGGGAGATGGTGATTAAGCGAGAGTCAGAGAAAAGCGGATTAGATAAACTAATGAACAAATTAAACCCATCAGGTTTAAACACTCGAGAGAGTTTTAAATAAAATAAAATACTTGGAATTGGGATTTTGTGGTAGGAATGATTTAGTTTTTTCAGCGAGGTGAGGCGGGCTTTGAACAACAGCAACTCAATGACCTGTTTCCTTCATGCATTTATCACCAACATCATCAGCGCACTATTTCCTTCCTTCACTCATATCTGGTGTAAAATTTACAATTAAAAAAAACAAACACAAGGTAGGGTAATGAAATAGAATAAATAATTTACAATCAAAAAACAAAACACAAGGTAATGAAATAGAATTGCTTATGAGCAGATATTAGCAGAAATATCAGAATTAAATGGAATTCTATTCAAAATACAGGGTAATCAGATATAATTGCTTCTGAAAATGAAAACAGAGCAATGGAACTCGATTCCGGAAAATTCATTGATCTCCACGAAAGAAATGAATGAAAAAATAAAGAAGTGGTGGAGGCATCTGGAGGTTTAAACTATTGAGGAGGCAGAGCTTTAAATTCAGTAAAAATGACGAGGGAGATGCAGGGCCAATTTGAGATTCCTCCTAGTAATGATTCCATTCACAATAAAAATTCTCTCACAATTGTAAAGATAAATGAATCATAATATGGAACAAAATCCAATCATGGTGATATGCCATTGTAGTAACACCAGCGTATATCCATCTTAATTCTAGCTCTATTAAGCACTGATAGAAATAAAAAAATAAATGAATTAAATAAAATTAAGCCCCATGAAATACCAGTAAGCGATCCTTTCATTTTCTGTTCATATTCCAAAAAAAAAAATTCTGCCAATTACCATGTTTAGATGTGAGACCTGTAAAGATGATTACACAGATTTAACGATATAAAGCTCCAAAAAATGGCGTATAGAGAAAGGTATAACCTGCTATTATATATCTGTCTCACCTTGAAGGAATAAAATGTAGTGAACTTCTGAAGGTTTCAGTCAATATCGCTATGAAAGTATGCATATAAAATATTGACCAAGATCATAGAAACATGAATGAAAAACATTCTTCCAAGCATCATCTTAGAGAATCAGGGCGGCTTCATGCAACACACACAAATAATAAACAATATCATATTGGTGTAGGAATTCATTTCTCTTCTCAGTGCTAGAATAGTTAGGTTTTTGTAAATATTTCATAATATGGATAAAAGCTTGCATTGGATTACCTTGGATTCCCTCTCTCCCTTTACTATACATCATTCTAACAGATAGTTTAAGTGAAAATTTGTAAAAGGTAAGACCGAAAGGTAAATTGGTGAGACTAAGCACTGCCAGGAACACTAAAAGAATGAACCACTCACAATTCATAGACATTGGAGGGGCATCCAAAATAATAACAACTCATTTTAAACAAATATTGGATAGATACCTCGATCTCCCAGGTGGATTAACGGTGAACAAAAGAAAATGTAAACTATATGGATGGAATTGTTCAAAAGAGACATTGACTGAGATTTCCAGAGTGATAGAGTTCTCGGTTGTGTTAGAATGGAGATCCTTCAAATACCTTGGTATTCCAATTTCATTAGGACCATATAATTCCAAAGAATGAGAGGAAGTATTACAAAAAGTAAGGAAAATAATTCATTCATAGGGTGCACACTGGTTAAATGTGGCAGGGAAAGTAATTTTGATCAAATTAGCCTTTTCTTCACTTCCAGTTTACATGGGCTCTAGTCTACTGACCCCAAAGGAGTCATCCATTAAATTAGTGCATTGTTGAGGAAATTCCTGTTGCAAGGAGGAAAATATAATGATAACAAATTTCATTTGGTCAATTTCGCTTTGGGTTCTAAAATTTTATGGAGACTAATCATGGATTCCTTTGAGTGGTGGAAACAAACCTTGAATCACAATCATTTCCATAAAAATAAGCTGAATAGGATTGAGCAATAAGTGTGTCCTGAACAGGGGTCGAAGATATGGATGTTATGCAAGGTAGTTTCTCCTACGATCATAGATTAGTTGGGGTGACAAACAAGGAATGTGTACCAAATTAATCTTTCAATGGATTGTATCGTACAGTAGATTGGTGAGTGAAAGCGAAGTTGTGAATGAATTTGGCACATGGATGATAAAGAATGGGTTCCATAGTATTACTGGCATATCACAGTGGGACACTAATACGAATTGGATTGGCTGGTAGTGTTAAGGAATCCCCATGCATCTTCAACACCATTGGCCTGTGTTGATTCAATCATTACGAGGATTCCTTCCTTCCCATTCTTTATCATCCATGAATCTGGATAGGAAGCAAGATGTCAACATATATTGTTAAAGACGAGTATGAGTAATTAATAAGTCATCTACATCAACCCCTGCATAATAAGCTATGGGCCATATGAAAAATGCGAATGAATGCGAAGTGAAAGCTCCTGGAAATTTCTCGCATGAAAACAGCTGGCAGATATGGAGGAGAAGGAAATGGCATAAACAAGCTGGAGTCATTGTGGACATGGCTGGAAGGGGAGAAATCAGAAAGCATTAAACCCAAATCCTCAACAAGAGAGAAAGCGAACTGGGTCAGAAGACTCAGAACTAATAAGTTCAGATCTCAAATAAGTCATCTACATCAACCCCTGCATAATAAGCTATAGGCCATATGAAAAATGCGAATGAATGCGAAGTGAAAGCTCCTGGATGGAGGAGAAGGAAATGGCATAAACAAGCTGGAGTCATTGTGGACACGGCTGGAAGGGGAGAAATCAGAAAGCATTAAACCCAAATCCTCAACAAGAGAGAAAGCAAACTAGGTCAGAAGAACCTGGGGTTGATTGCTTCCCGTTAAGTTTGTGAAAGCTCCTGGAAATTTCTCGCATGAAAACAACTGGCAGAAATGGAGGAGAAGGAAATGGAATAAACAAGCTGGAGTCATTGTGGACATGGCTGGAAGGGGAGAAATCAGAAAGCATTAAACCCAAATCCTCAATAAGAGAGAAAGCGAACTGGGTCAGAAGACTCAGAACTAATAAGTTCAGATCTCAAATTACAATGCATGTAATATGAAATAAATTTCTGTTAAAGATCTTAAGTGTGGAATTTAGACCATAAGTATCAACTTCTGGAAACCTCTAAAACTCCAAGCTAAAGGAAACTCGGAAAGCAGAGTAGCTGGAAGACGACCAGAACAAAAACAGTGTGAAAGGGCAAGGGCATTACCTTCTCTTCTACGTTGCTAGCGACTGTGCGTTTCTGGCGACTGTGCTTTGCGTTAGCGATTTCTTCTTCTGAGGGTGAAGATAATTCTGGGTTTTCTCAATATGAGAATAGTTCATTACATTCTACAGAATCAGTGTGAAGAAATTGGAAGGCGGCATTGTGGAAGTCGGAAAAAGGCGGCAGTATTTCTAAATCTTCAGCGTTTTTGGACTGCAGTCGGAAAAAAGCGGCAGTATTTCTGAATCTTCAGCGTTTCTGGACTGCAGTTGGAAAAAATCGGCAGTATTTCTGAATCTTCAGCGTTTTTGGACTGCAGGCGGAAAATGACAGCATTATTTCTGAATCGGTTGTAGTGGAATTTGGAGTTTGGAGCGTAAGTCGGAGATTGGAGAACAAGTGTCATGCAACAGGTGTCAGGCATAGGTTAAAACTTCCAGTGTACAAGTGTCAACTGCACATTAAATATGTTGACGATGGAAAACTGTATTTCTTTCAAAAGAAAAGGCCTATCGACCTAATAAAAAAATAAAAAAATATTTGAAGAAAAGGAAAGCATGCCTTTGCGCGCTTTTTAATCTTACCTGCATTTTATAGATTAGTGGATTGGACAAATTTTAAAATTTGGATGGATTTGTCTTCCTCTCTTAAAGAAGGGAGGGAAACATTTACGAAACTAAAGTTTTAAATGTATTCTTTGAAAATAAACTTATATGTATCCGTTGAAAGGAGCTTTATCAATGTATTTTTGAAAAGAAAGTTATATGTATCCGTTGCAAGGAGCGTGTATCAGTTGAAAGGAACGTTTTCAATGTATTTTTTAAAAAGAAAGATACATTTATCCGTTGAAAGGAGCGTTATATATGAATATATCGTCTTATGAAGAGTTGCTAAAATTTCACAGTTACTTCTTGCTGGTCTAACTCGGTGCCATTGCTTATGCTCATGTCTGTGTCCATGTCGATGCCGAGGGGATAAGAGACACGACAATTAGATCATTCACTGCGGAAAGGGCGGTGGAGGACTCTCTATCAGTAATGACTTATTTTAATTTCAGGTAGATGTTATATTAATTTAATTGTGATCTGCTTTTCTCTGGTCTGATTTTTTTTCATTTTATTTCTACTGGTTTGATTATTTTATTTTGTAATGAGGGAAACCCAGGCTTAGTTTCTTTATCAATCATTCAAATCTTTGGTCAGTTTCTTTCAGCTCACCCATCCATCCATTGGGTTGATTTAGATTATTAGAAAAATCAACTACGAAGCTCGTCCCTAAATGGATTAATATTCGATTAATCAATTAGGAAGCAATTCGTTCCTCGATAGATGATTAGAATAATCTATTGAAGCTAAGTTGTAAACATCTCAGAACTAGACATGCACTAGTGAAATCTTGTGCAACGCATTTTTCCCAATTCTGTCGGAATAATTTCAAAGAGATCGCTTCCATTTTTTTATGTGTTGAATAGTAACCTCCATGGATTCAGATTATCGCTACAATTTTTTTAATCTCGGATTTCATCTCTGCTTTCATAGAAACCGGAATCCATTCATTTCAGTTTTATTATTTCTTTTTCTTTTTCTTTTCTACTCTCACAGATGGGATAGTTTCTTTTTAACTCGTTTCAGCCATTCAATCTCAATTCTTATATTGCATAATATTTCTTTAATTTAGCTCAAAATTATTCGAGGGATAGGTTCAATTCTTTATGTTATATCGCTGGGATACGTTCCATTCTTTATGTTATATCATTGTAATGTATAGGAATAGGAACCGCCTTCAATTACAGATACATTTCCTATGAGCTCCCAGTCCTTTTATATCAACGATCCCACTAATATCAGTTTTATTATTTCATTTTCCTTCTGCTGGTTTGATTCCTTTATTTTGTAATAACCGGAACCTAGGCTTTCGATCTATATTCTGTTAATATCTTTAGTCCTTTTCTTTTAGTTCAACCCTTCCATCCGCTGGGTTGATTTAAATTAGCTCATTTCTTTATTGATTTAGATCACCCTATAATCAAGTAGGAATTCTGTACACAATTGTCTCTCCACCAATCCATGTTCTCTCTGTTCGAAAAAGAAATCTGTACAGAGTCTCTCTACTAATGGCACTCGAACACTACAACAAATTCAATCACAGTTCATCTTGATATAGGTGACTTCGCAAGGAATATTTCTCCTAGGTGACTTCGCAGGGAATATATGTTCGGAGAAGAGGTTTCAGTAAATTGAGTTTTGCCACACAAGTATTTCAACAGGTTGGAAGAGTTCTTTTTGTCATCAAAGCTTGGAAGAGTTCTTTTTGTCATGAAAGATTTTTTTGTGAAAGTATATCTTGGTATCAGACGTAATTTTAACTGTTTTATAAATTACAAAATAAATTTTCGGTAGAAAATAATTTTAGTTTTTCTTCATGCCCTTTTCCATGAGCATTTACTAATTAACTTTCCTTAATTAATTAGGGCAACTAATTTTTCATTTTCTTTAGTTAGCGCTTTTTTATTTTATATATAAAGTTAATTAATTAGGGCAACTAATTTCTCATTTTCTTTAGTTAGCCTTTTTTTATTTTATATATATATATATATATATATATATATATATATATATATATATATATATCCTCCTTGGGCAACAAAGTACAACGATCTACATTTATAGAGTTGATTGAGTTCAAAGCCTTTCGCTAAAATTTGTGCTAGAATTGTCGTAAAAAAAACTAAAAAAAATGCAACAATCTTGGCCTTCACTTACCAAAGTGTCGCAGTCATTCTTTCGCCCTTTCGATTGATGGAATGGATGGCATGGACCCATTGAAACTGAGAAAAATGAGATTAGTGTTCCTTGTATAATTAAGGTTTCAAACTTATAAGTTAATTTTATGTTTTTAATAAATTATAAAATAATTTTTTTTACTAAAAACATTGTTATTTTTCAATAAATTAGGAAAATAATTTTATGAAATTCTCATAAAGATGATAATTATTTATTTTAAAATAATACAAGTAAATTATTTCGGTAATAAAAACGTTGAAGCTTCTGTTAAAAATAGATTAATAAAATTATGTTGTGCGTTGACACTTCAAAAAATTACGTTGCAAATAATTAAAAAGAAAACGGAACAACATTCAATAAATTTTTAGTGTACACCAAAAAAAAATTATATAGAATTTCTATGACTCAGCAGGGGCACCGGACCACAACTTTCTCCGCAGGTACATACGATAATCGACCGCGTCCCACATCCCCAAGCAACTTAATTGCCTGTTCTGAACCATGCAATATGTTCAAGTTTCGTTTTACTTTGTTTAGTTTCATTACATGTTTTTGTAGTTTAGTTTTATTTAAATCAGTTTCTTTGTAGTTTGCTGATAGTTCTCTTTCAATTAAGAATTTTTTTTTTAGATTTTAATTTCATGTGAATGAGACGACTTTCTAATTTGAGTACTTTTTCAATGTAATTAAATACACGATAATTTTAATTTTATGACTATGTAATTTAGTTTTATTTGAATTAATTTTTTTCTCTAAATTTAATTGAATATAAAATTATATAATATTGATTAAATTTAAATTAGTTTTTTTCCTTAATTTAATTTAATAAAATATTGATTAATGTTAATTTCTTTGGTATGAATATTTTTTTGGCACTGGCTTGTTTTTTCATTTTGTTTTTATATTATTATTAGGGTAAAGTTTAAATGTGCTTTGATGTTTAAATGGGGATATTAATATATTTAATTTATTTTAAATAATTTTTGTTATATTATTTAGTTTAATTTATTTTTAAAAATGAATGTAAATTCTGGACAATTAATATGTTTTTTTTAAGTGTATGGCACACTATGAACTTACAATTAAGAGAAGCTGGAAACCAGGAAGCCGAAAAAGATAACCTATTCACCTCGGCCCCAAGGAGTAACCAAGTAATAGGAAAATGAGCAAAAAAGATCACAAGGGGTAGCAAGGAAACAATGGACTAGACATCGGATTCTACCCAGAATGGGTTGAATCTTCCAATCGAGATTTTTTCCCTTTCTTTTTACTGACTTTGACCTAGCCAATATGATGCGGCTGGGCAGGGACCACTTGCAGACTGTTCTAGGCTGAAGGAGAGGTCTCCTTGTCTGAATCAAAGTGGGAAGGCTTATGAGTTCTTTTCTGCAAGATCGGTGTTACATTGGAATCCTCAGGACTCGCCGAGGGCGAGTCCTGAGGTTGCTTTGCTTCCTCCCCATCTGTTGCTTCCTCTTCTTCATCCGAGTTGAAGGAATCAATGTCATCCATGGGGGGTGGATCACATGGTTTCCAACTTTTGGATTTTGACTTACGATTGCTTTTCTTCTTTTGGGCGAGGAACATGGGGCAAGAGTTCTGAAGGTGCCCTGTCTGATGGCAGTGACGACATCTGAAGGTTGTGTTCTCGTAGTCCAGGGTATGTGTCCAAAGGAAGCCCCCAATTTTAAAATTAATCTGCTCGAGTAGAGCTTTACTCATATCTATTTCTGCGCAGATTCTGCCGAAGATGTATATTCCCTTTCCGCCCTAGAGGGGTCTATTGCCAAATAGCAGCCTAGCATGTTTCCAATCCCTTGGAAGACAACAAAGTGCCATAAATGAGCTGGAAGGTTAGGAAGTCTGATCCAAATGGGAAACTTGGTAATGACTACTGTGGATGGGTCGAAATCTGGGAATCAGGTGGTGAGGAACAACCCTGTTGTTCCCCAAAACCATAGGCCTTCTGTTAAGGCTTTTTGATAGTCTTCGTTCAAGGCAAATACCACAATGAAGAAACCCTTCGAGCATAATAAAACCTTGAAGTTGTTAGTCCAGTTGGAGTGGATCCATTGGTATAAATCTATAGTACACAGCCATATTCCATTAAATCTGCAAATGATGGAAAATTTTGCATACTTTTGGAATTGATCATCCAGAGTTGGATGTGAGATTTCTATGGAGGGAATTTCCTCCAGTTTATCCACCAGAAAAGGATTGGGAGATTCTATTGGTGGAGCTGATTTCTTGGAAGTCTAAGCATGGACAACATCTTTGTACAAAAAAGCACGAGCTAATGATGGCTGCCCAATAGCTCCCCCTCTAAGACGAATGGTTAACACAATAGAATAATTTCTTTCTATACTGTAAAAAGAGAGGGGAAAATGGTCCTCAAGTTGTTTACCTTCATAGAGAAGCCTCTGAAGGGTAGAGGGAATCCTTAGCCTGTGTTGAAGGTCCAACGGGAGGTCCTACCCCAGATCTGTTGAGTGCACCCAATGCATCATAGTTTTGCCTGAAAGAAGCGAAATATGGATTTTAAAAAGAGCAGAGAGATTTGTAGTTCCCTACTTTCCATTACGGATCTGAGACGAGAACAAAATAGATCTCTGGTATTCCATATCCTCCAGGCCTTGCTGGGGTTTGTAAGAGGTTAAAAGAACAATATGGATACTGTGGAACTGATTTTTTTCAGCCAATACAGGGTCCTCTGCACATCCAGCATGCAAATCTGGAGGGCACAACTGCCATGGAGTGTACGCTGTGGTAGAGTCTGAGTGATTGATGATGCTGTTTTCAAAGCATAGCACTGTTATACAAAGCCGAGACTGAGGCGTGTACCTGTGGTTGAGTGGAGCAACAACTGGTGTTGATGCATTGGGTTCTTCATTCCTAGCTTTGGGTGCATGTTGTTTTATGGAATTGAGATATTCCAATGAAATGGTCTCTGCACAAAGGGAACCCTGCATAGTAGCTGCGACTGCTAGGTTTTGGAAAGCTTTCAGTTTGGGAAGAGCCTTCTGTCAATGGGGGAGTTGCAGCTGTTGAATCCTCTATTCCTTTCCCAGTGGCTACAACAGAGCGAAGGGAAAGAGCCTCGGCGTCGGCGGCAGCAGCTACGAATCGCTTAGTAACCCTAGCTCCAACCATCAAGTCGTCCATCTCTTTAATACATTATGGACAATTAATATGTTATTTACACTATATTTTATTAATGGTATAATGTATTAGGATATATTGGTTTGATTAAAATAATATAATATATAATGAAAAAAATGTTTAAATTTATATAGTATAAAGTGACAGTGTCTTGATATCTAAATTTTTACTAAAAATTAAATTGAAATGTAAATGTTTCTTTAAGAGTGATTTAGATTTTTTATTTTATATATATATATATATATATATTTGTGTTTGAGTAGGCTAGGCTAACTTAGAGTGGGCTACGATATGCTAATGTGGACTAGGCTACACAAGGATAGAGTATACTAGCCTAAGCATGGATTGAATAGGCTAAGCTAAGCTAGAGTATGATATGCTAGGCTAGATTACACAAGGCTAGGATACAATAGGTTAGGCTAGAGAAAGGTAAGCTAGGTTAGGATAGAGTATGCTAGAGTAGGCTAGACTAGAGTAAGCTAGCATAGAATAGTTTATGCTACATTAGGCTAGAGTAATGTAGGCACATCTAGGGTAGAATAGTGTAGGCTGGCATACAATATTCTAGGCTAAAGTAGGCTAGGGTAAGCTAAACTAGGCTAGGCTAGAGTAGGCTATGCTCGGCAAGAGTAGACTAGGCTAGAGTAGCTGAGGCTCGGCTACACTAAGTTAGGCTAGAGAAGGTTAGGTCGAATGAGGCTAAATTATTCTAAGTAAAGTAGGTTAGGATAGGAAAAAGAAGGTTAGGCTATGTTATGCAAGGTAATGCTAAGATAAGTTAAAGTAGATTAGGTTAGGCTACAATAGAGTAGGCTAGGCTATGCTATAATAGTACAAGCTAGGGTAGGATAGAGTAGGCTAGGGTAGGATAGAAGAGGATAGGCTAGGAAAGGCTAAGATATAGTAATTTGGGCTAGGCTAGAGTAGCATAGGGTAGGCTAGGATAGGCTAGGTAGGCTAGAGTAGGCTAGGATAATTTAGGCTAGAGTAGGATAGGCGAAGATAGGCTAGAGAAGGCTAGGCCAGGCTAGGATAATCTAGGCTACAGTAGACTAGGCAAGACTATGCTAAGCTAGGCTAGGAAAGAGTAGGCTACAAAAGGAAAGAGAAAGCGAGGCTAGGCTAAAGTAGGCTAGGCTAGGGCGAGCTAGAGTAGGCTAGGATAGGCTAAACTAGGGGAGGATAGAATAGGCTAAGGTAAGATAGGTAAGGCAAGAGTAAGTTACGTTAGGATATAGTAGGTTAGGATAGAGAATGCTAATCTAGGCTAGGCTAGGCTATAGTAGGCTAGGCTATCATTTAGAATTCTATGTTAGAAAAAGGTAGAAGAGGCTAGGCTAGAGTATGCTAGGATAGGTTATACTAGGATAACATATGATAACGTAGGTGAGAGTAGCATATCGTAGGATAAAGTAGGATATAGTAGAGTACGATAGGCTAGAGTATATTATGCTAGAGTACTTAGGCTGGGCTAGGATAGGCTAGAGTAGGTTAGCCTAGGCTAAAGTAGGTTATCCTAGGCTTTAGTAGGCTAAGCTAGGGTAGAGAAGACTAAGTTATCCTAGGATATAGTATAATAGGATAGGATATAGTAGGCCAGAGTAGGCTTGGGTAGGATATGATAGTTTAGGCAAGTGAAGGCTAGAATTGTCTAGGCTAGGGTAGGATATAATAGACTAGGATAGAATAGCCTACTTTAGGAAAGAGTATGCTAGGTTAGGCTAGAGTAAGTTATAGTAGGCTAGGCTAGAGTATGATAGCTAGTGTAGACTAGGCTATGCTAATATACGCAAGGCTAGGTTAGGTTAGGTTAGACGTGTGTATGCTAGGTTATTGTAGGTTATCATACGCTAGGTTAAAGTAGGTTAGGGTAGGCTAGAGCAGGTTACAAAAAAATAGGCTAGCCTAGAGTAGTCTATGGTCGACTGCAGTAATCTAGGTTGGTTTAAGGTAGAGTAGGCCATGCTAGACTAGAGTAAGCAAAGCTAGGCTAGGCTAGAGTAGGTTATGCTAGGCCAGGGTAAGTGACAGTAATCTAGGCTAGGATAGGCTAGTGTAGGTTATGCTAGAGTGGGTAATGCTAGGCTAGCCTAGAGTAGGCTAGAGTAGGCTAAGCTAGAGTAGGAAAGGCTAGGCTATGTTAAGCTACATGAGGTTGGGCTAAGCTAGGGAAGGCTAGACTAGACAAGGATAGAGTAGCTTTGGCTAGGCTTGAGTAGGCTAGGCTAAAGTAAGTTGTGCTAGATTATGTTGGGCTAGGCTAGAATGATGTAGGCTCTGCTAGGTAAGGGTGGGGTTGGCTAGGCTAAATTAGGCTATGCTAGTGTAGGTGAGGCTAGAGTAGACTAGGTTAGAGTAAGTTAGCCTAGGTTAGCACAGGATAGGCTAGAGCATGCTAGTCTATCCTATAGTGGCATAGGTTAGAGTAGGATAGGTTAGCTTAGAGTATGGTAGGCTAAAGTAGACCACGTTAGGCTAAGCTAAACTAGGATAGAGTTGGTACACCCTATGCTAAATTAGGTTAGGCTATGGTATGTTAGGCCGACATAGGTTATCATAGGTTAGGCTAGAGTAGAGTAAGATAGGGTGGGATAGAGTATGCTAGGCTAGAAGGTGATGCAAGAGTAGTTTAGGGTAGAGTGGGCTATGATAGGCTAGTTTAGGCTAAAGGAGGCCAGGTTAGGGTAGAGTAGGGTATATTAGGATATAGTAGTATAAGATAACCTAGAGTAGGATAGATTAGGCTAGAGTCATATAGGATAGCCCATGTTAGTGTAGGTTAGACTAGGTTATGCTAGAGTAGGTCAGTCTAGGCTAGAGTTGGCTAGGCTATGCTAGGGGAGAGTGGGTTAGGCCACGCTAGGGTAGAGTTGGTTGGGTTTCGCTAGGCTAAGGAAGAATAGGCTAGGCTAGGCTATGCTAGGACAAGCTAATGGTAGGTTATGCTAGACTAGGTTAGGCCTGGATAGTTTAGAGTTGGTTGGGTTTTGTTAGGCTAAGGAAGAGTAGGCTAGGCTAGGATATGCTAGGCCAAGATAACGGTACGTTATGCTAAAGTGGGTTAGACTAGGATATTTTAGAGTAGGCTAGGATTGAGTAGTATAGGCAAGAGTAGCCAAGGCTAGGCTAGGTTAGGTTAGATTAGGCTAGGCTAGGCTAGAGTAGGCTAGAGTATGCAAGGATAAAGTAGCTTAGGCCAATCTTGAGTATGTTAGGCTAGAATAAATACTGTTAGTCTAGGCTATGATAGGTTAGGCTACAGTAAGTTGTGCTAGAGTACGTTAGGTCAGGCTAGAGTAATCTAGGTTACGCTAGGCAAGAGTGGGGTTATCTAGGCTAAATTAGGCTACAGTAAAGTAGGCGAGGCTACAATAGGTTAGCCAAGGTTAGGCTAGGCTTTGCTAAAGGAGGTTGGGCTATGCTAGAGTATCCCAGGTTATTCTTAGCTATATTACAATTGAATAAAGTGTATGATAAGAGGACTTGGCTAGAGTACGCTAGGTTAGAACAGGTTATGCTAGAGTAAGTTAGGTTAGGTTAAAGTAGGCTATGTTATGAAAGCATAGGCTAGACAAGATTAGGCAAGGCCACAATGGGATACATTAGACTAAAGTATTCTAGGCTATATTAGGTTAGGCTAGGATGAGATAGGGTAGAGTAGGGTAGAGTAGGCTAATCTAGCCTAAAGTAGGCTAGGATAGGCTAGGATATAGTAGGAAAGGCTATCAAAGAGTAGGTTAGGCTAGGATAGGCAAGGGTAGAGTAGGCCAGTCCAGTCTATGCTAGGCTACCCTAAAGTAGGTTATGGTAGGTTATGCTCAGATGGAACAAGGTAATGTAAGCTAGCTTAGAATAGGTTAGGATAGGGCAAGATAAGATAGCCTATGATACATTAAGTTATAGCATGCTAAGCTAGGTTATAGTAGGATAGTTTAAGATAGGGTAGAGTAGGATATGCTAGGCTAGGGTAGAGTAGGATATGATAAGCTAAAATAGAGTAGGCTAGGTAAGGTTAGCTAAGGAAAGGATACACTAGTCTTTGGTAAATTAGGCTAGGCTAGGGCATGTGAGTAAAGAAAGTTTAGACTATACTAGGGTATGATATGGTAGAGTAGTTAAGGCTAGCCTAAAGTAGGCTATAATAGATTAGGCTAGGACAAAGTAGGTGGGGCTAGGCTAGGATATGATGGGGTAGTCTAGGCTAGGGTAGAGTATGCTAGCATAGTCTAGCCTAGAGTAGGGTAGGATAAGCTAGACTAGAGTAGGTTAGGTTTGTTGAAAATGCTAACAAGAAAATCCTGATTTATTTTTCCCTTCATTTAAATTAGGAGAAAATTGCAATTCCACATATCAAGACAATAAAAATGTGTTAACTAAGTTAGTTTTACATATTTGGCTCAGAAAATTCGAGTTGAGGGCCTAACTTGAGTCATGTAGAGCGTTTCCTAATTTTTAGCAGCCTAGCTTGAGTTTAATCTGAGTTGTAATGATTTAATTTGGTCAAGCCAAGTTAAAGTGAGTTAACTTAGTTGAAACTATTGGAGGAACTAGAGGGAGGTAATGTAGCGAGGTATGTACTTAGTGATCAACCAGTTAACAAAAAAATCAATCATAATTAGGTCATGAATGTGTGACCTACGAGTTACCGAGTTGAGATAGGATTTCAAGGGCAGTGTACTATTAGTTGTATAATTATTCAATGTGTACAAGTGGTGCATGGAGTCGTATAAGGGTCTACAGGGATTGTACAGCTTGGGATGGTGATTTCCTTAATTAATATGGGGCTAATTCGAAAGGTAGTAGTGTAAATAAATAGGAGCTTAGAAGGAAACAAAATTTTCTAAGTATTGGCCAAAGTCAACTTGTTAGGTAGTGTGATAGATTATACTTGTGCAAAAAATTTTAGGCTTGAACAAGAATTGTACTTCTTCTTTATTTTATTATTAATTCAATACATATAGGTAGGGGATTTTAGTAGTTTGTTTCCACTATATATATCCTTTTTTTATGTGTGTTAACCGATTCATGATGCATGTGTTTCATATTTCTTCTCAATTGTGAATTTCTTTCCATAGATGAGTAGAGTAGGTTCAAGTCTATTTTTTTAGTAAACTACATTATTAGTTTGAACCTACAAGGAATCTATACATGGTATCAGAGCTAGAATCATAGTGGAGAAGGGAATCTGAGGTTATATTTCCAAGAGGAGCGAGTTTTGCAGATCTATTGAATCTTTGCATGAAAGTAGAGAAGGTGCAAAGATTAGACATTAGTGGATTATAACATATGCGACTTGGCCATTTTCACCATGGAGCTTTAAATATCATGGAACATATTTCTACAAGAATTCCTAAGGGTGCACTTGAGAAGTTAAATACATGAAAAGGGTGTACACTCGGGAAGTACGCCAAACCTACCTTTTAAGATAAGGATAGTAGATTACAAGTGGTTCTTTAAAGGGTTCACTTGAATGTGTGAGGACATTTCTTGACAACCTCCACATCCAAGCATAGGTATTATGTTATATTTGTAGATTATGTATCACATAAGTGTTGGGTATTCTTTATGCAGAAGAAATACCAGACATTCTAAAAAGATTATGAATTTAGATCACTCGTTGAGAAAGACACTTGTAGGAAAGTGAAGGCTCTTATGAGCAATAATGATGGATAACATGTGTCCAATGTGATAAATAAATTCTATGAAAAAGTAGGAATTCAATGGGAGTTAATAGCACCCCATAATCCACAGCAGAATGGGTTTGCTGAAAGGAAGAACAAAAGTATTTAGGGAGCTACACAGGTGATATTACATGATCAGGGCCTACCGTTGGACTTATGGGATGAATCATGAAACACAATGGCGTATGAACAGAACATAAGTCCTCATCAGGTGCTCCAGATGAGTACACCAGAAATTTTTTTTCACGAAAGAGACCACATGTGTCACACTTCAAGATCTTTTGTTCATTAGTTTACTTTTATGTTTCCAAGGATGTAAGGAAAAATCTAGAGTAGACAGTAGTCTTGGGAATATTTTTGGGGTATGATCATACATTTCACAACTATCGAGTGTACCTACTATCTCGAAGGATGATATTTGTTCGTAGAGATGTGAATTTTGATGAGGATAAGGCCATTATATGTTCGATTGAGATGGAGGTATAGTTGCATGAAAATGAGGATATTTTAGATCCAAAGGAAGAAACTCAGTATGTTGTGGAGTAGCCACAACCAGAGTAGCATAGAGTGGAAGAATCCACTCATAAAGAGATATCTAGAGATGTCAGGAAGCACACCAAGAAGCTGATATATTATTGCATGTTGTTAGAGATAATGTGGTAGCACCCACATAAAACATTGTTACTGATGAAATAGGTAACTACACTAGTACCTACTTTTTGACGTAGCAAGAAAAACACCTGATTTTGAAAAGTGGTGATGCAGAATCAATTTTTTTCTTTTTAGGATGTTTTTTCTTTTTTTCTGTGATGCTTTTTATGTCTATTTTGAATAGTGGTGGCGTATCATCACCAACATTTTTTTATAGGATTGATTTTGACACTATACATTTTCTAATTTCTTCTTCTTCCGTGACATGTTTATTTTTAAGTGCATTTATGTTCTTGTGTTTTAAAAAGAAAAAAATATATTTTTGTAAAATAAAAAATTGTAATGATATCTTTACTTTTTCACATAGATAAAAAATGAAAAAAGGGTCAATATTATAAAGTTTATATTCTCTACAAGTTTATGTATTGCTAATTAATTTTTCAATGCACATCAAATAGTTGTCGCTAAAAAAATAGTATCTGGAATGATATGACAAAAAAATACAAATTTTCAATAAAATAGAATGCAAAAAATACACTTTTAGAGACTTTTTGTTAAAAACAACATGTTAAATAAACTAATTTTTGGGAAATCTTAACAAAAAAACTTAATAAAATAACATTTTTATTGAATTTTATGTCAAAAAATAATAGTAATCACATGTTCTTTCCAAAAAATAAGGATTCTTCTCATAAAATATCAAAGTCTAAACATGACAAGTAAAACTGATTAATAAATCTCAGAAATGAGCTTTGTTTTCAAGCATAACTTAAAGATCCTCAACAATATCAACTAATATATGTTCAACATCATCTAGAACATCATTGATGGCCTCTTCCACAACATTTTCTACTTCATTTTGGTCATTGTCATCTTCTAATGGACCTTTCATGTCTGCAAATCTTCCAAAGTGTCCCTTTCCAATCATTCCATATAATGGTGGTTGAGGTTCCTTTGATTTTTTTGCCACACGTGATTCATCAAAATCCCCTTTCCTCAAACCAACTTCTTGCTTCGCATCTTGAAGGAATTTAAGAACATTAGTTCTTTGTTGAATAAATTTGCATTGCACTGGGTATTTCTTAATGGCAATACAATTTCTTCCTTTTGGTAGGAAACATGCTAGTGTTGTACCTAATCATCAAGTACAAAAGAAATTAATAAGAAAATTAGTATAAAGACATAAAAAGTAAAAAATAAAAAATTTAAATTTAAATTGTATAATAAAACTTACCTGAACCTGAAAATAGATCCAAAACCCAATCTCCTTCATTTTATAGCATCGACTGGCCTGCCTCCAACCCTTGGCTAGGGGGAGATAAATTCTAAGAATCTTCCACCGCCCAGTCGAGGGCCGAAGGTAGGCTGGGTAGCTCTCGATGGCAGCACCTGTCTAGCCTCTGCCTAGCCGGGGGCGATTCTTAGAATTGCCCTTTGCCTAGTCGGGAGTGATTCTCGGAATTGCCTTCCGCCCAGTTGGGGTTGATTCTTAGAATCACCCTCCGCCCAGCCGAGGGTCGAAGGAAGGCCGGGCGGCACCATCGAGGGCTGCTCAGCCTACCTCTAGCCCCCAGCTGGGCGAAGGCAGGCTGGGCAGCCCTCGATGGCGCCACCTGGCTGGCCTCTAGCCCTTGTCTAGGCAGAGGGAGATTCTCGAAAGCACCGTCGAGGGCTGCCCAGCCTGCCTCCTGCCCCTGGCTGGAGGCAGGTTGGGTAGCCCTCGACTGTGCCGCCCGGCCTACCTCCGACCCCCAGCTGGGAGGAGGGCGATTCCGAGAATCACTCCCAGCTCAGCAGAGGGCGATTCTGTGAATCACCCCCGGTTGGGTGGAGGGTGATTCCGAGAATCACCCCTGGCTGGGCAAAGGGTGATTCCGAGAATCACCCATAATTGGGCGAAGGGCGATTCTGAGAATCACCCCCAGTTGGGCGGAGGGCGATTCCGAGAATCACCCACTGTTGGGCGGAGGGAGATTCCAAGAATCACCCACGGTTGGGCGGAGGGCAATTCCGAGAATCACCCTCTGCCTAGCTGGGGATGATTCTCAGAATCGCCCTCTGCCCAGCCGGGGATGATTCTCATAATCGCCCCCCAGTTGGAGGCGATTCCAAGAATCACCCTCTGCCCAACTGGGGGTGATTATCAGAATCACCCTCGGCCCAGCCGGGGCTAATCGCCGACTGGGCGACATCGTCGAGGGCTTCCCAGCCTACCTCTGGCCCCTGACAGGCTGCAAATTAATTTTTATTTTATTTTATTTTTTTCAAACACAAACTATTTAAAAAAATTAATTTTTTTTTTAAACAAAAACTATTATAATAAAAAAAAAAGTATTGTCTAATAAAAGAAAAAAAAAACTACTGAATTAAAATTGAAAAAAAAAAAAAACAATAAAAACAAATTAAAAATATGTTTTAAAAAATAAACAAACAAATATAAAAAAATAATTATATTTTAATTATATATTTTTTTAAATTAAAACAATTATTATTTAAAATATTAAAAAAAAAATTAAAATATGTTTTAAAATATAAACAAACATATTTAAGAAGATTTTAATTTCAATTTTTTATTTTCTTAAAACTAAAACAATTATAATTTAAAATATAGAAAAACAATAAAAAAATTAAAAAAAATGTTTTTATATATAAACAAATAAATATATGAATAATATATTTTTCATTTACTTGTTCATTTTAAAAAATTGTTCAAGTCATATAATTTCACCATAATTTCATGGTTCAAGTATCTTGAAAAAATAATATTTAAAAACATGAGATTTACAAATTTTCATTAAGGTTTTTATGCGCTGCGAAATTTTATCTTTGATGTTATGGTTGCAAATATTTACAATTTTAGGGTTGTTTAGAGTCAAGATATTTTATGTTTAACAACATGGATACAAATTGTTCGAAATGATAAGCCCTTCAGACATGATTTTGTTTATATTTAACATCATCTATCAAAAAATTTAGAATTTTATGATTTTTCAATGTCCTAATACGTTTTCTTTAATTCCATTGTTACAATGTGTCAAAAGTGTGACACAATGTTTTTTTTTTTGTTATTCCAACATCAAATCATTCTTTTTTAGGGTGTTTTTGCAATCATTTTTTCAAGAAACAATTTCATTTTTAGCATAATTTTATAAAAAGGTGAAATTTGACCTTGAGAATAGAACAAATGCATTCTGGAATACACACTTTTTGTTTTTGGGGCGTTTTTTCATGTTTTTTGAGTCTTTTTGGGTTAGAGTTCTTGTTTTGAGGTAATAGTTCATGTTTCATCGGTAACATTGTTATCACAGTGCAAGAAGAGGAGGTCAGCAGATCGGTACAATAGATACATGGCTCTGAAGAGTGAGCTAGTTGAGATAGAACCATCCTCATACATTGATGTCATGGTAGAGGAATATGATTCCATATTCAGAAACAATTTCTTTTAAGTGGTCCCAATGCTAGAGAATAGGTCAGTGGTAGGTTCAAGGTGGATATATAAGGTGAAGCAAGCAAAAAATGGAAGCATTGAGAAACAAAAGGCTAGATTTGTGGCCATGGGGTTATCTTAGGTGGAGGGACTTGATTAAGAGGAGACCTTCACTTGATTAGCAAGGTACTCTTCTATCAAATCTGTTCTAGCAGTTGTAGCAGAGATGGGATGGAATTCCCATCACTTGGATGTGAGGATAACATTCCTCAAAGTGATTAAGAATGAGGTATACATTGAATACCCAGAAGTATTTGAGACCTTAGATAGAAAGTCACATGTGTGCAGACTCAAGCAATCAATGTATGGATTGAAGCAAGCACCATGTGCTTGGTAGAGGAGGACCAATAACTATTTCAGCAGTTCGGGCTTCACCAAAAGTGAAGAAGATGCAAAAATTTACCATATTGTTGTTGAAGGTAAATTGTTGATTATAGTATTATATGTCCGTGATTTTATTGTAATTAGTGATGAGAAGTTGATAAAATATTGTAAAGATGATATAGGAATAGAATTCGAGATGAAGCACATTTGACTCATGCATTATTTCCTCGATTTGGAAGTATGGCTAGAAATTTTTGTCTCTACGGGAAATTATGCCAACGCGATATTGAAGAAGTTTGACATGGAGTGGAAACCCATGGACACTCCTCTAGTATACAATTGGAGGAAATAGGATTTCACTTTAGGTGTGGATATGGAGGCCACTATTTACAGGAAGCTTGTGTGTTCACTCATGTACTTGGGCAACACATGACCAGACATGTGTGATGCACTTAACTAGCTTTGTCAAGCAATTATTAAGCCAACCAAACTATAGTAGAAGGTGGTCTAACATGTGTTGAGATACCTAAGAGGCACTACTCAAGTTTTTATTTGGTACATATAGAAAGAGGGAGTGAAGCTTCAAGGATTTACAAATTGATATTGGCCAGGTAGTCCATCATATTAGAAGCGCATTTTAGGAGGTGTCTTGAATATTGGGTCAACAATATTTTCTTGGTACAACATGAAGTATAGATCATTGCACTAAGTTCAACATAAGCACAACACATGGGTGTTAGTCAAGCATCTTGTGAAGCTATCTGTTGAGGAAGATTATTGTTGGGTTATATCGTTAGATGATGGATCCTACCATGATTTACTGTGACAATTAAATTTGTATCAACCTCTTTGAGAATCTAGTTTTTCATGCTCGATCCAAGCATATTAACATCTGGTATCACCATATACAAGATTTTGTGCAAATGCAGATTATGTTGTTGGAATAAATTCCTACAGGATAACAAGATGCATATATTTTGACAAATGAATTGTCAAGAGGAAAAAATGAATTCCATACAGGTAGGATTAGGGTATATGATAACCCATTTATTGTTGAGATGGAGCGTTGAAAATGGCAATAAGAAAATCCAGATTTAATTTTCCCTTGAATTAAATTAGGAGAAAAGTGTAACTCCACATCAAAAGACAAAAAGGATGTGTTAACTAAGTTATTTTGACTAATTTGGCTTAGTTAATTCAATTTCAGGGCATAACATGAGTTATGTAGAGTATATCCAACTTTTTAGGAGCCTGAATTACGTTTATTTTGAGTTGTAATAATTTCATTCACTTAAAATGTGTTAAATTTAGTTAAACTAGTTCCAATTGTTGGAGGAACTAGTGGGAGGTCAGGTAGTCTGGTGTGTACTTAGTGATAAACTAGTTAACTGATATATCAGCCATAATTAGCCCATAGATGTGTAATATATGAGTTACTGAATTGATATTGGAGTTCAAGGGAAGTGTACTATCAATTGTATAATTATCCGAGTTATGAATGTGGTGCATGTAGTCAGAGAAGGGCCTATAGGGATTGCACAGTTCAGGATAGGGATTTCCCTAATTAATACGGGGATAATTATCAAGGAAACAACACAAGGAAATAGGATCTTGGAAGGAAGAATAATTGGGTAATTATTGGCCATATTCAACTCATGAGGTAGTGAGATAGATTATACTTGTGCATAGGTTTTTAAGGCTTGAAAATTAAAATTATTCTCTATTTTCTGACTACTTCAATACATATAGGAAGGGGTTTTGAGCAGTGGCTTTCCCCTAGAGATATCCTTGTGTTAATTTTTGTTAATTGATTCACGTCGAATGTTTTCTACATTTCTTCTAAATTGTGAATTTCTTTTCCCAAATGAGTAGAGTAAATTTAGGTGTATTATTTTAGTAAATTACATTAGTAGTTTGAATGTACAAGTAATTTCTAGACGATTAGGCTAGAGTTTGCTAGGATCAGCTAGGTTATGGAAAAATATGATAGTCTTGGTTAGAGTGGGCTAGGGTGGGATAGATTAGTATAGGTTATTCTTATATAGGGTAGGTTACAATGCATTAAAGTAGTATAGGCTATCCTAGACCTTCCTATTCTTGAGTTGGCTAGCTTAGCTTATCCTAGCTTAGAGTAAGTTAGTCTAGGATAATGTAGGATAGGTTTAGGCTAGGCTAGGCTAGAATAAGCTAGGATAGAGTAGGCTAGGATATGCTAGGATAGGCTAGAATAAGCTAGGATAGAGTAGGCTAGGCTAGGCTAGGCTAGTCTATAACAGGCTAGTTTGGGCTAGGTTATGGTAAAATAGGTTCTTTTATGCTAGGATAGGTTATGCTATAATAATCTAAGCTAGCTTAGGCAAGGGCTAGAATAGGATAGGCAAAGCTAGGCCAAGCTAGTCCAGAGTAAACAAAGCTAGGATATAGTAGGATACATTAGAGTGAGGTCAGCTATAGTGTGCTAATATATTAAGAGTAGACTAGCATAGAGCGGTATACGTTAGGCTAGGTAAGGAAAGGCTAGGAAAGGCATGCTAGATAATGCTAGGCAAGGCTAGGCTAGAGTAAAATTTGCTAGGATAGGATAGAGGTGGCTACACCAATCTATAGTAGTCTACAGAATCCTATTGTAGTCAAGATTAGGCTAGGATAGGCTAGGATAGGCTAGAGTAGGTGTTGGGTGCAGGAATTGCACTTAAGAAAACTCCTCAACACTTAATTGTGAACCTGGGGGTTTCTTAAACATTGAGACGAAGCACAAGCAATGCCAAAAGTGGTATGAAATTTTCCTTTTCCTATTCCTACTTCTTGATTGAAATATTTTAGAATAAAATAGAAGACAATTTCAAAGGAAATTAACACCAAATCAATTCTAGTGTTGGAGTGAAAAAGAATGGATTTGCGAGGAAATCAAGAAAAGGAACTTTCACACAACTGAAAGAAATATTAAATGCTGAAATGAAATCTATTTTTATATTCCATATAGATGGCTGACAGCTTAACAAGTGGGCCCTTGCAAAGATATTTTTTCCAAATGATTTTCCTTCTACACTAAGCAACCGTTCATGTACTCTTGCAATCTGCTTGCACTAGTGCAGGTACAGAACTTATGTGAAAATGTATATTTTACTTTTTTTATTGGATACTTATGTCTTTGTCTAGGTTCTCTAAGACTTAAGGCTTAGATCACTCTTTTCCTGTGACAAGACACCATCTCTTGCACCGAGACAAAGCTTCCTTCACCGGAGTTTCCAATTAATTTCGAAATAATTTAAAAGATGCTTTAAGAAGAACTTAAATTTCATAATAAATTTTGAGATAAAATACACACAAAAAAGAATGATTTAAATAGCTAAAATTTGCAGTGAAAATAAAATTCATAAAGAAAAAAAATCTTAACAATCAAAGTAACAGTCAAAGTAATTCACGTGCAATCAAACTTTCTTTTGGCAATTCACTTATAATGTTATAGATTACTTCTGATCCTTTCTCAGAAGTTGCGAGCTACAAGTGTAAATTGTGATGTTTTCAATGGTGTCCTTTTGTAATTCATGTAGTCATTCTTAGAACCTTCAGTAGTTTTACTTTTAATATTAAGAATGGTTACTTGAATTAATAATGCTAAATACTTGCAGGAGTAAATGTAATCATAAACAGGAAAAGGAACGAAACACTCGCTGTAATATATATATATATATATATATATATATATATATATATATATATATATGACACAATTGTAGACACGTGAAAAAAAAAAATTATTCGTACAAGATTTTAGTTGAAAAACAAGTCACTATTCTTTCAAGGATAAGTAACAACCTTACAAATATTTCAAATGGTAAGCATGAAGAAAGGTAATGTTTTTCTATAAAAAAAACTAGTGTAAATGTAAATCAATATATATATATATGAATTTAACAATACCTAAAATGTATGTAGAGAAGATTTAAATATAACTAAATGCTAGCTAGGAATTAAACATTTGTTAATATAGTATATATACTCGCTTCCATAAGAAGAGAAATTCCCAATCTGTGAATAGAATGAACCCTCATAGTCCTAAAGGTGTAAATAAAAAATATATTAATAATTAATGTAGCTTTCCCATTGATAGAGTGAAATTTGTGGGTTCCCAACTCTAATTCCTCTCAATACTTCGAAATAATGATAACCCCAATATTATCAAAATATGAATATATATAATAAGAATACAATCCTTAAAAATATACATTTTTAGAGAAACGCTCATGATCGTGAAAATAACCAAGTTTTTTTCTTTAAAGAAAAGTAAGTTACGACCATGGTACACGAACTACCAATAGAAACTCGATATACTCAATAAAAAATTAACAATTGACAATATTCCTTCATGGAAATGAAGAACCACATTCCTATATCACAGAAATATCCCATGACAATTTTTTATTGATGTGAAATACTGAAAAGAGTGAGCCTTGCTCCATGTCTGTTGTAGATGAACAACATGAAATCCTACTAGGAATATAAGTTCAAGAAAATATATATGTATGTATGTAACAAGCATCATTAAAGAAATTCATGATTGAGGCTTTATTGTAGAAAAAAATAACAATAGAGGGTTTCATTCTTATGTGCACAAATTTTCATTCTACCTGGGAAAAGAAATATTAGAAGGTGTTTGTTTCCACACACACCCCAAGTTTTGTGAGGATACAGAAGAAATAGAAAGAAAACAAACAAAGAAACCTAAGATTTAGTAACTTTTTGATATTGTGAAGTAAAAACCCTTATACAATCAGAAACAAGTTGTGACTAGTAAAGTAAAGAGAAAATACTTTGGAAAATAACAAGCTATAAAAACCATGGAGGTTGACCAATTAGCGCAACCTCAAGCTAAGTAAAAATACTCGGTGTTCTTAGAAAAACCCTCCATCACCGTCCTTGAATCACCTTACAATTAAAAAAATGGCATAAACATTAGAGCAGGAATCTCCCTATAAAGAGCAAATGAAAACGAAGGAAAAGTTTAAGAGAAACATAGAATATATGGGAAAAAAATAAAGCAATTTAATTGATTTTGTTTTGAAACGTGATACCTTCAAATGTGCTGAAGATACAGTAGACCACAAAATAAAATTCTAAGACTATAATGACATCGTCACAAGCTAAAACCCGTTTAAAATTTATATTTTGAATAACATTAGGATTTTAAAGATAATCAAGAAAATCGTGAAGTTATTTATCGCGAAGCTTTATGCAGAATGAGAGTGGGTAGGTGGGGTTGGGGTAGGTTTGTTATCCTGATCCCCCCATCTAAAAACTTTATTGAACCCCAATATATTTAATGCTAGTCATTGTAGTTACTATTGAAATACTAAGGAAACCAACGACAAATCTACTATTTTCATGAGTTTCTTATTGATATGGATGCCAACTCAGAATCAAGTGTAGCCCATGTGAATATCATTTTTGTGTGTGTGTAATATGTGATGCACGGAATTCCATATCCAAGCACATGCAACACTGAAAAACTATGAATCATAGCATATAGCATATCTATATTAAACATATACATGTAAACATACTCCACCATGACCATGCTGTCGATACAGATCGATTGACGAGTGTTATATATTTTATACGCAAAAAATTATGTACTTAATAAAACACATATAATGTTATGGTGGAATTGGTTCAATGTGACTCCAAGTCATAAGCCAAAAAATCCTTTAGTAGCAGCATTTTTTATTGCTCCTTGGGCGTCACCCTTATTTTGTAATGATTGTATAAGACCAACTTCTTAGTCACTGCCTACGGAACTGCAGGTACTATATCAGTCATTGGACGTTGAACTAACATTAAATCACTTTCCCTAACCATTGCATTCATGTTTTAACCAATGCTTAAACATAAATTTTGAGTGAAAAAAAATGTATCCAGTGTTTTTGTTTCGACCTCTTAATGCAGGAGAAAGTGTATGATTTTCACAATTCTTGTTAAAACGTAGGATAATAAACTTCAAATCTCAAAAAATTTTAGTTTAATGCTAGTTCAAAGCTAGCATTCATTCAAAGTAATTTAAAGTGTTAATGGAAACAAAAAAAAACTCATGCACTAACGTTTAAAACCACCATACATATCCAAAATTTGAAACTTTCACACTTCGAGTGACATGCCACTTTCCATTTCTCCTGCTCACCTGTCACCTTTTATATGCTCCTGCCTCCTCTTCATTCCACCAACTTCCCCATTCCCCCTCTTAAATCCATCCGCCTTACCCATACCACTACTTGTCACCCTTTCCCTTCTTTTTTAATCAATTGAAGAAATTAAGAGACTCTTAATCAATTGAAGAAATTAAGAGACTCTATTTTCAACCTGTCACTATGAATTGATGGATGAAAGCGACAAAGTGGACCATCAAATTGGATGCCACCCTGAAGATGAGTATGATTTGTGGGAGGAGGAAGACCGTGTAACAATCTCAATGAAATATTTACCTAGAACACCAACTACCATTGGAGGCCATTGGAAGCCTTTCTCTTTGCATTTCCAGTACCTGTTTCTTGTATCTTTTGTTTTCATCATGGTCATTAGTGATGAATTTATCAACTTCAGAACTTTTTGGTATTTAATTCATGTGGACTCTATTATGGCATTGACTCTAGATTGAAGTAAATTACCTTATTTGAGTGGCATATAGGACCATCATCTTGTGGGAATTAACTCTATTTCTAAAATCCTATTATATCATATGCACAATATAACCTAAGGATGGGTTGATTCCTATTTATCTCAATTTTAAATCTAATGGAGAAACATAAACATCCTTGTCAGTATCTAAGGATAAAATAATAAACTGTACTTTTCCCAAAAAGTAAAAGATATTTATATTTTAGAAATAACCCACTTTGCAAAACGATAAAGAATATATTGAGTTTAATCCATCATAGCTAATAATATTTATTTTACTAAATTTAAAGACGTTATACCTTTCAAGAGGACTCGCTCCTTATTAGAATCGACAATAAACATTGTAAAATAAATAGTTAGAGTAAGAAATAATCCATTTATTTCGTTTATTCTCAATATTATTTGAAACAGTGAAAGTTTTCAAGTATCTATTGACTCGAATTCTATTATAAGAAAAATTTTATCAAAAATTGTAAATGGCCAAATATTTGTTGTAATAGAGAAAATCAAATTTTTTCCACAACAAAAAATGGTTGAAATTGATTAGGTGCATTGTTGACGATACACGTGATAATAAACTAAAAAAACAAATGTACCTGATTAGAAAAACCCCAAAACAACACCGAAACAAACACACTTCTCCATAGCTCTACCAAGGCATAAATCACATAAAATGTCCATATAAAAAGAATAGAAATTGGTCCCAAAAATCTCGAACATAACATCTAAAGAAGCATATATTCCAACTTTTTGAGGTAGAAAAAATTTATGATGAGATAAATAAAAAAAGAAAAGGCACCAAAGAAGCCAATGAAGGTGAATATGCAGTTATAAAAGAGCACTTATTTGGATAGAACATTATAAATATTGGTGTACAAAATCATGAAGGCAATGGCCATTGGTAGGTTAACGCATGTCTTTACAAAAGGTATAATATCTGCATTATTACCATCAACTGTCACAACCAATATGTCCTTTCTATCTCTCAGAATCATGTAGTTAAATAATATGCAAAAGAACATAAATCCTAGATGTATCACCTTCTTTAGTGTTCTAACATTTGCACCTAAGAATTTCTTTGAAGTTGCTACAAGAACTGAGGTAAGGTCTCCTACCCCACTAGAAGCGATTGTTGTTGCAGAAACTTCCCCTCTTATAGAAAACACTCTTGGAACTTCAAATTCCTTTGCCTTAGAATTCTCATAGTTGTCAAGAACTGTGAATTTTCATAACTGCCTTCCTTAAGCCTGCAACAGAAAACCCCTCCCTAAAACCCAAACTATGCATATGATACAACATATATTCTTTTCACTTCTATCTTGCACAACAAAATACAGTTTTTGAGGAATTTATAACTCCAAGAAGCATGGGTAAGAATTCTTTAGCCCTAGCTTCTTTGACGGTTTTATATGTTGTTGGATATCCATTCCTAGGTCACTGTTATTTCATGTAATTACATGAAATGAGGAATTTTTTTAGTTGATTCATATTTTACTCTACAGTAGCGACCACTTTTTGCAAAAAGTTATGTCCACTGACAATTTTGTTGTATAGGTGTCTTTATAATAAAATGTGTAATCACATATCCAACATGTTTTTTCTGAGCTTCTTTTTTAAAATATATGGCTTTTTAAAATATTTCAAAATATGTATTTTTATATAGTCGTTTTAAATATTTTTTTAGTTTTTAAATTAAGTAGTTAAATGAACCTTTAAATATTCAGTTATTCCACTAAAAAAAATTCAAGTGGGTTCTAGCTTCACTGGAAGAAGGAAACTCCAATTCATTAGCTCTGTAAATTTCTATGTGACTCACAATTCAAGTACCCTTTCTTCAACTTCTACAACTCATTAGCTCTATAATTATCAAGTCGAGTGCCTTTTCCTCATCTTGAGCTAAGGTCTACTACTCTATAGCTAGAAAGGGAGAACAAGAACTTAAAAGACAATTTCATTACCTCAACATGAGCCACGGTCTCCTTGCTAGATTTACTCTCAAAATAGTGATATAGGTCATTATATCAATCTGAATACGATACACCTTTCATTTCCCTTTTCCCATTATGGGTTCACTAATTTTTCCTCAATATTTGATTACTGACAGGCACTTCGAGCTGCATGCTTCCCTTGCAAGGAAAATTTTGTCTTAAAGTTGAATAATCTTGGTGAATCTTACTAGTCCCTAATATCCAAAATTTAAAATGGTTGATGATAATTTTATAGAAATGTTTAGATTTCAAATTATTTTATATTAGACCATAGATAATATTGGTGACTTTTAAGGTAAAATAGTTTTATACTATAAAATTTGGGCAAATTAATTTTTAGAAAAATGGAAATTAGTGAATCCTTTTTTTGGAAAAAAGATGGAATACTAGCCCACCTACGAATATTAGCCCCTAAAATTTTCCCTATTCCCTTGTTTGATAAGACGCTAGAGAAATTTAGAACCAAGCATTATCATAGGTCATTTAAATTTGTAGAACTCGCAAGTATATATTTAATGGTGAAAATAAATACCATATGTTTCATTCAATTTTTGGATATAAATATGCATATAAAACAAGTTGTCACATCAAAAGAAAACATGGTATGGTCATTATCATGGTTTTCTTTCTGAAGCTATATAAATTGGTTTTCCATTTCTTTATGCTCACTTTCTTTTTCTTTAATCTCTTTAATTAGTTCGTATAGTTTCTAGATTGCTACAAATACATATATATGCCTGAAAGTTACCAATTTTTTGGAAATTATATCTAAAAAAATAAAAAATGACGTTAAAAAAAAATTCACTAGAAACTAACAAAAACTAGTAGCAATAATTTAGAATATAGAATTAATAGGTTGTACGATAAACTAAGATAACTTTACTAATATCCAATGAAGGACCAAAATAATACTCCAAGGGAGCATAGTTACAACTAATGTAATACATTGCAAAAACACACTAGTGCAACAACAACTCCTATAGCCATGCAAACAATACAAGAATGAGATATTATATCTAAAAAGGAGGACAAAAAAGGCTACAAGAAAAACCCAAATAAGGAATGATGCAGAGAAATAAAATGAATACATTTAATCAAAATCTAATCAAGAACATATCAAGTGGAGTTGAAACTAGTCCAAGGAGTTAGTACAATTGGTTGCTCCAAATTTCAATAGGCATTATTCTAGATTTGTGTCAACTTGTGTCTATGTTAAATCCACATAGGTTCAGAACAATAGGTTACGCCAATAAATTTATTAAGAATTCCATCCACAACACTACTTGAGTTTCTCCAAAAGGTTTTTGTGGGATTTAAAATTGAAAAAAGAAAATGTGGGGCTGAAATTAGAAGTTGATGATGAAAGAGAGGAGACAAAAGAAATTGTTTGCTCATGTAAGTTATCAAAATACACAATTACCTTATAGAATTTTTTGAAACAACTTATTCAAAGAACCACCTTGTTGCTTCTTATAAAAGTTTCCACCTTACCACTTTGACTTACAATTTCATTTTCTAGAATAAATCTTTAGATTTTAATTTGATTTCCATATTCTAAAAAATAAATTATTTCAAAAAAATCTAAAAACTACATTCTACCTATACATTATTGAAATCCTATATCAAACCACTAGTCATATCTTACCAATGTAGCATCCATAAAAGTCTAATAAATCTATATGGAGAAATTATGATACTTAATATAAATTTGGAAAAATATCACAAATTTAAAGACTAATATATGCATCCTTTAAAAAAACTATAAAATAGAAAAACAAAAATCAAAATTGAAGAAAAGGAAAGCATGCCAATGCATGCTTTTTAATCATACCTGGATTTTATAAATTGGTGGGTTGGACAAATTTTGGAATTTGGATGGGCAAAAGAGGAAGGGAAACATAACCGTTGAAAGGAATGTTTTCAATGTATCCTTTGAAAAGAACTTTATATGTATCTGTTGAAGGAAAGAGCGTTATCATGAAACACGATAATTGTTTATTTTAAAATAATACGAGTAAACTAGCAGTTGCCCCATGAGGTGAAAGGAGAGGCCGATAGGAGTATCATTTGTTAATTATTAGTTTGAAGTAATTGTAGTTTTTGAGATGAAGGGGATTTTGTAGAATTTTGCAGAAAGATGATGTTCAATTCTGAGTTGTGCAGTAACAGACTTATTGTTCAATTCTCAGTTATGCAGGTAGAGAGTTATTCGATGAGTTTTGTAGCAACCTTTACAATTAAATACTCTATGAAAGAAGAATGCATACCACTTACTTGTAAAAGGTTGTGGAGAGTACCAGAAGCAACAAAAGATATGACAAGAAAATGCAAATATCTACTGTCAAGTAAATAGCCATCTTGAAGAAGTAACCTATGTCATAACATAAATCTATATTCTAAGAGAAAGATTAATGTGGTCCTGTTATAGGAGCTCCTTCTTCAACTACCACCACTGACATCAGCCTTATTACAATATTGTCCATGTTGCAATTTCCTTTGTATGCCAATCAGTATTAAGCATGGCTGCATTAAGGTAGTTTTTCTCTTCTTCAACTTTCATTAAACTCTTAGTACAATGTCTCGTTACTACTACTGCATTATTTCCTCAAAATTGGCTAACTCAAAGTGCCTTGAAATTGGGCTACAAATGATAGAATCTACATCAAAAAACTGCTAAAAGTCTATTGAAATGATAAGTCAATGACTGTAAGAGCAGCTAGTTTTGGTGCAATATATGGATATATGGATTTTTGGAATACTCTGTTATATTTAAATGAAACTGAAGCTAATTTAAAAAAATAAAAGCTCTCTTCTTTTTTTGTTTTATTTAATTTAATAGGCATTATAAAGGAACATTATTCTCAGCCTTAACTATAAGAGCACCTGGTTTTGGTGCAATATCTCTGCCTGCATAGAATATTACCTCTTACTTCCTATTGTTTTTTCTGTATCTGTGGCAGAAGCATCTACAGTGTAATCTGAAAAATATAGAACCCTGTCATGAAAAAAAATGATCAGTTATTACTAAACAGATGGCCTTTAAGTCAATGGCAGGAATTACAATATCAATTTTGAAAGCCAGAATATCAGTTTTGCACACTTGCTGGAAAGAAATATTTATTGAAAAGGTGGCATTCATTAATGGGCTTTATATCAGCTCCACATCTGGTGAAAGATGGAAAGAAGAGCCAAATTCCTGTTATGCACATGAATATGAAAACCAAAGGTACTGCAATAAATCTTGGCAATTTGATGTAATGAGAGAGGCTGGTTCTGTAACTTCCCAACTGGTTGGACTTGTCTCTGTGTAACAGCAGAGCTACAACATGCCATGCACCACAAAGTAAATTTACAATTCAATTCAATAAATACGTGTGGCAACATAGTACTTTTAAAAAAGCATGTTCTTGACTTGTACACCAGAAAATGCAGCAATCAAAGCAGATTGTTGGCATAAGGGTACGAATAAACAATGCAAATATTACACATGCAACTCCGATTATAACTTATAACGTACTAGCATTTGACCAAAGACCTTTTTCTTTCATCTCATCTTGTAACTTTAAGGCCCCTTGTGCATTTCCTTCTTTACAAAGTCCAGTGATGAGTACGTTGTAAGTAACAACGTCAGGTTTCAATCCATAGTCCATCATGAGATTTGCTAACCTTAAAGCTGCATCCATCTTACCAGCTTTTCAATATTTATCAATAAGAGTAGTGAAAGTAGCAATAGTTGGAAGTAAACCCATCTGAAGCATTTCATGTAAAAGCACATTTGCTTCTTCCACCTTTCCAATCTTACAAACTCCTCTTGCAACAACACTATGAGAAACTTTAGGAGGAACCACACGCAATATCTCATTTTCATTCCTCAGTCTAAAAGTTCCCTGCAAATCAGCGGCTCTTTAGTACCCATTGACCAACCTAACAAAGATATTATGGTGAGGAACAAGTCCCTACTACAACATTGTATAAAAGAGTTGACAAGCTTCTTGTATCTTTTGTTTATTGTGAAAGCCATAAATAAGCGTAGTGTAAGTAAGATTATTAGGTGAAAGCCCTAAACCTATCATTTCACTAAAGAGTTTAGTAGCAGTCTTCATATCACCAACACTAGAAAACTTATCAATCATCATGTTAAATATCAAGTGATTTGGAATAATATCTTTCTATATCATTTGGTCCAATTTCTCCTTTGCTTCATTTAGTTTTCATGTTTCACAAAGTCCAAGGATGAGGGCTTTGTATGTTAAAAGACTAGGAACAAAGCCATTTTGCACCATTCTGTTATACAAGTAGGAACTCCTCTGCAGCAATCCTTTCTTGTTGTTCATTTGTTCTCTTCCCTTGTGCTTGAGGGTTGCCTCTTTATTTATTTATTCACCAATCCCACTGTTAAAGGCTATTATAAGAACCATGTTAAGGTAACAGGCTATACAGGGCTTTGTATGTTAGGTGCATACATGGAATTCTTTGTAGAAACATGTGAACACAGGAAACTAATCAACTCTATATTCAACAATGCATTTCCCTGCAGACTATGTTGAGCAGAGTGAACAACATTACTGGAATAGATCTCTCACTTTTTTAGGCAAGTAAACAATAGCAGTTTGATGGAATTAGACTACACATATTTTCCCTTCCCATTTAAGCAATCAGATAAAAAATTTCTAAGGCTTTGCATGATGGCCTTGTATATAGGTTTCTGATCCTAAGGGTGGCAGGCCTAATCAGAAACCTCAAATTTCTCCCTCGTTGCTTAAATATCACATCCAGTCCTTCAAAGAAAGGGCACTGGCTTCCATTATCTGGCTCTGAGGTTTCTTTGCCCTGAATATATAAGGCTCATTGGCATCAGAGCTCTATAACATATTAACAAGAAGGGCTATGAATTTCAAATTTTGCACTTGATCCAAAGAAACATTGTAGGCCATCACAGAGTTCCATAAATAGATCAAAATGGAAGAAATATGGTAACAAACTAAACAATACGCTTTCACCAAAAAATGGGTCACAAAACAGAATTTCATTGTTTCATACAAAAAGATTAGTAGACTAATATGAGCCCAGAAACTGGAAATGGTAAACAGAATGGGAAATTGAATTTCATAAGTGTCTCTAACGATGATGGAATTGTTCCAGAAAAGTGACCCATAGTGATGCTATTAAGACCAATAAAATTATAAATCTATTCATTCATTTAATGGTGTAATTGCAAACACAAGTTCAATGTTATCCTGATTTACATTGCAAGCTAGATTTTTCAATGAAATTATGAACATGGCAAATGACATCATCACAGATAGATTGGGCTCTAAAATTAGAGGCTTTCAACACTGATTTTTTCTCCTTTGCTCCTTTGGAATATCATTTTATTTTTTCTTGGGATAGAACTTATCATAACTTTTTTTTTCCATTGGGACTTCACTTTTGAAGAGGCAAACTCCATGCCCCTAGGCTAGATCCAAATCCTATATCTCGTTTCTTTTTAAACTATGGAAATCTATGGCAATCGAATTCCTCATAATTACATTGTTGGTTGCAAATATTGCATTTGAGGGGCACAGGTCTTCAAGAAGGCCTCATTCCTCCATTGAATACAAGGCATCGATGCCCTCCTTCATTCACCCCTTTCTACATAACCCACTTATTTTTATTACAGAATGATTCATTTCCCTCTGATTTTGACATTTTAAGGAGGGTTATGCCATAGGGTTTATCCATATTGTAGTTAATATATAGTATAACTTTGTTAAGCCGTATGTAACAAAAGAACTTTGTTATCCCATTTAATATGACTTACCCTATTTCAGAAGTTAATATATAGTATAACTTTGTTAAGCCATATGTAACAACCATAAAATATTCATTCCCTCACTTTTGACATGAAGAAAAGTAGAACCAAAAACATTGTTAAAAATATTGTAATGAGAGATGATGAATATGGAGTGGCTAGAACTAACCCTGGCAGAACAGGGCCAGAGAGGCCTTGTTATAACCTCAAAAGCACATAATGTCTAATTAAAAAAAAGAACAAAAATAAACTCTAGACTTAGTCACAACAATATGCTATGGGGATTAGGAGCTCACCTTAGGCTCATAGACAATGATGTTAGCAGTAGCACATGGTCCATCAGCATTAGGAAACTAAAGGGGTTACTTGATGGGAAAAATAATTTTTTGACAGGATTGTATTCTCACCCACCAAACATTTGTTTAAGGTGACTGGCATTTTTGCAAATAAGGGGGCTGATCTGGCTTCAAATTCATTGAAAGTAAAATACATAGTCTGACTGGCAAGGCTTTGAAAGCATTCAAATTGCAAAAAGTGGGTGTGTGGTTAGAGAGAGGTCTCTTTCTCATTTATTACCATCACTCTAATACTTCCCTAAGAGTAATGGTTGTAAAATAGGAGAGAACCCAATTGGTAATTTGGCCTGAGCGAGTCTTAGCTCTAAAAGACAAGGTTTTTGTGGTTGAATATTGAATTTTATGCACGAACATTAGGAGAATGAGTTTTAAGAAAAGCTGTGAGCTTTGACTGCAAAAAAAAACTCAAAGATTGACCTGCATGTTCAGGGCCTTAAGATTCAAACGACGCAGCACCTAAAACGTAACCAATTCAAGTAACCAGTCAATAAATTTGATGATAAAATAAGCATTGCTCCTGCCAATGCAGGTAGAGTGGAAGTAACAAAAACTGAAAGGTGAGATTCCTTCATTTTTTCCCTGTATAACATCCACTTCATTATCAATATTCTCTGTGATTTTCCTTGAATTTTATGTATCGGTTGGTGAATCTACAGTGGGAAGCCTAACAGAGAGTTTGAAAAATGGAACGACTTCAACCCAAATACAAGAGAGATTTTGAATTGTCTCAGATGGCTCAGGTTAGCAGATGCATATTGCATGTACTAAATAAAACACCTTCTCCAAATATTTCCAAAGTGTATGCAAGAAGTAATGTCAAACAATTAGAGAAATATGGAAACCTGAAAGTGTGGTGACCTCCACTAATATGGAGTCAAACCAGGTACAGGAAGATTATAACATGGTTACGGACAACAGAACAGAAAGATAATAACATAGACTCAAAGCCAATAGAAGGAAGAAGAGAATTACTGCATATATTAGATCTGCTGCCGAGAAATGCAAGGGGAAGCCCTCTATTAATAGCAACCTGGGAGTAGTCGAGAATTTAAGGATAGTTGGAAATTATACCAAGTATTTAATGATCTACCCAAGTTAAATTACAAGTTACAACTGTCTGTAGAAGGTGAGTATTAAATATGTTGACAAATATAAAGTTTTCAAGGTAGAATAGAACATAATAGCATGAGTAAAATATGAAAACCTTGAAACAGAATAGATTATAATTTATATTCACATAGATATACAAATTTGAAGGTGAAGAGATATATACATGTGTACAACAAAAGTTTGTTGAAAGTAAATATATAATCATAAATACATGTTGATGTATGACATCGGCAAAACCAATTGGTGTCTATAGTGACTCCACGTTCAAAAAGGAGTTCTTGCCATTCAACTCACGTTTTCTGTTGTCTATCTCTTTCATTTATGTGGATTGTTTTCCTTATAACTCTTCGAATATTTTATAATAGTGCAATATTTTCATGCAAACATTACAGAGGTGTTAATTCCCAAATCCACCTTAGGCTGAAATAAGGCAGAAAAAGGACAACACCAAACGACGCTCAGCCTCGTAGCTAGCCCTAAGAGGACAGGAGAGGGCTCTCTCCAGGTCAATCTCAATCAAAATATTCAAATGGATTTGAGATTACTAAAAAAACAACTGATCTTAGGCTAGATAAACAAATAGGAGGGTTTGATTTGATTTTTTTGGAATTTGTTGGAAAAAAGGGGAAAGACAATTTTGGGCTTGGGGATGAGGACAGATTCTTGTAGAGATCAAATTGGGGTAGGGTAGGCAATGACTTTGATATCTTAAATCGAATGAATGGATTTAAAGACTGCTGAGGAGCTGAAGAGGGAAAGAAAGTGCAAGGATCCTCTCCAAACTGATGAAAACATAAAAAACTAAACAAAAGTCTAAGGTAGAGCACCAGCAAATCAATGAATTCTACCTCAATTACTCATTTGTTTAATTCAGAAGCATAGAGAAGGGAAATGGCATACATAAAACATTAATGAAACTTAAAATAACATGATAAGAACATCATCAAAACTCAGAAGCCACAAGGATCCCAACAAGTGCTGCAAAACTCTGGTCTTTCCTTTGCCAAAAACTGAAAATGGATATACAATGGAGTGCCAAACTTTTCCCAAGAGTTCAACCATGAAAATGAATCAGAAAATACATAATATAGACCATCCTAACCCATTCCCATGCCTCTAGGGGTCGAGCTCATCCTTCTAGGAGCTGTTTTAACCAATTCTAAACTAGGAACTGAAATCTAGGCAATCAAACAACTTGCCTCTATATGGTAGGAAACTGATTCATTCATTTAATTTTCACTGTTTAGTGAATGAATCCTCTAGAACAAGTAAAAATATGCCCAAATTAAATTATGGTCAAGAAATTACATCAACCTAGATCAAGCGTTACATCAGAAAGTAAAACTAGTCAAAACTGGGTGAATTCCTGAGTTGAAGAGTGAAAATGAGGCCAAATTTCTCTATGCGCCGCGCTCAAAAACTCAATGCATCGCACCACGTTGGAGCTGATTTTAAGGCACTTCCTGAAGTCCAAATCAAGCTCATGATAGCTCGTTGGAAAGCCCTATCTGTCTGCTATCCAACCCAAGTATAATTTTTTGATTTGGATGGTATTTTCCCCTCCAAAACTGCAATCTCCCAAGACTGGTTCCTGCTGGTGCAAAAAGTGGCAGAAAGGCCATTTTCAAGGTGTTTTTGGCCCTTTAGGCAGCCCAAAATTTGATGAAATGCTTCGGCCATTCGTGAAAATAAATAATATATCATAAAAAACCCAAAAATGCAAATTTTTCCTCCAAAAGATGTCCCAATCATAAGCGCGCGTCGGGAGGCGCGACGCGTCGGGCGGAAAAACCTGTTTTGCAACCAAAATTGTCAAAATGACAAAATATTCTCCAAATCTGCTGAAATTTGGAGTGAAGGTCTCGCATAATGTATCATTCTCATCCAAGGAAGCTTTGGCCAATATTTGGAGTGGATCAGGCCTTTTTCGCCTCCTCAGTGTCCTCCTGGTGCATGCAATTCAGTGGCGGAATCACTGTCTCGGTTGTATGATGCGTCGGTGTCCGTCTCCATAATGTTGAAAATGTATGCCAAGTGTATGTTTATCTTGTTGAAAAATTGGTGGCTTGTTTCAATTTCCAAAATATGCCCAAAGGGAAGGGACTGTGGGAGAAATATGGACAGTGGGAACAAGGGAGTCTTGTCAAGTGGTAGTTTGCCCTTTGAGAATTTGACAAACTTTGGGAGAGGGGAGAGCCGCTGAATGTTTGGGAAACTGAGGTTTTGGGAATTTTTACACATGGAATGGGAAAAGGAGAATGAGAGGAAATTAAATGACTTGGGAGAGGGAGATGGAGCTTAGGAGTAAGTGACTTTTAGAGATGTAGGGAGATGGGAATGAAATGGGTATGAGTGACTTTAGGGATGTAGGGAATAGGGGAGGAACTGTATGATGATATGAAGATGATGGGAAAGGAAAATAAAAGTGATAAATGGAGTGTTTTTGCACCAAATTAAAATTATAAAACTTCAAATTCAAACCCTAAAGAGGCATTTCTTTACAAAAGGATAGGGTTTAAGCTTTTGGCATTCAAATTCTTCAAACCAATCTTTGACCACACTAAACATGGGCTAATAGAAATGAAAAAGTCGCAAAAACATACTTGAAACATAAAATATTGAGTTTATTTGATATTTTGTAGAGAAAATGACAAAAATTAGTGTTCAGGCCCTTTGCGCCGCGCACCAACCCAATGCGCCCCGCCCACTTTTCTATGCGCCATGCCATTTTGTAGGAGGCTTTTGAAGGCCTTCCCAATGTCAAAATTAGGTGTGTGATAGCGCGTTGGAAATATATTGGAGTCTACTTTCCAACCCAAGTGGAATTTTTCAATTTGGAGTTCATTTGCGTTGTCAAAAATCAAATCTCCCAAGACTGGTCAAAATGAGCAAAATGAGGCTGCCTCAAGGCAGAGTGATGTTGCAGTCACCTTTTGAAGGTCTTCCTCAACTCCAAATTGAGCTCATGATAGCTCATTGGAAATATATTTTGGTATAGTTATCATTTGACTCATCAATCAAGTCATTTGGCCAACCAAGCTAGGAGAAATATTGATTTTCCCAAGGTCACTTCAGAGGTGCATCAATTCTCCCAAGGCAATTGTATGTTTGACATTTCTCTAAACCCATGACACCTGTGTATAAAGTGAAGGATTTTTTTCTTCCTTGGCCTGTTTTGGACAAAAACCTCTCTCATTTTTTCCAAATTCATTGTTTATTGCTCAGAAACATGATTTTAGTGAAACCTATCCCAATGTGTGGAACAAAGGATTTGTCGAAATGAAGCGAAATGAAGGGGATAAGGGGCTTCTAAATTATTGGGGAAATTTTTGAAAGTATGGAGGGATGTTAGGAAGCAGGGGAAAGTGGAATCTCAGAAATTTAGTGAGGGGAAGGGGTCCAAATGGGCAAAACACAGGCCTAGCCTAGAAAATTGCCAAGTTGTAGCAAGAAACTAGGGTTTGTGCAAAAATGAGGAATTTGGGGGATCTTAGTGATGGGAAGTGTTTAATAAGGTACATTAAGGATAGGGGAATGTGTATGAACATCAAGATACAAGTTTTTCTGATTATTTTACCATCCAAGAAAAATTACCTTCAAAACCCTAGGAGAGGGAAATGAACCTTACCTAGGCACAACTGAAGCATGAACAAGGTGTAAAATGACCCAGTGGAGCTTGAAATGATGATGAAAACCCTCTGAATGATGGTACACTCAACTGAATGGTGACATCGACTGACATTTGGACAACTTTGACAAGAGTAAAAGAAAACCCTAGACCTAATGCCTAATGACCAAATTTTGCTTGAAGACTCATTGAAATGACGAAATTTGACCTTGACACCTTAAAATCACTTTGTAAGAGCATGTTTGATCACTGGAGGAAGGCTGAAAGGGCTGACACTAACATTGACTCCAATGGGGATGGTAGCTCCTTGGAGGTGCCAAGAACTATAGATCTTTGGAAAGCAGATAGTGCCTTCATCCATTGGGCAATGGAATCAAAAACTCAAGCTGAAATACATGACTGAAAACTGATGACTTAATGACCCAAACTGAATCTCACTCAACTAAAAAATAACTGGATACTTAAACAAAACTGAAAAACTAGAAAATATACTCAAAGTAGAGCTTATTCAATACAACCTACTCTAACAGTTTCATTCATCACCTGATCAAGTGAAATGAAACAGCCAATGAAACCAAATAAGTACTATAGCTACTGTTTGAATTCTCCGCAAGTTCTTGCTTATGAACAACAAGAGAGAACTACTGAAAGGCAACTCCCATGAAAACTTGTGAACAGATCCATTGAATACTATGGTTTCTCTATCCGCCTCCAAAAACACAGCATAAGGATCTCAAAATGCACACTAGGACTTAGCTCATCCAATGGATTACTTCTCTTTTCCTCATACCATGAATGAAAACTTTGATCTAAGCTTTGTGATGAGCTTTGTGATGAGAATCCTGCTAAAAAGGACAAATATACTGGCTGCCGGATCAAGTCTATATCAGCACACGTTTCAACCTTACATAAAGTCAATGGAGAAAGACTTTG
Organism: Pinus albicaulis; assembly: GCA_034641835.2. Taxonomy (NCBI): domain Eukaryota; kingdom Viridiplantae; phylum Streptophyta; class Pinopsida; order Pinales; family Pinaceae; genus Pinus; species Pinus albicaulis. The sequence goes on from CM076572.1 coordinate 880,162,792, forward strand.
ACTGCAAACATAATCCAACACATCAACAATAGGATCATCAAAAACTTGAGAAGACTGCTGCAACATATCCATTGAAACTGTATGACATCCTACTGGCTGTTCATCTTTTTCTTGAGAGATATTACGAAGATTCTGCCTTATAAACTGAAATGATTCAAAACAAAAGGGTACAGAATCCTCTTGCATCATTAAAACATGTATTTCGGCTTCCAGGCTTTCATCCGCAATCTGACCTTCAATTCCATTTGGTGGCTGCAAATATGATGCTACAGGCTACTCAAGAATTTCGTTATCTATCTCATCCTCAACATTAACACTAAGAGATTGTTGATTTCTTACAGGCTTCTCATTTGAAAATTTACCATGCAATTTACCCTTCAACAACTGGAATGATTCAAAACAGAATGGTACAGAGTCACCTTGTATCATTTGATCATATGTACCAGCTTCCATGTCCTCATCTGCAACTTGACAATCAATGGCTTTCGGGGATTGCAAATCTGAATATGAGAAATCTTGAACAAGGTTTTCATTGCCCTCAAGATGGTCCAAATCAAGACTTGTTGGCAGTTGATTTTTGATAGCATGGAAGTTGTCTCTGATGAACTGAAATGAATCAAAACAGAAAGGCAAAGATCCTTCACTTACTTCAAAATTTGTTGCACTTTCCCCATCATTGTCATAGCTGATATGCATCGGTTGATCACTGTACTCAAGCTGCTGAAACTGAACTTCCTCCTTACACAAACTGGCTGCTGATTTTTCTACAAGATTAGCTTTTGTTTGGAGAACGTAATCATCATCATACCGATCAAATTGAGGCAAATCATCAGTATAAAACACATCATCAAGCATACATGTCATATCAACACCTCTCTCTTCTTCAAGATGATCTATAAAGCAATTACTATGACAACTGGGATAAGAAAAAAAATGTTTTGGATCAGCAACTTGTTCTTCTTCAATCAGCGAGCCATGGGCTTGAACATTATACTCATTCTTTGTGGTGTTTTTTTGCATCATCTCTTCTATTTAACTTACCAACATGTCAAGCTTTACCTCTAAAGACGTCGATTTCTCTGGATCCATGTTTTTCATCTCTTCTTCCTTCAACCTTGCCTTTCGGATCAACAAATGAGCCTCTACAATCACTGCACTATTTTGCATCTCGTGAAGTGTTGCAAGATTCCTTTCTCTCAACTGAAACTCCATTTCTAAATCAAAGGCACCCGGGTAGTGCAAGAGAGAAGATCTAGGAGAAGGTCTTATATCAGCTGGCATCGAAAAATATACTTGGTTAAATATGGCAGAAAATTGTTGTACTGTCTCCCCTGGCAGTATTTTCAGCTGATTATACTCTTCTATAATCAATAAAAGGTTCTGTCTGATCATCCACCTGTCAAGGAAAACTTTGACGAACTGCTGGAAATCTGAGATGCTCGCATCAGGCAGGGCTTTGAACCAACTCTTCACTTGGCCTTGCAAAGAAAGAGTAAAAAGCCTAATACTAACATCTTCGTCATCAACTTCAAAAAGATCTAGGAAAGTCTCAACATTCTGCACATGTTGCTCAGCATTGACATTGTTACATTCCCCATCAAATCTTGGTAAATATACGTCATAATTTTTAGGGAAAGCATGAATAACAGAAGGTAAAACAAGAGGTTTATACCTATCTGGGACTATACCAGGTGTAGGAGTATATACAAGAGCTACGGGATCAGTTTTGTTTTCTTTAGGCTCATCACTCTGAAGAGGGTCATCATAAGATGTGGGAAAAGTAAGGAGACCAGGATCAAAGGGAAACTCAACATTTAGACTTTTTTAACGGGTCGAGTGAAGATTTTGATCACCTTTATCATACAACAAATTCCAAAAAACTTTCAGGATAGCTTCAAGAACAGCAAAGAAGTAATTTACAAGAAAGCAGACTAGATCCTGAATACCATTCCACTTTGGATACCTGAACTTAGTGTAAGATCCTTCCATTTTCTCAGAGAAAGAGTTAGTCCTCCAGTGAAGTCTCTACATTGAGTTGGAGTCACCAGGTGAATTATTTCAGCCTTATTATGTCTGATCGTTGTCCACAATCAGCCTTTAGATCTGAACTTGATACATGTACTGGGGCAAGACAATCCACAAGTCAAGTGCCACATTTACAAGCTAGACCGGAGATCAACTGAAGCAACGTTTATCTACTTTTGCTAATGCAAAGAAAGAGCGTTTCGAAGGCTTCCTGGCATAACTTCAGGCTTCATCTGTAGCTTATAAAATGAATAACACCAACAAGCAAACCATTTTCTTCCCCAGTATGGTCACCACTATGTTAGTTCCCAAATCCATCTTAGGTTGAAATAAGGCAGAAAAAGGACAACACCAAACCACGCTCAGCCTCGTAGCCAGCCCTACGAGGACAGGAGAGGGCTCTCTCCGGGTCAATCTCAATGAAAATATTCAAAGGGACTTGAGATGACTAAAACAACAAATGATCTTAGGCTAGATAAACAAATAGGAGGGTTTGATTTGATTTTTTTGGATTTTGTTGGAAAAAAGGGGAAAGACAATTTTGGGCTTGGGGATGAGGCCAGATTCTTGCAGAGATCAAATTGGGGCAGGGTAGGCAATGACTTTGATGTATTAAATCGAATGAATGGATTGAAAGACTGCTGAGGAGCTGAAGAGGGCAAGAAAGTGCAAGGATCCTCTCCAAACTGATGAAAACATAAAAAACTAAACAAAAGTCTAAGGTAGAGCACCAACAAATCAATGAATTCTACCTCAATTACTCATTTGTTTAATTCAGAAGCATGGAGAAGGGAAATGGCATACATAAAAAATTAATGAAACTTACAATAACATGAGAAGAACATCGTCAAAACTCAGAAGCCACAAGGATCCCAACAAGTGCTACAAAACTCTGGTCTTTCCTTTGCCAAAAACTGAAAATGGATATACAATGGAGTGCCAAAATTTTCCCAAGAGTCCAACCATGAAAATGACTCAGAAAATACATAATATAGACCAGCCTAACCCATTCCCATGCCTCTAGGGGTCGAGCTCATCCTTCTCGGAGCTGTTTCAACCAATTCTAAACTAGGAGCTGAAATCTAGGCAATCAATCAACTTGCCTCTATATGGTAGGAAATTGATTCATTCATTTAATTTTCACTTTTTAGTGAATGAATCCTCTAGAACAAGTAAAAATATCCCCAAATCAAATTATGGTCAATAAATTACATCAAGCTAGATCAAGCGTTACATCAGAAAGTAAAACTAGTCAAAACTGGGCGAATTCCTGAGCTGAAGAGTGAAAATGAGGCCAAATTTCTCTATGCGCCGTGCTCAAAAACTCAATGCATCGTGCCACTTTGGAGCTAATTTTGAGGCACTTCCTGAAGTCAAAATTAATCTCATGATAGCTCGTTGGAAATCCTTATCTGTCTGCTATCCAACCCAAGTGGAATTTTTTGATTTGGATGTCATTTGCCCCTCCAAAACTGCAATCTCCCAAGACTGGTTCCTGCTAGTGCAAAAAGTGGCAGAAAGGCCATTTTCAAGGTGTTTTTGGCCCTTTAGGCAGCCCAGAATTTGATGAAATGCTTCGGTCATTCCTGAACATACATAATATATCATAAAAAACCCAAAAATGCAAATTTTTCCTCCAGAAGATGTCCCAATCATAAGCACACATCGGGAGGCGCGACGCGCGGGCGGAAAAACCTGTTTTGCAACCAAAATTTTCAAAATGACAAAATATTCTCCAAATATGCTGAAATTTGGAGTGAAGGTATCCCATCATGTCTCATGCTCGGCCAAGGAAGCTTCGGCCAAGATTTGGAGTGGATCAGGCCTTTTCCGCCTCCTTAGTGTCCTCCTAGTGCATGCAATTCAGTGGCGGAATCACTGTCTTGGTTCTATGATGCGTCGGTGTCCATCTCCATAATGTTGCAAATGTATGCCAAGTGTATGTTTAGCTCATTGAAAAATTGGTGCCTTGTTTCAATTGCCAAAATATTCCCAAAGGGAAGGGACTGTGGGAGAAATATGGACAGTGAGAACAAGGGAGTCTTGTCAAGTGGTAGTTTTCCCTTTGAGAATTTGACAAACATTGGGAGAGGGGAGAGCCGCTGAATGTTTGGGAAACTGAGGTTTTGGGAATTTTTACACATGGAATGGGAAAAGGAGAATGAGAGGAAATGAAATGACTTGGGAGAGGGAGATGGAGCTTAGGAGTAAGTGACTCTTAGAGATGTAGGGAGATGGGAATGAAATGGGTATGAGTGACTTTAGGGATGTAGGGAATAGGGGAGGAACTGTATGATGATATGACGATGATGGGAAAGGAAAATACAAGTGAGAAATGGAGTGTTTTTGCACCAAATTAAAATTCTAAAAATTCAAATTCAAACCCTAAAGAGGCATTTCTTTACAAAAGGATAGGGTTTAAGCTTTTGGCATTGAAATTCTTCAAACCAATCTTCAACCACACTAAACATGGGCTAATAGCAATGAAAAATTCGAAAAAACCTACTTGAAACATAAAATATTGATTTTATTTGAGATTTTGTAGAGAAAATGACAAAAATTAGTGTTCAGGCCCTGTGCGCCGCGCACCAACCCAATGCGCCGTGCACAAACCCAATGCGCCGCGCCCACTTTTCTATGCGGCGCACAATTTTGCAGGAGGCTTTTGAAGGCCTTCCCGATGTCCAAATTGGGCGTGTGATAGTTCATTGGAAATATATTGGAGTCTAATTTCCAACCCAAGTGGAATATTTCAATTTTGAGTTCATTTTCCGTTTCAAAAATAAAATCTCCCAAGACTGGTCAAAATGAGCAAAATGAGGTTGCCTCAAGGTAGAGTGATGTTGCAGTCAACTTTTGAAGGTCTTCCTCAACTCCAAATTGAGCTCATGATAGCTCATTGGAAAGATATTTTGGTCTAGTTATCATTTGGCTCATCCATCAAGTCATTTGGCCAACCAAGATAGGATAAATATTTATTTTCCCAAGGTCTCCCAAGGCGATTGTATTTTTGAAATTGCTCTAAAACCATAACACCTGTGTAAAAAGTGAAGGAGGTTTTTCTTCCTTGGGATGTTATGGACAAAAACATCTCTCAGGTTTTCAAAATTCATCTTTTATTGCTCAGAAACATGATTTGAGTGAAACCTATCCCAATGTGTGGAACAAGGGATTTGTCGAAATGAAGCGAAATGAAGGGGATATGGGGCTTCTAAATTCTTGGAGAAATTTTGGGAAGTAGGGAGGGATGTTAGGAAGCAGGGGAAAGTGGAATCTCAGAAATTGAGTGAGGGGAAGGGGTCGAAAAGGGAAAAACACAGGCCTAGCCTAGAAAATTGCCAAGTTGTAGCAAGAAACTAGGGTTTGTGCAAAAATGAGGAATTTGGGGGATCTTAGTGATGGGAAGTGTTTAATAAGGTACATTAAGGATAGGGGAATGTCTATGAACATCAGGATACAAGTTTTTCTGATGATTTGACCATCCAAGAAAAATTACCTTCAAAACCCTAGGAGAGGGAAATGAACCTTACCTAGGCACAAATGAAGCATGAACAAGGTGTAAAATGACCCAGTGGAGCTTGACATGATGATGAAAACCCTCTGAATGATGGTACACTCAAGTGAATGGTGACATGGACCGACATTTGGACAACTTTGACAAGAGTAAAAGCAAACCCTAGACCTAATGCCTAGTGACCAAATTTTGCTTGAAGACTCATTGAAATGACGAAATTTGACCTTGACACCTTAAAATCACTTTGTAAGAGCATGTTTGATCACTAGAGGAAGACTGCAAAGGCTGACACTAACAAGAGGCAATGAATGGGGTGAAAGGAATCTGAGTTGTATATCATGTAAAGTTCATTCATGCTGGTCAATCTCCTGGCAGCATTCATAGAGCATGTTTAAATCCCTTGAATCCATATCTGTTTAGCATGAAAGAAGGTAAATAGTTATTTTTAGTATTAACAGATGGTAAAAATAAACTAATTATAGAGTTTAAAAATAACTAAAGTAATCACAAAATTCTTTTAAACATTAGGAACATAACGAGTAATATAAAAAATGTAAAAATAAGTAATTGTATATTCAATTTGGATAAGGTGAAGGTTTGTTTACCTCTTGGTGAAGATGCAATGAAGAGTGTATTGTTGGATAGATTGTATTTGTCTATATAGATTTCGATGTGAGCAATGACTCTTCCTGCTTTCTGCATTGTAGATGTGGATTTTCTTTCATGCGTGAAATGCGTGAAAGTGGAAATGATGGATGGATTCGAAGGTCTGCTAGAAACACTGTTACCGATGAAATAGGTAACCTGACCTCAAAACGGGAACTCTAGCCCAAAAACTCTCAAAAAACATGAAAAAACACCCCCCAAAAAAAAAGTGTGTCTTCCAGAACGCACTTGTTTTTTTTTGAAGGTCAAATTTCAACATTTTCTAAAATTATGCTAAAAACAAAATTGTTTGTTGAAAAAAGGATTGAAAAAACACCCCTAAAAAAAAAAGTGTGTCTTCCAGAATGCACTTCATTTTTTTTAAAGGTCAAATTTCAACATTTTATAAAATTATGGTAAAAACAAAATTGTTTCTTGAAAAAAGGATTGAGAAAACACCCTCAAAACAAAACCAGTTGATGCTGGAATAACAAAAAAAAAAATTGTGTCATACTTTTGGCATTTTTAAAAATAGAAGTAACATTTTTTAATTTTTAAAATTCAAACATTAAAAAAAAACCTAAAATTTAAGAAAAAAAATAAATTTAAATAATAAAAACATTTAAAAGCTTAAAATATAAAAATATATAAAGATAAAAAAAATTAAAATAAAAACAAAGTAAAAATTTTAATTCAATCATTAAAAAAAACCTAAAATTTAAGGAATTTTTTTTTTAAAAATAAACCAAAAAAAAATTAAGATTAAAATTTAAAAAAATATAGAAATTAAAAAAAAAATATTAAATTAAAAAAAAAACAAGTTAAAAAAAAAGGAAAATATAAAAAATAAAATATAGAAATTAAATTTAAAAAAGAAAAAGAAAATGCTTATTAAATTTAAAAAAAAAAAAAAAAATTAAAACAAATAATTAAATTTAAAGAAATATATTAAATTTTAATAAATTTAAAAATTCAAAATTAAAAAGAAACACTATTCAAATTAAAAGGAAAAAAAAAAAAAAATTAATTAAAAATAAAAAATAAAAATAAAATACAATGAAAATATTAAATTTAAAACAAAATATATTAAAAAAACAAATAAACTATAAAAAATAAATTAAATTTAAATTATAAAAAATAAAATATATATATGATCTTAAATTAAAATAGGTATATACATCAAATTTTATTAAATTAAAAAAAGGTTAATATTAAAATAACAAATTAAATTTTAAAACAAAAATATTAAATTTTAATAAATAAATGAATAAATAAATAAATTTTGAAATAAAAAATAAATTTTAAATATAAAAGAAAAAAAAATATTATTAAACGAAAAACTTTAATAACTTTAAAAATCAATTAAAAATGGAAAATTGAAAAAAAAGAAAAAAAAATATTAAATAAAAAAAAATTAAAAAAAAAAAAAACTTAAAAAAATTATGTTTCATTAAAAAAAAAAATCTAATTTTAAATACACAATTTTAATTGAAATAAAAAATATAAAAAATTTATGTAATTAACAAAAAAAATAAAAATAAAAAAGTAAAACATTTAAAAAAAATATTAAATCCAAATAAATTAAAAAAATATATATAAAATTTATTGAATTTTATAAAATTATATTAAAAAACTAAATGTAAAATATATAAAATTATGAAATTAATGCTAATACCAACCACCACCACGTATTTTTTTTTTTAATTAATTTTTTTTAATTTGTTTGTTTTTTTAATTGATTTTTTTTTTTTTTTTTTAATTTCAAAAAATTAATTTGTTTTTTATTTTAATATTTTTATTTAAAATAAAATTCTTTTTTTTTTTTTTTAATATTTTTATTTTAATTCGATTTTTTTTTTTAAATTTGAATTTCAAAGTATTTAAAATTTTTTTTTTAATTCAATTTTTTTATTTTAAATTCAATTTGTTTAATTTTTTATATTTAATATTATAGAATAATTATTTTTTTAAATTTAAAATTTAAAATTTATTTATTAAAATTTTTAAATTTTAATTTAATTTTATTGTTTTTCTTAATTTTTTCGTTTATTTAGTTTTTCATTTTTAAAATCTATAAATGGTTTCATTAAGAAAAAAAAAAAAAAAAACACTAAATTTATGTATATTTGTTTTTTAATTATTTGCACGTGATTTTTTTCATTTTTTTTGTTTTTTAATGATAGTTTTTTTTTTTCTTTATATTTTTCAATTTTAATTGGTTTTTTTTTTAATTTGTTTTTTTTGTAAATTTTAAAATTTGTATTTTTTTCCTTATTATTATTAATTTTTTTAATTTAAATTTTTAAATTTAATTTCTTTTTTTTAAATTTTTTTTTTTCTAAATGTTAATTTTGTAATTTTAATTATTTTAATTTTTTTTTAAATATATATATATATATATTAATATATTGTTTTTTTTAATAAGTTAGAAAAAAATGTTTTTGATTTTTTTTTTTTTTAATTTTTTGGTCAATTTTTGTTTTTTTTCTTTAAATTATGTATTTTTTTTCTTCAAATTTTGTCATTTCCTTTGATATAATTTTCAAATATTTTTGTTTTATTTATTTATTTTTGTTTAAATTTTTTATTTTTATGAGCTATTTTTGTTTTTTTTACATTTTTATTGGTTTTTTTATTGTTTTTATATATATTTTTTTATCTAAGTTTTGTGTTTTATTACCAACATGAAAATCACCACTCTTAAAAAAAAAGGTTGATGCAGCATCAATACGTTTCAAAATTAGCATGAAAATCACTGCTCTAAAAAAAAAAGGTTGATGCAGCATCAATACGTTTCAAAATTAGCATGAAAATCACTGCTCTAAAAAAAAAAGGTTGATGCAGCATCAATACGTTTCAAAATTAGCATGAAAATCACTGCTCTAAAAAAAAAAAATTGATGCTGCATCAATACATTTCAAAATTAGCATGAAAATCACTAACATTTTAAAACAAATATTCATACTTCATAAATAAAAATTTTAAAGTGTCAAAAATGTGCACCAAAAAAAAAAATGGTGATTCTGCATCACCACTTTTCAAAATCGGGTGCTTTTTATGCTACCAAAAAAAAGTAGGTAACATTGCGGTTACCTATTTCATCGGTAACATTGTTTAGAGATCTAACTCTTGAAATGGCGGTGAATGTTAGACCTTGGCATTCTTTAGGGCCGATGTCAATTGTCGCTTTATCTAATGTCATTCCCTGTGACATGTGTATTGTTAAAGCCCATGCCATTCGAATTTGTATCTATCGATGTGTGCCCCTTGTGATAGGAGAAATGAGCACATATGTGGGGTGTGAAATGTCCCATGGTGTTCCTTTGTATTGTTTGAAATCAATGACCATGAAGGATGGCAATTCTAGAGGCTTTGAGTCAGGTGCATAGCATATTGAAATGAATGTGCCAAGTGCGCCATTTACAAGCCCTGCATGTACCCATAAATTGCAGGTCAGCATAACTTTTTTTCCATTGCATAACATAATCGTTTTGTCTAGTTGTTCTTCTTTAGATGTAGTCAATTTTTTTTCCACATGTTTCTCCGCCGAGCACACAACCATTGGTTTGTGTAATTTTTTCAACATTGATTTGTTATGTAAGGCAACTGAACTGTTTGTTGCATATAAATGCATGGACTCCTCAAATATTTTTTTATCTTCATGCTTAATAGAGGAATCTATTCTTGACACTAGTAGCTTCCGATCTTCGATTGTAGATGTCCCATCCCTAAGATTTGTGAGAATGTTGCGGAAGGCAATCTGGGAAGGGTCAGCACCTTGTTGGCGAAAAATAGTTGTGAGCGTAATGAATGTATCAAAGTTGTGCCAAAGTGCAGTACCACGTGATGTGCCAGCATATAGAGGAATGTCTTTTACAGGTGGTAGCTAGCCTAAATCCCCAAAAAGGATAATGGATCAATTACCAAATGGTGTATTTCGATGGAGGGGAAATGCCTCTCGTAAGAGATCATCAATACGGGAAAGCATTTTTGGCCCGATAAAATTCATTTCATCAATGAGTATGTACTGAATATGGCGGAGTTGTTCTTGGAGGTGGAGGAGTGGGTGTCCTTCAAGAGGATGCATTTTTTGGATAGGAATGTGAAGGGCAGAATGAATTGTAAGTGCATTTATGTTGAAAGCTGCAACACCAGTAGGTGCAAGTACCAACAATGGGCTTATATCTAGTGAGGAGAGTTCGATGAATGAACGTTGTAGAGATTTTATTAAAGCAGATTTTCCCGTTCTGGCTGTCCCTTGTATAATGGTTCTAGTTGGGGGTTTTGGAAGAGGGTTTTTGAAATGAGAAGTAATATGTGTGAAAGCTTTTTGTTGGGCAGGAGATAATATGTGATTTATGGGAAGGTTTGAAGAGGGATGATGTTGATTTTGAATATTTGAGCGATTATATTTAATGAAATTGATGGCAGTTTCTTGCAAGTGGAGAGGTAGGGAAGTATGAGGCCAATGAAGGTTGAGGTCAAAGTCACGATTGCCAATGATTTCAAGGGCATCAATTTCAATGTTCTCACGTGGGTGAAGCTGAGAGACGATTTCCCATTCATTCATTTGAACGGGGTCAAGGGGAGTGTCAGGAGGGGTAGATACAGGAGTAGATTCATCTTCGGATTGTGGAGATTGTGGGTTTTCATTTTCACGGTGAACATGCCATGCTGTATATGTTCCTTTCTTTTGTTCCCAATGTGCAATGATTTCCTCATTGCTGCATCCAATGTCATTGGGGAGGGTATGGAAGGGAAAATACAATATTAATTCAGCCTAGCAGAAGTTGGTGTAGCTTGGATCAGTAGGGGAGGGGATTGTGGTGTATCGTGGCAAGATATGGAGAACTATGGGAGGAGAAATCTACTTCCACTGGTTTTTTTTACGACGAGGAGAAAATGACCAAGAGCGTGCAGCTTCAATGAGGGGCAATAGATCTAATGAAGAAGGCTTATTCATGTATGCGATAATAAATGGTGGTGTTGAGGGTGGATTTTCATAACCATCTAGAGCACATCTGAATATAGTTCTATTAACATTTGGAGATACAAATGTACGACTACAGAGTGTGAGAGGTGATTTTTGCAACATATGGCATATTTCCTGTGCTCTAATATCTCTTTCTGCTATGCTTTCTGTAAGGAGTTTTCGGACAACAGTGATAGTAGGTGCTTCTGGAGAGACGTTGTTGAAGAGGCGAAATAACATTTGGCTATAGATTTCTAACTTTGTTTCTGCTTTGGATGCATATTTAGAAATATAAGCTAACACGGCATGGCGTGAAAGCACTGGCTGATAATCAACATTTGCTCTCCAGATGGAAAGTAGATCGGTATTATGAATGTTCAATCTATCATCGTTACGTGCAGGCTTGTATATTTTCTGACCTTTCTTGTCCATTAGCAGTGAAGATGTGGGATTTCACTCCCATGGTACTCCGTAGCGACATGTGAGAACTTCATTTTTTTTGCGAAGACAAGAAGCTGCATGGCACTTTGTATGGCGCTGGACACAGTTGACAAGCTCTTCATAGTCATTTGTTTGCGTTGATGAAAAAATTGATCATGTGTTGAGAAGACATGGGTCTTGCTCTGCTGATTGGTGGAGTAAAGTTGCACAATGTTGGAGTTGTCTCGGATTCCAAGCAGTTACATAATGGTCAAAATATTTTTGAGCATTGAGAACTTATATCTCATTGTTCCAATTGAGGGAATCAATATTTGGTGCATCTTTCAACCAAAGGAATCCATGTATGTGTGCAGATCCTCGATGCTGCCATTTGTATCTGCATGCAATATCGGAAAATATTATTGTTTAATTCTACTAAAGTTTAATATTTTTTTTTAAAAGTAATGGTAATCAAAAGTACCTGCACCAATATTCGATTGCATGGAGGCATTTTTTTAAAACTTCCTCGAGGAAAATTGTAAATCTGCAATGCATGTATTGGGATGTTAAATGTGGATTGTTAATTATATTTTGAATTCTCCACCTGTAATGAGTATATGAATGGGAGGGCACCTCGGCAGGCATAATATTGTGCAGATCAAGCCATTTGGTATCAGCAGCACTTAGAGTGAATAAAAAAGTTGGACTCCCAAGTTGTGTGATCATGTCAGTTAGCTCATTATGACGCTTGTTCCAAAAACACCGTGTACCTCGTAGGGATGAGCCAAAGTGCATGACCATTTCTAGAATTTTTGAATTTGGAAAGTCGTGAAGACATTGTTTCAAATCTGATATAGTTGTTGGCAAATTGTTTTCAATGTTTTTTTTAACAAAAACATTGGCATTTGATTGGCTACAGTGGCACATCAGCATGTTATATATTTAGTAATGGAATCTTGGATGTCGGCCGAAGCGACTATCATGGTAGCATAACAGGTGACAGGCATATTCGTGCAGCTCAACTTTTGTAATTCTTGGTTTCGTGATCATGGCAATGACTGTAGGGAAAAGTGTGGGAAATGCTATAGAAAAGAGGCCCTCAGTAGTGTATTCATTGATAGGTGATAGAGATATCGTAGGCCAATCAATTGAATTTGTTGATTTCGAATTTGTGGAGTGCAAGTAAGCATGAATGCGATCAAGTTCATTACAGGAGTTTGGAAGAATCGGAACAAATGAAGAAGGTTGGATATCTAATGAACGTAGAAGGGAATCAAGATCATGAGTAGAGTTGACTATGTTTTCCTGGGGTATAAATGAAGATGTGGTTACATTATGAAGAATATTAGAAATATCAGTAGGTTGATCTGGTAGAGCGGAAATTGCAGATGGGTTGATTTCAACATTTTTGTACTAGGGATCATGAGTGAGTTTGTATTCTAGTGCTGCTAGAACACGTGATTTACAAACGATGAATTCATAAGATGTTTCAGAAGGGTTTTTCCTTCTAACAATGAGGACGTATAATTCAGAAACAAGGCGAGGTAGATATTTCACAATGGTAGTAATGTCTTGAGGGAAGCTAATTGTATGGCCGCTATATTTGTATTGACCACCACGAGCATGCATTACTTGTAGAATCGGATTTACACGTGCGATCAAAATTTCTTCAATCCGTGTTAAATTCTGAAGGACATATGGTTGTTCGCCAGGGTCCATGTTGTTGGCATGAGTGAAACGGTTTGAATTTTTTGATGTTGCACATCGAGAGCAAGAGAGGGTACCATGCAAACATTTTGTTTTCATGCCTAGATATGATTCTTTGCATAGTGTGCAAAAATGCAATGGAGAGAGGTTATCTATTCTTTGCCTAAATTGACGGTGTTCTTCATTGGGGGGGGGTTATATAGGTTTTGTAAAGAGGGAGTCTCTTTTCGTTTTTTATAAAGAAGTCGTCATTGCGCATTTATTGCTTCTTTATTTTGAGCATAAAGAAGGCGATGTCATGCTTTTTTTCCCGCATCTTCATCGTTTGATGACATATCTAACAAAATACAAATAATTCTATGTTAGGGATGAGGTGTGAGAATTACAAATTACAAATTGAGGTATGAATGCATATGAAATGTATGACATTGTGTTGAAAGCTAAAATTTATAAATAACTATTAATAAGTGCTAGAAAGAGTTTGAAATCACTCTGAAATAGATGTTGGTATAAACCTTTTTTGAAGTGCCAAACACAAGTATTTATATTATTGAAATGTGAAAGGGTAAATATACATATTTGTAGTCATTTAAAAATGTTATTGTAAAAGTAACTGTGCATTACAACAACATGGTTGTATTTTACATTGGTATGGAGAAAGGAACTATAAAAGGGTGTTCTTTTCTATCTACAAAAATAAAAAGGTGTACATATAAGAACAGAGGTCAAAGGTGACAAGCAACAGAGCGCTATGAAATGGTAAGCGTGGCAATGTCTTTTACGATTTCCATGCATGCAGCGTCATATTGGATTTCTTTTGAACTTAGCAGAATAGGTTGCAAATGCTCAACACCATTGTAGTATTCTTTTTTAATGGAAAGTGACAAAGAGAAGTGATGCCCTGATATACGACTACATATTTTCTGAAGATTAGCTATTTCAATGGAAAGGAGGAACAATTCTTTAGCTGTGATGCCCATGAGCTCATTTCCCGCATCATTGAAGACAGTGACATTTTGAAGTTGTCCAGTGTGGTCATGCAATTCGATTTTCAGTTTGTAATAGTAGTCGCATTCTGGAAATTCACCGTTTCACTTTGTACAATGCCAGAGATTGTTAGAATGGCGGCTTAATTTTTTCATGCATTGTTTCCCATTGTAATCCAATGGACAAGCAAGGAAATAGAAATCGTCCTTGCGTAGACGAGTTATTGTGGCACGAACCGAAACCCATATTGCTTTCTCGAAGATTTCCATGCTAGATATTTCCTGAATTGTCTTTTGTGGTAAAGCTTGCTTGGAAGAGATAGTATAATTTATGCTCAATGAAGGAAATGAAGAGTTGTAGCCTATATCACGGAACAAATTTTGGAGTTGTTGAGTTTCTTCAATGTTTGGATTTATAAGAAGAGCAGTAGTGGAAATTGTCCGAATAGTAATTCCATTAAATTCAGTTACCTGACCTCCTTTGACACAAAGGATTGGTGGGTTGTCAGAAGAGTGGACTCCAGCAAGGTCCTTTCCTATAGAGAAACATTGATCTCCCCATATTGTTAAATCAATGCTAAAACCTGACTTGTCCTTCAAGTTATTGTTTTTTTTAATATTTCAGTTCCATCTCTTCTTCTTATTGTAGAAGCAGGGGAGGTGGAGCTAATGACACTGAGAACATCGACAAGCGTATTTGGGTTTGTGGATTTGACTTCAGCAATAGTCCTGAAATGAAAGCTTTGGTAAGGAAAGCTTGGATCATATTTTGAACATGGTGTCACAGTTGATGTTGCGAGCAAGTAAATATCCCATTTGTTGTTTAAATGGTTGTAGTTTGGGTTTGTTTGCTTAATTGTTCCATTGGAGACAATATATAGTTGCCTTAGAACTTCAATGAGATTGTACAGAGATTCAGCTAAATCAGCGAATGCAGAAAGATGGATTTCATCTTTGTCACGACCAATGAGGTCAAAGAAAAAAACTTTTCCTGACCCACGCGCAGTGTTGTAGTTCTTCAAGGGTGTTTTTGATAATACTCTACCTTGAATCGAACAATACTTCCGGTACGGATTGAGTGATGTAAATGATACAAGTGATGTTGTAGGTGTGCTTGTTGGAGTTGAAGTATTTGGAAGAATATTTTGTGCTGATTAAGAACTTGAATGAGATTTGCTTGCCTATGCACACAATAGCAATGACAAGTCCTTAACCAAAGGTCTGCTATGGCACACAAATTCAAATTCTAGGATTCGAATGGATCTGAAATGGATGAAGAAATTATTTAAAATTAAAATGAATATTAAAATCATTTTTATTCAGGAATAATGCAAAGAGAGTAAAGGGAAAATTTCAAAACAAAGCCTAATCTTACGTAGAGTTTTGGGACACCGTGCAAGTTGATTTTGTAAGTGAAATGATTGAACCGATCTGAATGCCTTTAGATGCAACTTGTGTGCCATAAGAAAATGGGACCAAAGTCCTGTGTTGATATGTCCCGTCAGAGAGAGTGATGTGATAGTGGGAAGCACTGGTTTTTGATGAATAGATAGATCTGATGTTCACTACTTGCAGTAGAGGTTGAATTTGAGTTGAACCATTTAGCAATTTGGGGATGGCATTCTCAGTCAAAATCGGCTCCATCATGGTAGCAAAGTGAAATTTTTTTATTTCCAATGGTAATACCTGCAATTTATTTTAATGCATTCGAAGAGATATTAATGCATTAAATAAATTGTAAGCAAAGCATAAATTAGCATTTTTGTAATCGTTAGCTAATATATTAGTCCATAATGAACACTTAGATTTCTAATTAAATGCAATAATAAAGAGGAGGGCACAATAAATCCATGTCTCCTTAGAAATCCATGTTCTGCACGTGGGAAACGTGGTACTAAAACATATGACTCCCTTAGATATGATCACTAAACTTGTGATTTTCTGGAGCATTTGTTCGAGCAAGCAGAGTTACAAATATTTCTTGGAATAAAATACAGAGGAATGTGCAATTAATTTAGGCTCTAAGGCATACCTACAAACATTACAAAGGCATGATACAGATATGAAAGAGCTCAAAAAAATAACTGAATTGTTTTGTCAATTCGTTTGATGACAAGCATATAGACATATATTACAACTCCAAGGAAGACTATCCTAAGCTAAATTGTACAACTCCAGGGAATACTATCATAGCTGGTATCGAGAGTTCATAGTTGCATTGTTGTAGCTGTATATAGTGCATTGCAGAGGCTGATATAGGGCACTGTGTAAGCATTATTATTGCAATAATACATCTTTTGTTGATAGCCATGGGAATGTAGTAGTATTTCAGGAAATTCTTTGGGTACTGGAGTCTAGAGGTACATTCTTCTTAGAATTAGTGGCTTTTGATGCTAAATTGTACAACTCCAGGGAAGACTATCCTAACTAGTATCGAAAGTTCATAGTTCCATTGTTGTACCTGTATATAGTGCACTGCAGAGGATGATATAGGGCACTGTGTAAGAATTATTATTGCAATAATACATCCCTGTGTAAGCATTTTGTTCCACAGTACCCTTCCCTTTATGAAATTTTTTTTATTTACAAAAAGTTTGTCTTGTTTTCTTTTTGTATCTAAATTTACAAAAAGAGAGACTTAATTCAAGTTGTGAAATTGCATCCTAGTCTACTGCTTTAAAATCTACACATATATATTCCTATAAAATGAGGCCAACGATTTCTGTTGCATTGCTTATGGTGAATTCCCCATAATTTCTTACTTGTTCAAGTAATATAATAGAAAAAATAGTTTAAAGAGTTTCTAATTTGCCAATAGCCATGGAAATGTAGTAGTATTTTAGGCAATTCTTTGGGTATTGGAGTCTATAGCTACACTCTTCTTGGAATTAGTGGCTTTTAATGCTAAATTGTACAAATCCAGGGTAGATGCTAAATTGTACAACTCCAGGGAAGACTACCCTAACTGATATCGAAATTTCATAGGTGCTTTAGGCAATTCTTTGGGTACTGGAGTCTATAGCTACACTCTTCTTGGAATTAGTGGCTTTCGATGCTAAATTGTACAACTCCAGGGAAGACTACCCTAACTGGTGTCAAAATTTCATAGGTGCATTGTTGTAGCTGTATATAGTGCATTGTAGAGGATGATATAGTGCACTGTGATGCATGAACAATGACTCAACTCTATAATAGCAAGTCTATTAACAAATCTGTTGGAATGAAAAACTAATGGAACTGTCAAGACAAGATAACAATAAAACTGCAACAATAGATAGGAAACAGAGAACAGCCAAATACATACAGAGACTGATTGCTACTCTATGGCATTCACTTAGTTATATGGAGAAAATACTCCAGGTAAACTTGTCCAGATAAGCAGAAATAATATCTTTAGACAACAGTACTTCTTTTCATATTTGAGGATATATGAAACTGACTGAAATATAGTATCCATGTGAAACCCACTCTAAAAATGTTAAGTATTCCCTTTAACAACAAAATCAAGCACAGATCTGGTACAAAATATCTAAATACCTGCACCTTGCAATCACTATTAAATTAGATATAACTGTAATTCTAATGACACGATAAAAATCCTAAAATCTAAACACAGTAATAATTCTGATCAACATTTGTAAATAAACCGTTGTGATATGCACCTGGAGATTGCTAATCTTGAGATGCATATTTTCCATTCACAGAAATAGCCATTCTATCAAATATTTTAAAACTCTTAAGATATACAAACTCAAGCTTTACAATCTTGAGGTGCACAGGTTCAGACTGGTCTGGTTGGTCGCAAAAACCAGGATAGTTAGCATTGAAATCAGTAAATGCCCAAATGTCATCAGGGGTGCCAAGTGACACTTAATCAGTCCTAATGTCCGGACCAGTGTATAATTATGATCGACATCTGTAAAGAACCCGTTGTGATATGCACCTGGAGATTTCTAAGCTTGAGATGCATATTTTCCATTCACACAAATAGCGATTCTATCAAATATTTTAAAACTCTTAAGATATACAAACTCAAGCTTTACAATATTGAGGTGCATAGGTTCAGACTGGTCTGGTTGGTCGCCAAAACCAGGATGGTTATCATTGAAATTCAGCGAGGTGATAGCTAAAA
Organism: Pinus albicaulis; assembly: GCA_034641835.2. Classification (NCBI taxonomy): domain Eukaryota; kingdom Viridiplantae; phylum Streptophyta; class Pinopsida; order Pinales; family Pinaceae; genus Pinus; species Pinus albicaulis. The sequence continues at coordinate 880,181,193 of CM076572.1, forward strand.
GCTAAAAAATAAACATGGTCATTTGCGTTTCTTTTCTCATGGGTAGAGAGTAGATGTTAAGAATGGGTAAATTCCTGTCCACTTTTTGAAATTATGGAGTCAAAAACTAAATGCTAGTCATGCTAATCCTATTCTAAAGAAAAAAAAATCAGAAAGATGCTAATATTTTTAATTCTGAAACAACCCTTGAAAAATCACTCCCAACAGTTTTCAAACAATGCATATATATGTTTACCTGGAGATTGCTAAGCTTGAGATGCATATTTTCCTTTCACACAAATAGCGATTCTATCAAATATTTTAAAACTCTTAAGATATACAAACTCAATCTTTACAATATTGAGGTGCACAGGTTCAGATTGGTCTAGTTGGTCGCCAAAACCAGGATAGTTAGCATTGAAATCCAGCGAGGTGATAACTAAAAGCTAAAAAATGAACATGGTCATTTGCGTTTCTTTTCTCATGGCTAGAGAGTAGATGTTAAGAATGGGTAAATGCCTGTACACTTTTTGAAATTATGGAGTCAAAAACTGAATGCTAGTCATGCTAATCCTATTCTAAAGAAACCAAAATCAGAAAGATGCTATTCTTTTTAATTCTGAAACAACCCTTGAAAAATCACTCCCAACAGTTTTCAAACAATGCATTTATACGTTTACCTAGCCTCCATTATGACATCACTCAAATTTTACGTGAGTTCCTACTACTCATTAATCATGAGTGCCATCAAAAATAATGAGTTGAGACTGCCTAAGATATGTCTACTTGGTACTACTGAGCTGTCAAAAACAATATTTTTTCTCACTGGCCTGCAAACTGCATCTTATTCTTATGCCTGCTGAACATAGATATTTCCCTAGTTCAAAGTGATCACCCTAGTTTTGACATTATACCTAAAAGGCACAATGGAAAGTACCTTGGGCCAAATGTAAACAAGTGACTTGATTAATTCTGGAAGATTTCTATGATAAAGTCCTTAAAATGGATTTCTAATCTTGAGATGCATATTTTCCATCCACACAAATAGCCATTCTATCAAATATTTTAAAACTCTTAAGATATACAAACTCAAGCTTTACAATCTTGAGGTGCACAAGCTCAGACTGGTCTGGTTGGTCGCCAAAACCAGGATATTTAGCATTGAAATCTAGCGTCCATGATCCTAATCCTATTCCTGTAAATGCCCAAATGTCATGAGGGGTGCCAAGTGACAACTAATCAGTCCCAATGTCTGGACCAGTCTATCACTGTTTGCAGAAGTTCGACAGATGAATTGAGAAGCATTCTGTATTTGTGCAGATCTGGAGAAAATTTTAGCAAAGTACATGAATCCTTCAGTTTCTTCCATGCAGGTCATCTCAACTCCTCTGGAAGTACATGTTTTCACATATAAACAACTTTTTTTTCCCACAAACAACTTCAGCTCTGCCAATGTGATTGGAAATGGGGGCTTTGGTTTCATGTATAGGAGTGTCCTACTTGATAGCAGAGTGATGGCCATTAAACAACTTGATAGAGATTCCCAACAAGGAGAACGTGAATTTAGAGTTGAGGTCTGGTTTCAAAGTTGTTTCAATACATCTCTATGGCGTTCGAATAATGAGAAAAAATAAGTTGTAAAAATCCAAGCAACCAAAGTGAAAAACGATGAAGAAAGAAAGGGCATTACCTGTTCTTCTTTAATGAGTGAAGTAGAATTTTCTTTCAGGAAAAGACTGCTATGCGTTGCTGGCGACTGTGCTTTCCATTACTGTAGAGCTGCAGGTGGGAGAATAATTCGATTCCGAAAGTGAAGAATAAATTGGAAGGCGACATTATTTCTGAATCCATTTGTAGTGGAAATCATAAAAATAGGACAAAATTAATGCAGCCACTCCTTGGTTTCATTACTGACCAGCCATCGCACTCTCCAGAATGCCACCGTTTAAGGTTTTAGGGTATCGTGTACAGCATGATACGGGGATTCATCGTCTCTGAACTGCAATGGCCATTTTCAAGCTACACGCCAAAGGGAGTCTGCGGGGATGAAAACTGGAGGCGACCAGTTTTTGCCAACAGATCGGAACAGCTGTCAGGAAACAGGTGTCAGCCAGAGATTAAAACTGTCAGGGAACATGTGTCAGGCGGACATTAAAAATGTTGATGATGAAAAACTGCATCTCTTTCAAAAGAAAAGGCCTATCGGCCTAATTATTTGGGTAATAAAAAACATTGAAGCTTCAGTTAAAAAACAACTGAACAAAATTATGTTTTGTGTTTAAACTTCATAAAATTACTTTGCAAATAATTAAAAAGAAAACGAAACAACATTGAATCAATTTTTAATTTTTAATCTATGCCCAAAAATTATATATAGAATTTCTATGACTCATCAGGGGTCACCGGACCATAAATATCTCCACAGGTAAAAAGAACAATCGGCTATGCCCCACATCCCCAATCAACTTAATTGCGTGTTCTTATTCTAAACCATGCAATGTGTTTAAGTTTCGTTTTACATTGTTGTCGTTTCATTACATGTTTCTGTAGTTTAGTTTCATTTAGATCAGTGTCTTTGTTATTTGCTGATAGTTCTCTTTCAATTATGATATATATATATATATATATATATATATATATATATAGCTATATATATATATATATATTTTAATTTCATGTGAATGAGATGCTTTTTAATTTGACTATTTTTCAATTTAATTAAATACAGGATAATTTTAATTTTATGACTCTGTAATTTAGTTTTATTTCAATTAGTATATTTTTTTTTATTTTTAAAAATGATTGTAAATTTTAGATAATTAATATGTTATTTACCATTAAACAAATATACTATAATAAATTGTAGATAACATATTAATTATCTAAAATTTACAATCATTTTTAAAAAGAAAAAGATAAACTAATTGAAATAAAACTAAATTATAGTCATAAAATTAAATTTATCCTGTATTTAATTATATTGAAAAGGTAGTCAAATTGCAAAGCATCTCATTCACATGAAATTAAAAATGTATATTCTCGTTGTTTATTATAATATAATATATAATGAAAAAACTTTTAAATTTAGAGAGTATAAAGTGACAATGTCTTTATATCTAAAATTTTAATATAAAATTAAATTTAAACGTAAATATTTTTTAAGATTGATTTTGAATATTTTTTTTAATGTTTATATATATATATATATATATACCTAGAGTGGGTTATGATATGCTAATGTAGAACTAGGCTACACAAGGATAGTGTATAGTAGCTTAAGCATTGATGGAATAGGCTAAGCTGGGTTACGCTACGCTAGGCTAGATTAGAGTAAGTTAGGTTACAGTAGGCTAGGCTAGAGTATGATAGGCTAGGCAAGAATAGGCAAGGCTAGGCAAGAGTAAGCTAGAGTAGGTTAGGTTAAAGTAGGCTAGCCTAGTCTAAGCTATGCTAGAGTATGATAGGCTAGGCTAACCTAGGATAGAGTATGATTGGATAGGTTAGAGTAGCCAAGGCTAGGGTACAATAGGTTCCACTAGAGAAAGGTAACCTATGCTACGATAGACTAGGCTGGGCTAGGCTAGAGTAGAGTAGGCTACATTAGGCTAAAGTAAAGTAGGCTCGTTTAGGGTAGAGTAGTGTATACTAGAATACAATATTCTATGCTAGAGTAGACTAGGACAAACTAGACAAAGATAGAGTAGGTTGGCCTACGTTAGAGTAGGCTAGGATAAGCTATAGAAGACTAAGGTAGGATAGGATAAAGTACACTAGGATAGGAAAGAGTACTCTAGATTAGACTAGGATAGAAGAGGATAAAGTCGGCTAGGATAGGATCGGAGAGGTTAGGCAAGTGTAGGCTAGAGTAGGCTAGGCTAGGAGAGGATAGAGTAGGGTAGGTTAGGCTAGGTTAGGCTAGGCTAGGATATAATAGGCTAGGATAGACTAGGCTACTTTAGGATAGATTAGATTAGTTTAAGCTATATTATGCTATAGTATGCTAGGCTAGAGTATGATATACTAGGCTACACTAAGATAGGCTAGGCTAGGTTAGGATAGGTTAGACTAAGGCATGCTAGGCTATTGTAGGTTATCATTGGCTACGTTAAAGTAGACTAGCGTAGGCTAGAGTAGGCTAGGACAAAAGAGGCTAGACTAGAGTAGTATAGGGTAGAATTTGTTAATCTAGGTTGGCTTAAGCTAGTGTAGGCCACACTAGAATAGATTAAGTGAGGTTAGGCTAGGCTAGAGTATGTTAGGCTAGGCTAGGGTGAGAGAGAGTAAGCTAGGGTACGCTAGGCTAGGTTAGGCTACTGTATGTTATGCTAGAGTGGGTAAATCTAGGCTAGCCTAGAATAGGCTAGAGTAGGCTATGCTAGAGTAGGCAAGGTTAGGCTATGTTAGGTTAGATTATGCTGGGCTAAGCTATAGGAGGCTAGGCTAGGCAAGGATAGAGCAACATGGGCTAGGCTTGAGTAGGCTAGGCAGGGATAAAGAATATTAGATGAGGCTAGGCTAGATTAAGTGTAGACATTATACAACATGCATGTATATCATGGATTCACCTGATCTAACAATGCACTAAATTTAAATATTTAATTGCTTCTACAAATATTTTGCAGAATTAAAAACACAATCGCCAATCACTAAAGTAAAGAAGAATAAAATAAAACACAACATAGATAATTTCTCAGGGAAAGCTTGCTGATAAAAACACCACTATCTTCTATTGTATATTCAGCATGGATCATGAAACAATTACATACAAAACTCTTCTCACAAGAGCCCTCTAGTAATCGGCTAATTGTCTCACAGTGTCATACAAGAACTGAACAATACATAGCCAATTTACCGCATCCAGAAAAAATTCCTTGCTTGCGCAATCCCTGATGAATGAAGTCCCTAAAGAATAGGAATTTTAGCCTTCCTTGACCGTGAAAGTATTATTGGCACTCCAATAGGTGTTTGGCTGCATGGGTGCCACCCAAAAATCCTACAACTGATAGTCAACTTTCCTTTCACCTAGATCCCAACTCAGTCTCCATTGGATCTAGCATACATGCAACTAATAATAGTAAATCCTCCATTGCATGTGACATCACTGATTGTGAATTAAATAATATTTAATTCACTTGATCTCCAACTAGTGTATGAAGTAGCTACAACTAGAACAATTGAGTTTAACTCACTTAACTAAGTTAAACTGATTACAACCTGCATTAACTAATGCACCACTACACTTCGAACTCTGCTACAACTAGAATTACTCTGCATGCCTCACCAACTACCTCTAACTTGAAATACATGAGCTAACTGAGTTTATCACTCTTAGTTAACTATTACAAGTTATTTTTTAGACTAGATTCCACTTAATTGTCCATCTTAATTAAGGGATAACTAAAATAGACATACACCAAAAATAGCCTTGTGGGCCCCACCCTAGTGTAGGTGCTTTACGCACTAGGCAGGGGTGCTGAAATTTTCTTGTTGAATCTCAACACACTCTCTCAAAATGAAAGGGATTATCCTTCACCCTGATTCTGTCTCTATGGTATTCAAAATTTCTCCTGGTGAGCACCTTCGTCCGAATATCTGCATCGAGATCTTCCGTGGGAATGCACTAAAGCAACATTATTCTTCTCTGTGCACAATATTTGGGATGATGGTACCAGATATCTTTGTTCTTGGACCTATCATGAAACACATGATTAATCTATAGTTTAATGCAACTTTTATTATCACAATGGATCAATGTTGGATCCATCTAAGAACAAAACAAAAAAATCAATATCTTTCTCATCTAGATAGCCTCAGATGCAGCTTGAATTGCTTCCATGTATTATACTTCCATTCAACTAAGTGTTGCAAATCGGTGTTTCCTGTTGTACCAAGAAAGTGTTGTCGATCCTATGTTGAAGATCCCTTTTGATGTGCTCTTTATGTCTGATGGATTGCCTGCCCAATCTGCATCAGTGAAGCCTTGAAGCTTCACTCCCTCTGTATGCCTATAACATAGATCATACTCTGATGTTCCCCTTAGGTATCTCAAGACATGATTCCCTACCTTCCAAAAGAGCTTAGTAGGCTTAACCATAGCTTGACTCAGCTGGTTAACTGTGTAGAAAATGTCTGGTCTTGTGTTCACTTGATACATCACTGAACCAACTAACTGCTTGTAGAAAGTAGCATCCATTAGCTCTCCAGAAGTAGCATCCTCTTTCCTCCAATTTCCTGGAAGAGGAATATCCATGGGTTTGTAGCTCTCCACATAAAAATTACCCAATATCTCCTTTGCATACTTACCTTGAGAAACAAAAATTTCACCATCCCGCTACCATATTTCTAATCCAAGGAAATAATGAAGGAGTTGCATGTCCTTCATTTAGAGCTCCCTTGCAGGATCTTCATTGCATGAATGTATCCCCTGCTCATCACAAGTGAAAGTTAGATCATAAATATAAATATAAATAATCGATAGCTTACCCTCAACCATAATCTGGTTAAGGTTTGCATCTACTTCACTTTTGGTGAAGGCCAGTCTGGTGAAATAGTTGTCTATCCAAGTGTACCAAGCACGGGGTGCTTACTTGAACCCATATAGTGCTCTTTTAAGTTGGTACACATGCGACTCACTGTTGAAGATATTGAAACCTTGGAGTTGCTCTACGTACACATCTTCCTCAATGATCCCATTGAGAAACATATTTTTCACATCCATCTGATGAATGTGCCATCCCATTTACATTGATGGTGCAAGGATGGATCTTATGGAAGAGTACCTTGTAACAGGTGAAAAATTCTCATCATAATCTACTCCCAGGGTCACACATCTTGCCTTGTATTTATCCATACTCCCATCAATAGCTTTCTTTACCTTGTAGATACATCTTGATCCAACGACTGATTTGTTGACCAGTCTTGGGACAATCTCCTATGCATTGTTCTTGTTAATGGAGTCACACACCTCCACCATTGCATCAACTCAGGTTGGTTGTTTCAGTGCTTCCTGAAAGGAAGATGGTTCAGTCACAGTACATTTTCTCATAAGTGCCATGTATCTAGTAAATTGTTCAGGAGACTCTCTCTGTCTGCACTATGAAGTAGGGTCTCCTACATTCTCTATAGTATCAAGTCTCAATCTATCAGCTTCTATGGTGTGACTTCTACCATTTTTGATGGATGGCTCTACATGAGTGTTTTCCTCCACTCCATGAACCTCCTCATGTGGTCGATCCACATCTTGAGGCTCATCCTTGGGAGCCAGAAGTTCCTCCTCTACATGCAAGTCCAGCTTCCTCTCAAGGGACAATCGCATGGCTTTATCCTAATCAAATTTTATATCCCATCGCATAACTGTCATTTTTCTATTTGGAAAATAGACGTGATAATTATAGGGTGTTTTATTTTACCCCACAACAATCCTGATCTCCACTGTCGATTCGAGTTTCTTTGTGATAGCCTTGGTCACATGGACATAAATAGATGAGCCAAAAATCTTAAAGTGTGAAACATCAGGTTTCTTACTAGTGAAAGCCTCTTTAGGTGTACTCATTCCAAGAATCCTATGAGGACAACCATTCAAAAAAAATACCGCAATGTTGCATGTGTTAGTGTGAATTCTAATCGCAAGCATACGAAAAAAACTCACTTTAGATGTTCATAAAAAACAACCCTAAAATCAAATGTGGCTGTCAATTTCTTTAGATCTGCAGTAGGTGTTAAGAATTAATGCTATGAAAATCAAGATCTACGAAGTTAAAGCCATTAATTAGAAAAAATAAGAAAGAGTTTTCTCCATACATCCAATGGACAAGACAAGAATTTATAAAGAATTTTTATATTATGTCAGATAGGAAGGGAAGATAGAAATATGTTTCCAGTCCCCCTCAATGGGATGGGTCATTGCATGTCCTTAGTTCTTTAGATCCAATATTACTCTCTCTTGATGGTGCAGAAAACCCAGCAAAATGGAACGCAAAGGGAGCTCATAAGAAAAATATAAAAAAATTATGACAATGATGGAGGATCAAAGTCAAACCAAAAATATAAATCAAAAGGTGATCTCAAGGCAACAAAAGGTAGTGAATGAATGGAAAACCATTCTATTTATAGCAAAATATTGAGTTAGTCTAGATATTGATGCATAATTAAAATATTATTAACCAAATCTAGATCCAACTTTTATGAAATATTTTATTAGTTTTGTTGTAGGGAAAAAGGAATTTATATTTGGTCAAATCCATTTATTTAGAAAAAATAAATAAATAAATGATTTATTTATTATTTGAAGGATGTGGTTAAGGAATAATTAAATAGATAATGATTTATTCAATTATTTATAAATGATTTACTCAAATTTAACAAGGAATATTATTAAATAATGGTTTCAATAATTATTCCTATAAAATAGTAAGATAAATAACGATTTATCTAATTAATTTTCATGTTTCAGGCTAAATATAACCAGAAACATTAATTAAACAATGGTTTAGTTAATTATCCATAGAGGAAAATCAAACAAACAAATATTTATTTAATTATTCCTCATGGGATTTCCTGTTTACACCATAAAAAACTTAATCAACTATGGGTTATTAAATTATTTCTCATAGCGAAAGAAATTTTACTATGGTAAAATTGGTCTTACATGGTCTAATTTAGTCCATCTAATAGTAACAGCTTGGATGACCACAAATTGGTGTAACGGATTTCCCCCTAATGTGTGAGTGTTAGGAGTTAATCGTATGACCGAAGTACATTGTAAGAACACAATCAGTAGACACCAAAGGGGAGTTAGAGAGAGAGAAATGTGAGATGGACTGAAGTGAGAGAGGACAAGACCCTGAAGAGGTGAGAATTATAGGTGTGACAAGTCTCTTTTATGAGTTAGTACCTGATCTGAATGAGGTGGGGAGGCATACCTATGCCTGGAGAGATAAAAAAGTACGAATAATAATGGTGTGCCCAATAAACATGGGAATGAACTATATAGTGCATGCTGGCATAAACATGGGCCAGATAAAAAACATAATGGATCCAACATATATACTATTCCTTGGATAAGAGCTAGGACTTATACAATAATATCTGACTACATGAGATATAAGTAAAACCCAAGAGGCCCTCTAAAATAGGAAAGGGCTCTGAAAATCTGAATGATACATGCAAAATAAAAATATGCTGCAAGCAGCTGAGGCCGGAAACATCAAATATGTAGAGCTACATCCAGGGCTATAGGAAAGAGGTCATTCGGGCATGTTGGGGGCTACCTGAAGGGCCACCCCCTCATGAGGTCTGAAAACATCTCACACACACCCGGGAATTGTTGGTACAATCTGTTGCATCACTGAATGACCAAGTATACAGATCTCGATCATGCCATAAGGAGCTAGAATAGATAAAAAATCAATTCAAAGGGAAAAAAAGGGTCCCTTTTCCTGATCTGAGGCACAAAACTAGAGTGGAAGTTGGAACCAAGGTATACTGCCCTCTAGACCTATATTCTACAATGAATAAGCTGATGTGGATAGAAGGAGGTCGACCATAGGTGAGGAAATAATGGATCCTTAGATAAGGCATTAGAGATAATAATAGAGCGACTGATATACTCACACTAGGAATCATGGTGGAATGGGGGGTACTGAGTAGCCGGCTAACAACTTCCCTTGTTACAGCATGTTGGGGTTCCCATGTTTTGGCCAGATTAGCAAGACCAAAATATGAGACAACATCAAACCACTTTCAGACCTCAGGATCTAGCCCTCCTGGGTCCAGAGAGGGATCTCTCTATGATATGTCAAAGGTATATGACTTTGAAGCTCAGAGTTAGGATATTAGGCTAGTTATAAGGCCCATAGTTTGTTTGTTTAGTGTAATGTTTGGTTGTTGGGAATCAGGAAAGAAGGGTTCAATATAAGACAAGGATGAGCGAAGAGGATTTTAGGCAGAGGTGAGATATTCTAAGGACATTCAAGACCATTGGGCAATAGAGTTAGGAAAGGATTTACTTGTTATTCAATGTGCAGGCTTTCAGTTGGGCTAGTCATCTAGAGCATTGGATCTTAAAGATGATTGTGTGGCATGAAATGATAAGGGAGAAGGAAACAATAAATATTTATAACACAAAGTTAAAGACCTGAGATCAGAGAGAGACTTTGAACTCTCAATGCTTCAACCTCCAACTTGAGGGAACTTAGAAAGGCTTAATTAATAGAAAAGGATCCTAGTGAGATAGAGACAAAATTCTAGACCTCCCAGTGTTCCCAATTCATTCCATTAAATCCTAACAAGAACATCTAAGAACAGATTCATTTAATTCATACATCAGCTAGCAAGCAATGAAATCCACTACACTGGTTAAATTAATTTAAATCAACCCTTAGATAACACATTTAGTAGAAAACATCAAAGGCAAAGAGAGCAGAAACATAGGGTACCTAAGAAGGGTAAATCCTATGCCAGATTTCTGATGCGGGCCAGTAGAAATTAAATGAAATGAAATAAAACACAGAGACTAAAAAAAATCACCGCAGCTTTAGATCAGGATTCAAAGAAATGTGCTTGTCATATTAAAAAAAAACATCAGTCAGGTACAACATTACCAATAGCTATATATTCAGTCTGAAAATATCTTCCTCCGCCTATCTTACAAATTTTACATAGAGACTATGTCTCAAATGAAACAGCTTGCAATTCTTTGATAATTGATCAACAACCTTTACAATGAGTTCCTTCATGAATTTATAGCTCAAGTGGAACATAGAAGGTAGGTGAACACTAAATGTAGCGTTAAAACTCAGAAGAGAAGGAGAGATGAGGCCTCGTTCTGTTCTAAATTCTGAGAATTTATCTCTAGTACTCTTTGGATGAAAGAGTGTCCTTTGTCAGGCTTCCATTTACTCAAGGTATGTCTCTGATGTACTTTCTATAACACTCTGGTGAACTAAACAAAATGGTAGAATAAATCAATTTGAGGTCTGCCATGCTGCATAACAAATGCTCTGGTAGCATAGGACTACTCCGTTAGGGTGGAAATCTTCTAAGGAACACGTTAAATAAGGGAACAATAAGGGCGCTTTTTCCTTTCATAGGTAGGAATGTTCTGCTTATGTAGCTACCTTGGTAATATTGTTTTTTGTGTGTTGTACCCTCTGTGTGATCCATGATGTCTTCAATATGGTACTTTGCCTCTAAACCATTGGGTTAAGGCTCAAAGATCTTCATTTTCATGCCTTAAACCCTCTGTTGCTCCATTTATATCTCTTTTGGTGAAAAATGCGCTCTTAATGGCTCTGGGGAGGTTTTACAGAGTTCAAACCCTGTTCCTTTAATGCAAGTCCTGTCATGGCTCCTTCCCAGGCTTTCTTCATGATTTCTGCCTATGAAAAAAAAATGGTCCTTTCTGCGTTTTTGCCGCTGTAATAAATACTGTGTAATCGTGGCGGATTTCACCATCCGATAACCCTGCAAAACACGAAAACTTGTTAAGAAAAACACGCATGGAGGTGGTGGATGCAATGGGGATGACAAGAATGGCCATGCAGACTAGTGAGATGGCGGAAAAGTGTAGGATCATGGCGGAAAATGAAACTTAATAGTGGAACATGGTTTGGGGGACGTGGGCGGGTGTAGCAAATTTTCAATGCAAAACGTTTGAATTTTGACCTTTTGAATACATAAATAGAGATGGGCGAAATATGAAAAACCTACGTGGAAAGGGTGACATAGCGATACGGGGTTAATTGGCGGGCATGAATTTAATCTGGGCCGTCCGATTTCTGGCGGAGATCGACGGTGGAGAACTCATCGGAGGGTGATGGACAGTGGGCGAGGGGTACAATTTCCTCTGATTAATCCTCATGCGACTTCACGGAACGATCATCGTTGGATGGCCTGCCTCAAATCGGATGACGCACGGCAATATCGCACCAAGAAAAATGTCGAGCTATAACGCACGATGGAGGGCGGTTTTTCAATAGTACACGGAGCCATGTGTCATGTGATGAGTGGAATCACTCTGAAACAAAAATTACTGCCCAACCTCCAAACCCGATGCGATGAAAACCGGTGGTTTATGAATAGTGCGCATTGAGGGGACCACCAAGTGGAGGGAATACGGGCCATCGATCTGAGGGAAAAAATGGACGGTCGATATATGATCGGGCGGCGAATAGGAAAATACAGGTACAAAGAGATTTTACAACAGCGATCAGATCTGAACAGATCGATAGTGGAAAAATCACCCGATGACCAATTTAGGTAAGTGCCTTCCGCCTTGGCGCCTGTTCTTAGCACTGGGTCCGTGGAGAGAAAGATTAAGGGGCTGGCCTGAAGGGGGCTAAGACCCAATAGACATGAAAATATGGTTATTTGGCCCATTTTTAGTGAAATTCAAGGCTAGGGAAAGGTAACGGTAGGGGAAAGAGGGGGAAATAAAGAAAACCAGGGGTATTATGTATGGTTTAAAGGAGTTTCTTGGGAAATTTTAGAAGGATTAGGGGAGGGATTTTGGGGTGAAAAGGGGGACCTAACAAAGGGGACATAAGGGTTGAAACGGGATACAAGGGATAAATGTAGGCCTTTAGGAACGCAATTTGTCACAATCAGAGACGCTTTTTGGATGGATACAGCAGCAGAAATATATCATAGGGCAGAGGGCATGAAGAGGCTTCAAGGATGATGTGTCTTCAGGGAAGATGCATTCCTTGAAGGCTCAAAAACAATTTAGCCCCTTGTTTGCCTGTCAAGAATTTATAGGGGACTAACAGTGGCTCCACATGGGGATGGCTTCTTCTGGAAGGAGTCAAGAATTCAGAGAATGATCTTTGGTGTAGGCCAGATGCCTACTGCTCGAGCCACCTTTCTTCTTTGATTTTATTTTTAGCTGCCACAATAGTGAAGACATCAATTTAGCAGAAAAATTCTCCCAAACAAACTACCTACCTATCCAACAATCCTAGCATTTTTCTTCTAGGGTGCATTTGGATTAGCAGACCCTTTACATCATTTATTTTTATAAACAGAAGTTGAACCTATTCTAAATCTACCCTTATCACTCCATGAGACCATATTAGACTGTTGGTCTCATATGTTTCTCTACCTATTCTAATATCTGCTTGGATTAGACTATCCAACAGATTTCTTCTCTACCTTCTACAACAAAAATTCAAAACAGTCAAACTAGGATTAGACAGTCTAGTTTGTTGTGGATCCAAGGCATAAAGACAGTTGCACATGGACAGAAACTTGCAGGAAACTGAAAACAAAATTTTGAAGGCTTGAAATCTGAAGTTTGAAGCATCCTTCTTTCCTTTGTGACTCAAGTTTTGAGCTTGTTAGAGTCACTTTCTTTTCTTCATTTCAGCTCTATTTTTGGGCTTGTTAGAGCTGATTCTTTTTCCTTCCTTGCTAGTCCAGGTTTTGGGCATGTTTGAACCAGCTATATTTACTTTCTTTGGCTCGGGTTTTGATCATATTAGAGCCAATATTTTGCACTCCAGAGGTTCATATTTTTAGCATGTTTGAACCTCTCCTTTCTTTCTGTTTTTTGGAACATTTTCTCTTTTTCTTGAAAAAAAACACGGCAAAGGTATTTACAATGGAAATGGAAACTAGAAATTGGAAATTAGCAGAAGTAGTGTTTGAGCATCCTGCCATTGACAGGACCCCCAAACAACTCAGTACAATCTAAATCTTGTAGAAAAAATGCATTTGGACCTACAGTGGCTTGGATGATGTATGGACCTTGCCACAAACTGTCAAAATTTCCATGCTTTCCCTTGTCCTCTCTCCTTGAGTCCCACTTCAGAACTTTATCTCCGATTTTGAAATCAGAGGCTTTGGTTATTTTTTCAAACAACTTCTTTATTTTTTCCTGAACATTGATAGCTCTGTTATAGACCTCTTCCCTTGTTTGCTGGAGATGAATTGTTTGGTTTATCCTTCTCACCATACTGTCTTCTTTTGTTTGAATCTCTTGGACCAGCTTAATCACTAGTACCCCAAGGCTGGTAGGAAACACTGATTCTATTCCATAGACAAGATGATATAGAGAAACGCCAATGGATTTCTTTTTTGTAAGCCTGTCGACCCATAGGGCATGCACTAACTTGTTATTCCATGAATTTTTGTTTTCTTCTAGTAGCTTTTTGATGATGGTCACCAGGCTCTTGTTTAATGATTCAGTTAAGCCATTACCTTGTGGGTAATAGGTAGTTGAATGACTGAGTGCTATTTGATACCTGTGACAAAAATTGACCATTTTCTTGAATCCAAAAGTAGCAGCATTATCAGTGATTATTTTCCTTGGGCAGCCAAACCGAGAGAGGATATAACCTTCTAGGAACCTAATGATGACTGAATCTATGGCATTCCTTGTACGTATGGCCTCTATCCTCTTATTGAAGTAGTCTGTGGTTGTTAAGATCCATTTATGTTGTGCAAAAGAAGCAGGGTGAATTTCTCCTATGAAATCTAGGCCCCATTGCATAAAGGGACCTTCAACAGTGATGGGTTGTAAAGGTAAGGGGATGAGCTTTCTTTTGCCTTCAAAAATCTAGCATTTGTTGCAGGCAATTATCATCTTATGGATATCATTGAAGAGCGTAGGCCAATAGTAGCCAGCTCTGAGTATTTTGTTTGCAGTGGCTTTCCAATTCAGGTGGCCTCCACACTCTCCTGTATGGAATTCTTGTTTAATCCTTTCTGCTTCAGACTTGGGCAAACATTTAAGCAATATTCCATTTGGATTTTTCCAGTATAAGCCTTCATTCATTATGCAATAGCTTCTAGCTTTTAGCTTTAATAATTTGGCCTTAGTCTTTGATAGTTCAGGAGGGGCATTGAGGTGTGTAAGCACATACAGAATATCAGAATACCAAGGAGATCTCTGAAACTTCTCTTCAACAGTGGGATCAGGAAATCCCTGTTGCTCATCCAAGGCATCTACCATGTTAATTTCAAGGGCTTGTAGATTTGATTCGGCCATTATTCAAGCTAAGCCCTGACCTTTGATCAGTTTGGTGGGTTTTATCTCAAGGTCATACTCTAAGATCACAACAATCCAATTGCCCCTCTTCCCATCTAGGTCTTGGGAAAAGATGTCTTTAACCACTATATTTGGCACATAGGCTATGGTTTGGTAATGCAATATGTAAACCCTAATTTCTTTCAAGGCCTTTCCCAAGGCATAGGCCTGTTTTTCCATTATGTTGTGTTTCAAGGGTGCATCCCTCGGGAATTTGCTGAAGAAAGAAATGGGTTGTTCCATTCCCTCTGGATTTTTCTGCAGCAGAACTACAGCTATTGTATGCTCGGAGGGAAATGAAAAAATCAGGAAATATTTTGAGAAATCAGGGTTGATTAGTACAGGAGCCTGGGTGAGTGCAAGTTTAACTGACCCAAAATATTTCTTAGCTTAAACAGTCCACTTAACTCCTACACCTTTGTTTAACATGTTAGTCATATTCCTAAGGTGTTCAGCTTAGTTGGGAATAAACCTCCTAAGGAAGTTGATTCTCCCAATGAAGGACTGTAACTCTTTGACATTTCTCGGGTGTGTGATTTGTAGTATTCCCTCAACTCTTTGTGGGTCTATCCTAATCCCCTTCTTAGATATGATGTGGCCAAGAAGCTTACCTTCTTGCAGCCCAAATACAGTATTTTTACGATTCAATGACAAACCAAACCTTCTACATTTTTCAAACACTCTTCTCAGATGTTCTAGGTGTTCTTCTTCAGTCTTGGAGTAAACGGTTATGTCATCTAGGTAGATGACAATGAAGTGCCCTATTTCATCTGAAAAGCTATATCCATTTCTCTTTGGAAGGTGGCTCCAGCATTCATCAGTCCAAAAGGCATTTTTACATACATAAAAGTGCCCCATGGAGTGGTGAAAGCTGTTTTGAGTTGGTCTTCTAGGATTACTAAAACTTGGTTGTAACCTGAAAAACCATCTAGCAGGGAGATCCTTTTTGAGCCTACTACCCTCTGAAGGATGTGTTCCATTTTTGGCAAAGGGTAATTGTCTTTGAGTGAGGCTCTATTAAGATTCTTGAAATCAATACACAGCCTGATCTCACCTATTTTCTTTCTCACATCCACTAGGTTTGATACCCAATCAGAGAACCTCACAGGCACAATCACGCCTGCCTCATACATATTCTTAATCTCTTTTTCCACTGCAAGCAATTGTTTTGGGTTTATTCTGTGAATTTTTTGCCTAAAGGGCTTCTGATTCTCTTTCAAAGGTATTTTGTGCTGTATGATGTTTGTTTCATAGGCCCTTAAGTCCTCATAGCTCCAAGAAAACACATCAATGAATTCCTTGAATAGGTCGATGTATTTCTTTTTCATGTTTGCAAAAAGGGAACTAGCTAGTTTGATCATCTTGGGTTTATCTTGAGTGCCTATGTTGCATTCCTCGACATCTGAGTCTGCATGTTCTATGGTAGGATTTTTTTCTACATCATCAAAGTTGAAAAGGTCTTCTAAAGGTGCCAGACCTCAAGGTACGTTCTTATATTTGTCCTGTAGCACCTTTACTTCCTCACTGTCTGCGTTTTCCACTTTTTCGTTTGGGTTTCCAATCTGTTCGTTTAGAATGTTTATTTCTATGTTATAGGGTGGTTCTTCTTCATCTGAGGACTCTTCTCCTAGGCATATGTTGTCAGATTTAGAGTCTGAATCGAAAAATTCAAACTCATTTCTACCTATCAGGAAATCCTCAATCTATTTATCTCCTTCAAAAACCTGCTAGTATTTTTCATTATTTGGCACCACAGGTCTGAATTTGGTCTGAATGATGATTTTTTGGTCACTGGGAGGTTTATGGTACGAACTAGCCATGCAAGCTAGTCCATTTGTAATTGTGTTCCAACTCCTTGGGACAAACACCAGCTCGTATTATACAAAGGTTTTCAATAAATCCATAGTGTCATTTCTTTATGCTCTTAGCCTAGGATGTTTCGCTATGTATTCACCATTCACTTGTTTAATGATCAGCTTAGAGTCCCCATGCACAGTTATCCTACGGGCTCCTAATTTTCTCAACAGGTTTAAGCCTAGGATAAGAGCCTCATACTCTGCAATATTTTTTGTACATTTGAAGTGCAAGTTATAGGCATGGCTCTCTGCGTAGTCACTCTCCGTGTTATGTATCCACACTCCTACTCCAATAGTTCTCTTGGTGCATAACCCATCGAAATTCATTTCCCATAAGGTTTCATTCTTGGGTTTATCATCGTTTCATTCTTGGTGTGGTGTATGAACTTGTGAAGGGTGACTAATCAACTGACTGCATTCTATTTCTGGTTCACTCTGAGTTTTTGTTTCGGTACACTGTTGAAAGTTTTCTATATCATTCTCCTCTGAGTCTAGAGTATCCATTATGTTAAAGTCCATGGGCTCTGCTTCCTTGTTTGTATCTCTGTTTTTGGACTCTGACCCTTCTAAGGATTCATCATTACAAAGGATGAAGGAGTCAAGTTCTGTATGTACAGAGTATAAAGGTGAATTTTCAAGATTTTTGGGGCTACTGACCAGGAATTTCATTTGTGCCTCTCTGTACAGTCTTCTAAGTTGGCCAAAGACTGGGATTGTGGCATAAGCCCCATCCATCTGCATTGTAACTT
Organism: Pinus albicaulis; assembly: GCA_034641835.2. NCBI lineage: Eukaryota > Viridiplantae > Streptophyta > Pinopsida > Pinales > Pinaceae > Pinus > Pinus albicaulis. Next base: position 880,198,802 of record CM076572.1, read on the forward strand.
GTATCTTGGCTCCCCATGATCTTGATAATAACATGCCATACTTGGGTGGCGCATCTGCCACTACAACATCCATGACCATACGCTTGGCTGGAATCTGGGTAAGGCTCACACATAAATCTTTGATCAGGCCAAGACACTTTACTCTGCTAGAATCAAATGAATATAGGTCTTGATAGGGACGGGTTATCTCTAGGCCTAACCTTTCCATCACTACCTTAGGCATCAGGTTGTGTGACGCCCCAGAATCATGCATTGCATTGTGGAGGATCTTATCATGGATATTAAGACTGATATAAAAAGGGGGCACTACCCCTTCTTGAAACTTTCCTTCTATCTTTGGACCAAATAGAAGGGCAGGTTGATCATCACTAAGATTTAAAGTTTCACTGTTATCCCCTAAATTTAATTCTTTCAAAATTTGGCATTTATATACATCCTGAGTGGCCAGCTCAGAGAGTGTTACAGAGATTTTAATTTTTGCAATCTCACTTTCCAGATTGAAAGTGGACTGACTCTTTGGAATGCTCGACTCTCTTTTGTTAGCCACTTCCTTGGTGGCTGAATGAGTGTGCTGATTCTCGTTATGTACAGTGTTAATGATAGTTTTATCAGGAGCACTAGTTGTAGTGCTAGTGCTGCTAGTTGGTTGACCTTGTGTATCAATGTTTTGGTTGTCGTTTTCTTTGTTCTTCCCAGAACTCTCAGCTGCTGATTTGTTACTTTCAACAGTTTCTTTAGAATATTTCTCAGGCCTTTTCTTGATGGTAACCTTAGAAGCTTTTGGTTTGGAAATGTCTAGGCTCCTTTTGCTTCTAAGTTCATATTGTTCTCTGACCTGCATGATGGCATCTTCGAATCCTGACCTGTAATCCTCAGATTCTGACCATTCTTCATCCCAATATGAGGGTGAGGGCTGATATTTTTCTGTGGAATAGTTGCGGATTGATTTTTCTACTTTAAGCATGTTTATTGTGTTTCCCTTAGACTCTTCTGTGATCCCCTCATCTTCTTCAAGAAATTTATCTTAGAATGGGGGAATAACTTGCTGATCTGATTCTCTTTGTCTGTTGGGAGTGGTGTTGTTTCTTCTAAAGTTCTCGTTCTAGTTATGGTTTTGATTTATGTTTTGGTTACTAACTGTGACAACCATTTTTTCCATCATTTTTTGTAGCTTTTCCATGTTTTTGGACATACGGTCATAATTGGGGTCAGATGTGGAAGCTACATTGTCATCTCTATATGTTACCTTTTTCTCAGCTCTCAATATTGTTTTTTTCTCAATCAAATTTGCCTCTACACTCACTGCTCCTTTTTGCATGTCTTCCAATGTGTTGTAATCCCTCTCCCTAAGCTGGTGGGCCATGTCATCGTCCAGGCCTTCAGGGTATTTCACTAGAACCATACATTGGGGAGGTTTCATGTGTGGTGGAAGAGCATTATAAACACTGTTAAACCTTGTAGAGTAGTCCTAGAAACTCTCTCCTACGTTTCTTTCCAGGTTCTTGTATTCTACTAGGATTTGGAGAGGGTTGGCCTTAACTTCCCATTTTTTTATGAAAGTCTGATACAAAGCAGGGAGGTCTTGGATACAGTTAGGAGGAAGGATTTTGAACCATTTCTTCACATCGCCTCCTAAGCTCTGGGAAAAGATTCTCATTTTGAATGTATCATCATCTATCTCCATGTAGTCAAAAGAATATTCCATCCCGTCTACATGGTGCTGAGATGTGGTAGACTCTTTGGGAGTGAAATGTGGGATTTTTGATTGATAATCGTTGGGTAAGGGCACTAGAGGCTGAGGTAATACCAGGGGTGCATACTAGGGTACCATGGTGATGTTTTGGTGAGGTAAAGGGTTGGCTTGAGCAGCTGGTATATGGATGACATGGATACTAGGACCGACAGAAACTTGATGAGCAGATTTGGGGTGGCAGAGCCCCAAGTTTTGAAGGAAGTGAATATCAGGGGGTGTGGATGGAGGGGTCTATATATTCCAAAGGTGTTTACCACTTTGAGGTGGTGAACTAGGGAGCTCAAGGTCTGACTGGTCTAGGAAACTGGATGACCTACTTCTTGGTAAACTGTTTTGAGAGCCTAGGTCAAAAGGTGGGTCTGATAGAGCTGTAAAATCTTCTGGTGCAGAATTAGCTCTATGGATGTGGCTGGAAATAGTTGATTGTTTAGGTGTAGGGGATCTCTTGAGGATTCTCTCAGGGTTCTCAACTATTTCAAGGGGGTTTAGGTTAGGATAAGCTCTTGTGTGAGTGGTTCTGAAAGGCAGAATGTTGTTTTCCAACCGAGCAGCTTAACCCTACTTGTTACTTCTATTGTGGCTAATGTTGTAATGGGCTCTGGTCTCCTAGTGGAGTCTTATGTGAACCAAGATAATCAGCAGGCCTACTAATCACCAAATGAGTCTTTAAATCGTTTAGGAATTATGGGGTCACTAGGTGGAGAGTTTAGGATGCTTCTGGAGGGTACATTGTCCACCACAGTGCTTATGAGATGTCCCTTTTCAAGGGAAACTTCCAAACACAACAAACTCTAACCAGAGATTGATTGGGAGGACTTTTACCAGATATGTCACCTCTGAAAGAGTGCGAGATCTGGAGACTACCTGGTCCTTTCCAGACTCTGTCTAAGAGTGTGGGAGAATCACAACAAATGGTAGAGAGGTTGATCTGTGAATAGGAGTGTTTAACTGCCAACCTAACCAGAGATTGTAGGTTTCTGAGGCTCGTATGATGTAGTAAGGTGAGAAATACTCCGAATTTCCCCAGGAAATTAGCCATTATGTTGGTGATGAAAATGGGAGACAGACAAAATTTTATCAGCTACAGGCTCTCAGATTTTCCCCAGTGGAGTCGCCATTATGTTGGGGTTCCCATGTTTTGGCCAGATTGGCAAGACCAAAATATGAGACAACATCAAACCACTTTCAGACCTCAGGATCTATCCCTCCTGGGTCCAGAGAGGGATCTCTCTATGATATGTCAAAGGTATATGACTTTGAAGCTTAGTGTTAGGATATTAGGCTAGTTATAAGGCCCGAAGTTTGTTTGTTTAGTGTAATGTTTGGTTGTTAGGAATCAGGAAAGAAGCGTTCAATATAAGACAAGGATGAGCAAAGAGGATTTTAGGCAGAGGTGAGATATTCCAGGGACATTCAAGACCATTGGGAAATGGATTCAGGAAAGGGTTTACTTGCTATTCAATGTGCAGGCTTTCAGTTGGGCTAGTCATCTAGAGCATTGGATCTTAAAGATGATTGTGTGGCATGAAATGATAAGGGAGAAGGAAACAATAAAGATTTAGAACACAAAGTTAAAGACTTGAGATCAAAGAGAGACTTTGAACTCTCAATGCTTTGGCCTCCAGCTTGAGGGAACTTAGAAAGGCTTAATTAATACAAAAGGATCCTAGTGAGATAGAGACAAAGTTCTAGACTTCCCAGTGTTCCCAATTCATTAAATTAAATCCTAACAAGAACATCTAAGAACACATTAATTTAATTCATACATCATCTAGCAGGCAATGACATCCACTACACTAGTTAAATTAAGTGAAATCAACCCTTAGATAACACATTTAGTAGAAAACATCAAAGGCAAGGAGAGCAGAAACATAGGGTACCTAACAAGGGTAAATCCTATGCCAAATTTCTAAAGTGAGCCAGTAGAAATGAAATGAAATGAAATAAAACCCAGAGACTGAAAAACATCACCACAGCTTTAGATCAAGATACAAAGAAATGTGATTTTCATATTAAAAAGCAACACCAGTCAGGTACAACATTACCAATAGCTGGATATTCAGTCTGAAAACATCTTCCTCCACCTATCTTACAACTTTTACACAGAGACTATGTCTCAAATGAAACAGCTTGAAATTCTCTGATAACTGATCAACAACCTTTACAATGAGTTCCTTCATGAATTTATAGCTCAAGTGGAGCATAGAAGGTAGGTGAACACTAAATGCAGCGTTAAAACTCAGAAGAGGAGGAGAGTCGAGGCCTCGTTCTGTTTTAAATTCTAAGCATTTATCTCTGGTATTCTTTGGATGAAAGAGTGGCCTTTGTCAGGCTTCCATTTACTCTAGATATGTCTCTGATGTACTTGTTGTAACACTCTGGTGAGCTAAACAATAAGGTATAATAAATGGCTTTGAGGTCTGCCATGCTACATAACAAATGCTCTGGTAGCATACGACTGCTCCGTCAGGGTGGAAATCTTCTAAGGAACATGGTAAATAAGGGAACAATATGGGCGGTTTGTCCTTTAATAGGTAGGAACATTCTGCTAATGTAGCTACCCTGATAGTATTTTTTTCTACACGCTTTACCCTCTGTGTGATCCATGATGTCTTCAATCTGGTACTTTGCCTCTAAACCACTGAGTTAAGGCTCAAAGATCTTCATTTTCATGCCCTAAACCCTCTGCTGCTCCATTTCTATCTCTGTCAGTGAAAACTGTGCTCTTAATGGCTCTAGGGAGGTTTTACAGAGTTCAAACCCTGTTCCTTTAATGCAAGTCTTGTCATGGCTCCTTCCCAGGCTTTCTTCATGATTTCGGCCTCTGAAAAAAAATGGTCCTTTCTGCATTTTTTCCACTGTAATAAAGACTGTGTAATCATGGCAGCATTCACCATCTGATAACCCTGCAAAACACAAAAACATGTTAAGAAAAACACGCATGGAGGTGGTGGATGCAACAGGGACGACGAGAATGGCCATCCAGACTAGTGAGATGGCGGAAAAGTGAAGGATCATGGTGGAAAATGCAACTTAATAGTGGAACATGGTCTGGGGGACGTGGGCGGAGCGCAGCAAATTTTCAATTCAAAACCTTTGAATTTTGACCTTTTGAATATATAAAGAGAGACGGGAGAAATACAATAAAACTACGTGGAAAGGGTGACCTAGCGATAATGGGTTAATTGGTGGGCATGCATTTAATCTGGGCTGTTCGATTTCCAGCAGAGATCAACGGTGGAGAACACGTCGAAGGGAGATGGACAGTGGGCCAGGGGTACGATTGCCTCTGATTAATCCTCGTGTGACTTCGCGGAACGATCGCCATTGGATGGCCTGCCTCAGATCGGACGGTGCACGGTGATATCGCACCGGGGAAAACGCCGAGCGATAACGCGCGATGGAGGGTGGTTTGTGAATAGTGCGTGGAGCCATGTGTCATGCGATGAGTGGAATCACTCTGAAACAAAAATTACCGCCCAACCTCCAAACACGATGCAATGGAAACCGGTGGTTTATGAATAGTGCGCATTGCGGGGACCACCAGGTGGAGGGAATACGGGCCATCGATCTGCAGGAAAAAATGGACGGTCGATATATGATCGGGCAGTGGAAGGGAAAAGACGGGTTCGAAGAGATTTTGCGACAACCGTCAGGTCTGAACAGATCAACGACAGAAAAATCACCTGATAACCAATTTAGATAAGCGCCTTCTGCCATGGCGCCTGGTCTTGGTGCTGGGTCCGTGGAGAGAAATATTAAGGGGCTGGCCTGAAGGGGGCTAAGACCCAATAGACATGAAAATATGGTTATTTGGCCCATTTTTAGTGAAATTCAAGGCCAGGGAAAGGTAACGGTAGGGGAAAGAGGGGGAAATAAAGAAAACCAAGGGTATTATGTATGGTTTAAAGGAGTTTCTTGGGAAAGTTTAGAAGGATTAGGGGAGGGATTTTGGGGTGAAAAGGGGGACTTAACAAAGGGGACAAAAGGGTTGAAAAGGGATACAAGGGATAAATGTAGGCCTTTAGGAACGCAATTTGTCACAATCATAGAGGCTTTTTGGATGGATACAGTAGAAGAAATAAATCATAGGGCAAAGGGCATGAAGAGGCTTCAAGGATGATGTGTCTTCAGGGGAGATGCATTCCTTGAAGGCTCAGAAACAATTTAGCCCCCTGTTTTCTTGTCAATAATTTATAGGGGGCTAACATAGCATAAAGGGCATGGATGACTTGGCAGCTACTGACTCGACTTCGAAGGGTATAGGGGACAATATGACTGGGGGCAAAAATGTACGAGATGAGAGAGGTAAAAATCAACGAAGGATCGAAGACTATGATGGGAATCAAAGGGAACTAGGGAAAGACTCAATGGATGCGATGATGAATCAACTTGGATGCTCTAAACAAGGGCGACTTGATGATGTTTCCACATAGAAGAGGCCTGGTGGGGACCATAAAAAACATGAATACAAGATGGTTAGTCACGACGAAAATCAACATGAATGTCAACAAGTATTAAGGCAAAGTGGTGCCCTACATACAAGTGTTGCAAGAGAATAAATTCAATTTTCAGAAGCAGTGAAGTGACCCTTGGAAAAAAGGATTCGGGGTGAAGTATCAAATCACCGAAAAGGAAAGGTTACCCATTTGAGGGCTCAGTGAGAGCTTTCCAACGGTTTTGACGTCTTGTGAAACCGAGCTATGGTTTGGTCATAATTGGTGAAAGAAAATTCTAGTGTTTCTCTTCTAATAAGGCATTTTCCCTCCAATTTCATTAATTTGCAGGTGTAGTTGTGGTGACTGTAGAGAAGAGAAAAGGCCCTAAATCTTGCGACGATCATAGCGGACAACCCGACCATTGGAATGGAGATTCATCAGTTTCAAGTAGGAGGCCTAACCATGATTTTTCAACTCAGTGGATGAAAGTTTCCGATTAGGCACCCAGAGCTTAGGAATAGACCCCTAATCCTCCTCACAGCTGGGTCGCACTTTTTGGGGTCTTTTCTGCGACCTTGGTAGCAAGTATTGGGCAAAAACCTGCAACCTATCCTAGGAAATGACTTGAAAAGTGTGACATATCAGAGAAGGGGATTGAAGTGTTTTTTTTTTGTGAGAGTTGAGATTTGTGATTATGAGACAATATTTATTTTCTATAAGCTGATAAACATGAGGGTTTTGTGCAGGTATGGCAGAGTTCAGGATCAACTAAAGAAAGAGAGACCTAGATACATTACGTTCTAATATTTTAGGGGATCATTTAGTCTGTGTTGCATTGGTTAGGTTTGGGGTCCTTAGATTTGTGTAGAACACATTGATGATGGAAGGAGAGGCCTTGTTGGCCTAGATAGTTAGCTATTAGGACTCGGATCATGAGATATTTATAGCGTAGGGGCACCAAATTGAGCTAAAATTTTAGGATATATACTTCCTGACCATTCTCCTGCTACTAGGGATGGTCGGAAACACACAGGAAGTAATACCATGAGGGCAGAAAATTATGGGGTTTGTAGAGTGCCACTGTCAACCGAGTGTCCTTCTGAAAGACACGCGGATACCGATTGGAGATCTAGAGAGGATAGAGACTCGTGCTATGGCCGTAGCGGTGCTGTGGATCCTGGGAAATGAGGCGCTCCACCACATCATTGGGGGAAGATGATGCTGGTTGAGGGAGTATTGAGTGGGACATACTATGGGTGGGCCCAGATGATGTTTTCATTGTTGAAATGAAAGATGTCGCTCTAAAAGCGGTAGGTGAACCATGACTTTGTATATGGTAGATTTATTTGCTCGCTCTTCTTTGAGAAGATCTGGACACTTCGGCCTCATATATAGATCTAGGATGAGGGCCCACAAGAGCCCGGGATGCACAAATATCGGCGACTACTATGTAGAGGAGGAGGTGGGGTAGTCAGACTGGTGTTCCAAACTGAGTTTTTTGTGCATTACGATCAAATTCCATTGCACATAGATGACTATCCAAATAGTGGGATGAACTGTCATGGGGACTTGAACTTGCCACTTCCACGAGGTCGAGCATGGGGGCTGCACGGTAAGTGAAAAGTTGCTTATCTTTTATTGTGAATTTTAAAGTTTTAGAATATTGTATATGGTATTGATTCATTGACCTTTGGTATGCATATATAGCACTGGTGAAACCAAATCGGTATATGGGACTACCCGTAGTGTCAGGAGTTGCAGGATATTGTGGATCGAGGGGAACGCAAAATGAGGATACAGTGGCCCTCCTATAGGATATCTACCGTAGATGTGAGAGGTTGTTGACCAAAGTTTCTGAGCATGGCTGGCTAGACCTTGATGACCAATATATTGAGCCATGTGCTGGTCTACCCTCAGAGTGGTGAGGAGTCATGCAGCGCATGGCGATAGCCAAATAGGGGATGCATTATTTATGGGTTGTAGGAGCCAAGCCATTGGCTTGGGACCCTCAAGATAGTGATTACATGTAGGGGCATGAGGTGCCCCTACTTTTGGTTTCTTGTAACATCCTATGGGCATGTCATATGTATCAGAGTTAATGGACTCCAAAACATTGTATATTTTAACGACACGTATTTTGGATATGCATCATTTTAGGGTTTATGGTTACTGTATTGTGTGAAATGCATGTGATAAATGCCAATGTAGAATATTGTTTGAAATTCTATCTAGATAGTGGTTCTGGGATCTAGGTACATGACTGAATGTAAGGGTTTCAAATTCACGCATTAATAGCTTCACTCGTAAATATTTTTTAAAAATGACATGATTATGCACATGATAAACACCATTCAATTGCATGACAAGCAACAAGGAATCTAAACAAACATGAAGGTGAAGGATGCTACAATCAAGGTCATCGACTAAAAAATCTCTCATTGCATCATATTGGGCCTGGTTATTGGTGATAGCACCAATGCATATGCCATTAGAGAAGACAAGCGAATGCAAGGGGGTGAAAATAGCTCATGTTGCTAAGGCTAGATTCTAGGGGTAGTGACTTGCACATCGACATAGCCAATATATGGTGTGGATATGGGATCCATTTGAAAGGTGAAAAAAGACAACATATGATAGGATGATGAATAATTCTGGAAACCTAAACGCAATGTAGAAATAAAACAAGCACTACGAGAGGGAATGGGATGGGTAGGATCTCTACACCCCACACACTGAATAGAAATCCACCGATGTTAAGCCGAAGGTGATCATTGAAGGAAGGTCAAGCCAAATAGAAAGGGATGCCCCAGAGGGGTCTTCTACCATCGATCTAATATATGATGACAAGAAGAGGATAGTGGTCAAAGGCTATGTCATCTCGACATTGGGAGGGGGTATTTCAATGGGAGCAGCGTGTCCTCTGGTTTTTCCGAAGCATAACGTGCAAGTAAGAGAGAGGCGGACTGGTTACGCTTGGCCTTGTATTGGCGAACCACTTCCAAGGAGGTGAAATAACCTGTGAGGCAGGGAAAAAGGTGAGTATAGTGGCCATAGATATCACACAAAGAACAAGGTTTATATTTGTGCACAACCTTGGGTTTCTTGGCTAAATTCGTTAAAGTAACATGGACTTCTGGGACATCAGACATAGGAAACATGACATTCACCATGGTTTTGATATGAGATGGTTCACGACATTGATGGGTGGCATGACCGTCAACATCATACAAACTGCACAGAGGTGTACAGTTTGGAGGCCTAGGATGAGGAGGTGTTTTCTAGGTAGCCTTGTCATTAGACGCCTTTTTTTAGGCTTTTCCCCCGCCCACCTGAGGCTTTCACAATACGAGTAGATTCTTGTTGAGGTGGCTAAGGCACAAAAGCAAAGGGAGGGTTCATGGCAACCAATTGGACCAGGGTAAAAGAAGTGTAAGGTTTGAGATCACCGGGTGGGGTATTGGCTGGGCGGTAAATGTACCAAACTGGGATCTCGAGGGTGATGTTTGAAAGGGACAAGGTAGCCATAACAAGTATCAAAAATGATCCAAGAGGGGAAGCGATAAATGGTATCTAATAGTAGGGGTAATGGCCAGGAAGAATAGATCCCAGATGGTTAAGGTTAGAGGGAATCGTTCGAGGAGGATAAATAGGATCAAGGAAACTAGCTATAGATGGACGGCCTTGAGGAGGAGGTCATGAAGGCTGATATGAAGTACTAGGAGCAGGTTGCAAAGGGCAAGGCTACTAACTAGTCGAGCCAGACCATTTTAGTTTGGACTAACAGGATTATATCATGCAAACATTTAACGAGCTAGTGTTAGAGATAGGAGGGGGAGACCACATAATGAACCAAGAAAAGAGGAATATTTATAGACTCCGAGTGAGACACTGGTTAGAGGTTCAACTGGTTTTTTATTGGACACCAAATAAATAATGGACTCTAGAGAGGTATGGGAATTCTATTCGTAATATGTTAGATGATTGACGGTCATAATCTTTCCATTGTGAGGAAAGGACATATTACGGTGAAACACATATGGGACATCAAACATCGCATAAGTGTAGCTACGACCCAATAGAATGTTGTATTCTAAGGGGGCATCAATGACTTTAATGTCAACACAAACAATCTTTCCTGCAAGAGTAATATGACAATTGTGGAACATGCCAAGGGGTTGGGAAGAGTGGCCATCTCAAGCACGGAAGGTGAAAGTAGAAGGGGCTAACTCGGGGGATCCAAGTTGTTTCCAAATAGAAGAAGACATCGCTCAAGTGGATTCCCTCTCATCAATAATACATCAAGAGACGTTGGCATTCCGGATCTTGATAGGTATTTAGAAGGCGATGGATGTAGGAAGGGGTGGATGCCCTAACTTTTCAACATTGAAGACAATAAAATTATCATCTGAAGGATCCACAAATCCCATAGTAGTTAATAGATATTTTCATTGTAAAGGGCACAACTGGAGGAGTTCCAGCGTTGACATGGCAGCAAGGGATTGCGCCAAGTCATCTACTATACTCTAGGTGTGGGTGGCTTTACCTGAAGTAGTGTTTCAGCATAGCAATCTTTTGGGTATCTTGTTATGTACTGTTGCCTTAGGCTGATGCATATGTAAAGGACCATTGGGTGTTGAAATTGGCTTTGTGGTACCTGAAGACGCGGTATCATTTGTCGACGTAACGGGGGGCTTGGTGTACTAGCGCGTCTGAGTCTAAAGGTTGAGATCGGCAGTATTGGCTTGGTCATAGTTCATCATGAGAATATTCTAATCCAAGGTACTAGGTGGAGGTGGTCGAGCGGTCGCTTTAACTTCGGGGGGTTGGGTATCCATGTATCCTTACGGGGGGAAAGGAATGGGAAACACATCTGGTTGTATAGGCACAGCATTAGGAGGAACCGAGGAAAAGGCTTGAGCAGGTTGGTTTTGGTTCCATTTCCTCTTATTTTTGGAAGTGGGAGGATTAGTCGCACTCTATTGTGGATACACCTAACCCTCAGGGGCAGCGATGGTTGCTATTTCGAAGTTTAAGAAGGTATGGGAGGCTGAGGTTCTTATGTTGAAGGAGATGGAGCACCATGTTGTGGATATGGACACTAAGAAGGTTGAGCAACATTGGAGTACACAGGTTGGGAAAAAGTAGGCCGTGGCATCAAAGGATGCAGTTGGGAAAAGGCATGAGGCATGACGTGTCCTAGATACATGCTGTCGGGAGGGGGAAAAGTTCTGGAGGAGCTAGTCCCTCCCTTAGGGAAATCATAACCCATAGGAGGATGAGTGTATGGATGTGAAAGCGATCCAATGATATCATCAGCAGCGCGATATGCCCTTGGGTGGGTTGGCACTACCCGGTCTAGGTAGATCAGGTAAGACGGTATAAACATAACCAGATTGCACATAGATATGCCATATTTCAATGCAATTTGGAGGGATTCTTCCTCAATACGAGGAAAGTGAGAGGTGACACATTTACCAATAGAGGGAAAAATGAATCTGAGAAACCAATCCATGTATACATGGTCTTCAAAAATAGGGGCTCAAAATAGGCTTTTCCATATGTGCCATTCTTGGAAATGGTCAGAGAGGTGGGTGGAAAAAGTTTGATGGAAAGTGGTCAAGAGTTCAGTACCAGTGAAATAATGAAGGGGAAGCTGGAAGTAGTACAAAAACACCTTTTCAAGAGTTTTAAATGTATTATGAGAGGCAACGGCCTCATTGACATACCACTTGGAAGATTCTCTAGTAAGTGTACGCTGGAATAACTGAAGGCGGACAAAGTCATCAGTGATAGAAATGGACAAACACCACATGTGGAAAGAATGGACATGGTTGGTAGGATCCTCTCCAGAATTTCGTTCAAAATTAGGAATGTATGAAGGGAGCTTGGTCAATTAACTTATTATTTTCTAGGAATAATTCTTTAAATCATTATATAATAATATCCCTTGTTAAATTTGACTAAATCATCTATAAATAATTCAATAACTCATTATTTATTTAATTATTCTTTAAAAATATTGTTAGGTCCATATATTACTAGTATAGTCCCTTATTGTTGTTAGTGTAACCCCCTTATTGTTATTACTGTACCCTTGTAACCCCCATTTTGTTATTATTGTGCCCTTAAATTATTATTGTTAGGTCGGCTAGGATTACATTATGGCCCACTAGGATTACATTATGTCCCCGTGGACTCCTATATATAGAAAGGACGTTTTGTAAATTGTATCATCCAATAATTTTTCATTTATGTAATGTATTGGAGTTTTTCCCCTCGAAGTGGCTCATTTCTAAGGCGTTGATATCTCTTTTCTTCTATTTTTGGAGCTGGTTACTCAACATTTGGTATCAGAGGTTTGGATTCTAGGGTTTCGCTGCTCCAAACAAGTCATCGTGGCATGTTCGCTATAAATTTTTTTCTACGTAGTTTCAGAAGCTGAAAATTTTATGGTACAAAGCAGAAATCCCGAGGAAGATAGTCTAAAAATTTCAGAGCTTGGTTCGCAATATTTTCGGAGATATGATCTGTGGAAGTTAGGTCTTTTTTCAGGCTCCTAAACAGGTCATCGTGGAATTTGCGATATAAATGTTTTTATACAAAGTCTCAAAAGCTGAAATTCATAGGGTACGAAGCTGAAATACTGAGGAACATCTTCAAAAAAATTCATATCTTGGTTCACAATATTTTTGGAGATATGATCTGTGGAAGGTAGTGCTCTTTCAGGCTCCTGAATTTCATGTTAAAGAGGTGATCATGGGAAAATCTTCATAACTCTCTCTCTGAGCATCGGATTGGAGTTCCGTAAAAATTGGTCACTAGTACATAGACTTTAGTTTCTTGGATATCAATTTCAGAGCTGAAGGACAAAACAGTGGTACGTGGCAAGTCGTACAAGTTCATTCTACTGAACCAGTCCATAATTAGGTCATTGTGGGAGATTGGACACAACTTTGTCTTGGGGAATCCAAATCAAGTCAGACCTGTGGTATTCGAAAGAAAATTCAGAGGGCTACATTAGTACTGAAATTAAAATATTTAAGTGCTTCAATTACAGAGATAATCCAATTTCAATATCGAGCTCCTCAAAAGCAAGAAAAAGGTGTGTATTTTTTTTTGCATAAGTCCTGTTTGAAGAATCAATTTGAATTGATTCCAAGGGAATATTGTAGAATAGATATTAGTATTGGGTTCTAAAATATGCCTCGTAAAAATAATTCAACACCCATTAAGCCTTCAGAAGGCTCTACTATGACTCATGAAGATGAAGAATTGCAACATGATCTATCAAAATTACAAGAGAAAGTGCAACAAATTTCACTCTCGCAAAGAGCAACAAAAAATGAAATGGAAGTTTTGAAGAAAGGTGTGGAAGCTAAGATGGATGGCATGGAAGCTGGCATGGAAGCTAAGATGGATGACATGGAAGACAACATGGTAAACATGAACAATTATCTAAAAGCAGACATCGAAGGTTTGGAAAAGTTGATACAAGAAATGTTTCCTAATGGTGAAAAGATAGTAGAAGAACCTCATGATGAGAACAAAATAAATGTCAATCGTGATTTCATAAAATCTAATGTTGGCAGGAAGAACCACCATATTCAAAAAATGGATATGAGGAAGTTTGATGGAAAGGATCCTGTAACATGGATACTACAGATGGAGCAATATTTTGATCTCCATAACGTGCAAAACACACAAAAGGTATGCATTGCAACTTTGCATTTAGAACAGAATACATTTGTATGGTATCGATGGCTTTCCTCCCGTAAAAAAATTGTCACTTGGTTAATTTTTACGAAGGAAATGATAGCGCATTATGAGGATACAAAGAGCAACACCTTCTTTAGCCAATTGATAAATCTCAAACAAAAGGGTTTAGTGGGGCAGCACATTGAGGACTTCCAAAAATTGAATATAAGGGTAACTGATATTCCAGAGGAACACAAGATTGGTCTCTTCATAGGCACTCTAAAGGATAACATCCAACATGAAGTTCATGTTTTGGAACTAGATTCATTGGAGAAGGCATTCAGGTTGGCAAGAAAGTTGAATGTAAAATAATGGCGACAAGGAAGCCTACCACTCAATTCTATAAAGAAGGAAGTGTTGCTACGCCTAGATTTCCACAACCCACAAGGTTGACACCACAACAATTGGAAGAAAAAAGAGCAAAAGGGCTTTTCTACAGTTGTGATAGAAAATACACTAAAGGTCATGAGTGTGCTGAGAAAAAATTATTGTACATAGATTGTGAAGAGGAAGAAGAAAATGAACAAGAAGACGATATACACCTGGAACTAGCCCTCGAAGAGGAAGAAATGAATCCGACCATATCGTGTAATGCGCTGGCAGGAATTACCACTCCTCAAACTCTCAAGATACAAAGACAAATCAAGAAGAAAAAGGTAATAGTGTTGATTGATTCATGTAGCACCCATAATTTTATTCATTGTAAGGTAGCCAAGGAATTAAATTGTTTCCTATACCCAGCACCAGAATGTCAAGTGATGGTTGCAAATGGAGGAACTATAAATTGCTCTAGAAAATGCCATAATGTCAAGCTAACCATGGGGGAATATGTATTGACTAGTCCAATGCTTTCCATTCCTATGGGAGGTGCTGATGTTGTACTAGGAGTACAATGGTTACAATCTTTGGGGATTGTAGCTTTTAATTTTCAAGAACTTTTCTTGAAATTTTTTTTAGAAGGAAAGGAAGTCGAATTACGGGGTATTGAAGGCAAGCCAGGAAGGATAATAAGCTCTAATGTCATGAAAAAGCTTCTAAATAAAGAACAACGAGGCGTAATTTCACAATTATGCTCACTAGAAGTTCCGACATCAAAATCATCTATTTCTGCAGATCTCCAACAAGTCTTGGACAATCATTCCAAGGTGTTTGAAACTCCCAAAGGACTCCCACCTATTCGTGATCATGATCATGCTATTCATTTGATTCCAGAAGTGTTCCTCCAAACATCAGGCCTTATATATATCCTTACGTCCAAAAGAGCGAAATTGAACGTATGATTGCAGAAATGTTAGAGGCGGGTATAATTCAACCTAGTCAAAGTTCTTTCTCTGCTCCTGTAGTATTGGTACACAAGAAGGATGGATCATGGCTAATGTGTCCAGATTATAGGGAGCTCAATAAGCTCACCATTAAAGACAAATTTCCCATTCCTGTGATTGATGAATTATTGGATGAATTACATGGAGCAATTTATTTTACTAAGTTGGATCTTCGTTCAGGATATCATCAAATTAGAATGAAGACTGAAGATATTCCAAAAACAACATGTCAAACTCATGAGGGTCATTATGAATTTTTGGTCATGCCTTTTGGCCTTACCAATGCACCTTCTACATTTCAAGGGTTGATGAATTCCATTTTCAAACCCTTCCTTAGAAAATTTGTGCTAGCATTTTTTGATGATATACTAATCTACAGCAGGTCTTGGAAGGATCATGTTGAACATGTTAACAGGGTGCTCAAACTATTGCAGGAGAAACAATTATATGCAAAAACATCCAAATGTTTCTTTGGAGTACAAGAGGTGGAATATCTGGGTCATATTGTTTCTCACGAGGGTGTTAAAGTAGACCCTAACAAAATTAAAGCCATTAAGGAATGGAAAGTCCCCACAACCATAAAGCAGTTGCAAGGATTTCTCGGGTTAACAAGGTATTATCGCAAGTTTGTTAAGAATTATGGGAGAATAGCAACACCTCTAACAACATTATTAAAGAAAGATGCATTTTCATGGACCCCTAAAGCAACTAAGGCCTTTGAACATCTTAAAGAGGCAATGTGCCTAGCATCGGTCTTAGCTACACCAGAATTCACAAAAGCATTTATTCTAGAATGTGATGCCTCAGGAAATGGAACTGGTGTAGTTTTAATGCAGGAAGGAAGACCCATTTCTTTTTAAAGTCGTCCAATCAAAGGAAAGTATTTACATAAACCTATTTATGAGAAGGAAATGTTAGCAATACTGCATGCACTAAAGAAATGGTGAACTTACCTAATGGGAAGACACTTCAAGGTAAAAACTGATCATGATAGTCTTAAGCACTTTTTGGAGCAAAGACTATCTTCAGAAGAGCAGCAAAAATGGGTCACAAAGATGTTGGGTTATGACTTTGAAATAATATACAAAAAAAGAAAGCTTAATGTTGTTGCAGATGCACTCTCAAGAAAGAATGAAGAGGTGGAAGCATTGCTTTGTGCCATTTCTATTATCCAACCAGATTGGATAACTGAAGCAAGAGATGAGTGGAAGAAGGACAAAGATGTATGGACACTCATTCAAAAGTTGCAGCAAGATCCTAGTACATCTGATACATTTAGTTGGAAAAATGATTCCTTATGGTACAAAGATCGCTTATATCTTTGTAAGAATTCCCAACTAAAACAAAATATTCTTCGGGAATTGCACACTTCTCCTTTAGGAGGACACTTAGGATTTTTAAAAACTTACCACAGGGTGAAGAAAGAATTTTTTTGGGATGGCCTTAAATCTGATATTCAAAATTTTGTGGCGGAATGTTTGGTTTGCCAGCACAATAAAGTTGAGACAATTAAGACCCCGGGTCTTCTACAACCTTTATCCATTCCAAGTCAACGTTGGGAGGATATTTCAATGGATTTTATCATAGGTTTACCTAAGTCCTAAGGAAAGAGTGTCATCATGGTGGTAGTTGATAGACTTACCAAGTATGCACACTTTTGTGCATTATCTCATCCATTTAAAGCAAGTACAGTTGCTACTACATTTATGGACAGAATTCAAAAGCTACATGGAAGCCCAAGGGTCATTGTGAGCGACAAAGATCCCATTTTTACTGGAAATTTTTGGACTGAGTTATTTTCTTGTTTGGGTACTCAATTAGCTCATAGCTCATCTTATCATCCTCAATCTGATGGTCAAACTGAGATAGTAAATAAATGTTTGGAAGGATATCTTCGTTGTTTTGTATCTGATAAACAAACACAATGGGTCAAGTGGTTACCTCTCGCCGAATGGTGGTATAACACTTCCTTCCATACTGCAGCAAAAATGACCCCATTTATGGCACTTTATGGATATCATCCACCATCCATCACATCATCTTTAAGGGAAAATTCGAAGGTTCAAGCAGTGGAAGATCACATCAATCATCAGCAAGAAGTTCTCCAACTCTTAAAGGATAACCTGAATTTGGCACAAAATCGAATGAAACAACAGGCAGATCAACATCGCAGCGAGAGAAGTTTTGATGTAGGAGATTGAGTATTTTTACGGCTACAACCATACAAACAAATGTCCCTCAAGCAAGCAAAGAAGGATAATAAATTATCGCCAAAGTACTATGGTCCTTATAAGGTGTTGCAAAAGATTGGTACTATGGCATACAAATTGGAGCTTCCTGCTTCTTCGCGAGTACATCCAGTTTTCCATGTTTCGTGCTTAAAGAAGGTTATAGGTGAAAATCTTCCAGTTCAAACAATATTGCCAGAACTTGATGAGGAAGGAAAATCATATTGGAACCGGAAGCGGTCACGGAAACAAGAACTCGAAAACTACGGAATCGATCAATTTCAGAGTATCTCATCAAGTGGAAGAACTTACCCACTGAAGATTCTACATGGGAGGATGAGAATTTTATACAAAAGCACCCAGAGCTACTCAAGCGCTGAGGACAACACTTTTTTTGAAGGAGAGGGGCATGTTAGGTCCCTATATTACTAGTATAGTCCCTTATTGTTGTTAGTGTAACCCCCTTATTGTTATTATTGTACCCTTGCAACCCCCATTTTGTTATTATTGTGCCCTTAAATTATTATTGTTAGGTCGGCTAGGATTACATTGTGGCCCACTAGGATTAAATTATGGCCCCATGGACTCCTATATATAGAAAGGAGGTTTTGTGAATTGTATCATCCAAGAATTGTTCATTTATGTAATGTATTGGAGGTTTCCCCCTCGAAGTGGCTCATTTCTAAGGCGTTGATATCTCTTTTCTTCTATTTTTGGAGCTGGTTACTCAAAAAATATCCTTAAAATAATAAATATATCATTTATTTATTTAATGTTTCTAAATAAAGTGATTTGACCAAATTTAAATTCCTTTTCTCTCCAACAAAAATAATAATATATCCCATAAAAGTTGGATCTAGATTTGGTTAATAGATATTTTAACTATGCACCAATATCTAGACTAACTCAATATTTCTTTATAAATAGAAGTGTTTTCCATTCATTCACTACCTTTTCTTTCCTTGAGATCACATTTTTATCTATACTTTTGGTCTAACTTTGATCCTCCATCATTGTCAGAATTTTTCTACTTTTTGCTTCTAAGCTCCCTTTGAGTTCCATTTTGTCTGGGTTTTCTGCACCATCAAGGGATAGAGATATCTTGGATCTAAAGTAGTGAGGACATACAAGAACCCATCCCATTGAGGGGGACTGGTAACATCTTTCTACGTTCCCTTCCCAGGTGCCATAATATAAAAATTCTTTATAAAATTTTGTCTTGTCCATTGAATGTATGAAACAAGCTCTTACTTATTTTTGCTATTTAACATCTTTAACTGCATGGATTTCGATTTTTTTCGCATTTATTTTGATCACCTACTGCATATATAAGGAAATTGACAGCCACATTTTATGTTTGGGCTATTTTTTATGCAGAACTAAAGTGAGCTTTTTTCGTACGATTGTGATTAGAATTCACACTAACAACTAGAGACTCCACAGGGGAGGGAACATATAAAGATGTTACCAGTCCCCCTCAATGGGATGGGTTCTTGTATGGCCTAACTGCTTTATATCAAATATCTCTCTCTCTTGATGGTGCAAAAAACCCAGACAAAGTGGAACTCAAAGGGAGCTCACAAGCAAAAAGTAGAAAATTATGGCAATGATGGAGGATCAAAGTCAGACAAAAAGTATTGGTCAAAAGGTGATCTCAAAGCAACAAAGGTATTGAATGAATGCAAAAGCCTTTTATTTATAAAAATATATTGAGTTAGTATAGATATTGGTGCATAGTTAAAATATTATTAACCAAATCTAGATCTAACTTTTATGGAATATTTTATTATTTTTGTTGGAGAGAAAAGGAATTTAAATTTGGTCAAATCCCTTTATTTAGAAATAGTAAATAAATAAATGATTTATTTATTATTTTAAGGATGTGGTTAAATAATAATTAATAAATAATGACTTATTCATTTATTTATAAATGATTTTGTCAAACTTGACAAGGAATATTATTAAATAATGATTTATATAATTACTCCTAGAAAATAATATGATAGATAATGATTTATCTAATTAATTTCCATGTTTCTGGTTAAATGTGACTAGGAACATTAATTAAACAATGGTTTAGTTAATTATCCCTAGAGGAAAATCAAATAAATAAGGATTTATTTAATTATTCCTCATGGGTTTTCATATGTAAACCAGAAATAACTTAATAAACTATGTGTTATTAAATTATTTCTCATAGTGAAAGCAATTTTACCATGGTAGAATTGGTCTTACATGGTCTGCTTTAGTCCATCTAATAGTAACAAGTTAGATGACCAAAAATTGGTGTAACAACATGCCTCGGCCCGTAGATGCATCAGTAGGCCTTGATCATGCAACATCACTCTTGTTGCACCCACGATCGTTTTATTCTTTCTTTCTGCGAGCCCATTGTGCTATGGGTTATGAGGCGCTACTAGTTCTCTTCGAATTCCTTCTTTGGTGGAGAAGTTCTTGGATTTTTTAGATATATATTCAACACCATTATCACTCCTAAGAGCCTTCACTTTCTCCCCCGACTCTTTCTCCACCACTGCTTTAACCTCAAAAAACTTAGAAAATGTTCGATCTTTCTTTTGCATGAGGAAGATCCATCACTTACGAGAAAATTCATCAACAAATATCACATAGTACTTATGTTTTGTTGTCGAAGAAAAAAGGAAAGGACCACACACGTCCATGTGAAGTCTCTCAAGGATCCTCGAAGCTTGGTTCTCCTTCTCATGAAAGGTGACCTTTACATATTTTCCCATAGTACATCCATTACATGTGTCTGATTGTGCAAGTGTAAACCTGGGAAGACTAGTATAAATCTACTACATGAATGTCAAAGCTCCATGGTGAAGATGGCCCAATCTTCTGTGCCATAATTCACACTCATCCTGGCTCACCACTTGATTTTCCTTTCCTGTCATTTTTCCATAGCCATCTACCTCTAGCTTGTACATATTCTTAACTCGAATCCCTATCATCTTTGTTTTTCATATTGTTTTATGTCGCAGGAAGGATTTTCCTTCACTAAGAAGAACATCATAGCCTCTATCCATAAACATTACGACTGTGACTAAATTTTTCTTCAAACCTGGTACATGCATTACATACTTTAATTGAAAGGGATAAGATGAGTGCCTATGGAAGGTAATGGTATCAATTCCAGTAGCACTATACCGCCCGTCATCTCCCATTTCAATATGCATCTGGAGATCCTTCTCCTTCATGTCACAGAAAGTTTCCTTGTCTCCTGTCATGTGAAAGGAAGCACCACTATCCAAATACAACAGAGATCCTAATGCACTTTACACCATGCATGCAATCAATGAGAATTCAAGCTCAAATTGTGAGGCCAAAGCCTCACCAGCTGCAGATCCTCTAGCCTTCTTGTTCTTCTTATTTTCTGGACAGTTAGTAGCAAAATTCCCATGATCATGAAAGAAAAAGCCCCTCACCTTAGACATGTTCAGCTTCTTGCCATTCTTGGACTCGGATTCGGAATGGAATTTCTTCCCCTTCCCCTTCTTTACCTTGTAAACCGAAGCACAATATTCTTCATCTTCATTCTTAGATGAATATCCATCCTAGGTATTCTGTCTAAACTCCTCCTGCACCAAATCTGACCACAGTTCTTCCCAATCTGACAATTTTTCCCTTCCATTGACAGAGTCTTGATAACTATGCAAACTCTTGGGAAGTCCTAGGAGAGCCAAGCTCACTAAATCATCATCAACAATAGTTATACCAATGCTCCCCTGTTCATCCGAAAATTGGACAATCTTCCTTAAATGTTTTCATATGGAGTTACTCTTCTCCATATTGATTTTCCTAAGTTTATTTTTGAGCGACAATTTCCTATGGTCGTTGCTACTCTAGAATAGATTCATCAAATCCTTCCACATTGCATATGGTGTGGCTTTCCCATTAAGGCTTGAGGAAATGTGGTCTCATACTCCCTCCAATAGGATCCTCCTTTCCTTTGCCATTTTCTTTTACCATGCATCAATATTTGTAGCATCTCTCACAGCAGGTTTAGGAACATCATTGTCAATGAATTCCTTCAAGCCATTGTCTTCGAGTAATGCTGTCATCATGTGCTTCCAAGAAATATAGTTTGAGATGCCCTCGAGTGCATACTCCAACCTTAAGCCATTGAAATCCATTTCGATCTTGGATCAGCTATATGTTGGGAAAAATACTGAGAGGGGGGGGGGGGGGGTGGGGTGAATCAGTATTTAGGACTTACTCAAAAATTTTTACTTTTCCATTCACTCAAACCCATATGCTACTTTGCTGAAGCCAACTAGCGTATACACGCGGATATCCTTCATAAAACTCGCGTATGAACAGAGATCTAATTATGCAGATAATTCTTAACTTAGTTCTTTGCAACATTTATTCATCTGTTGTTAAGTTAAAATTAATCATGTGTAGTAATAACAGAATAAACCATCACACATAAGCATCACACATGAACACCTGGATTTAAGGTGGAAACCCAAGTCGGGAGAAAACCACTGCTGTCGTCGTCTCAGTCTTCAATATTTATTATATAAAGAAAACATGTTACAACCATGTACTGGCGCAGACTCATACCAGCACACAGGCACCCACATGCAGAAGGCTACAACCTTCTCTCGTTTACCAGCCTCTCCTGGAAGGGAGCTACAACCCCCTGCTCTCGTTTACTAGCCTCTCCTGGAAGGGAGCTACAACCCCCTGCTCTCATTTACCAACCTCTCCTGGAAGGGAGCTACAACCCCCTGCTCTCGTTTACCAGCTTCACCTGGAAAGGAGCTACAACCCCCTGACTAAAGGCACATACTTCAGCAAACCCTAGCTTTCATACGCACTTTCCTTTCACTGATCGTGCGTATATATGCGCTTCCATGCATATCAACCCGCGTATACATCTTCACATACTTCAGAATTGGTTTCACATTCCATACACGCTTTCACTGAATTAAACCCGCGTATATACGTGCTTCCTCTGCTGCAAACAAGTGTATAGATCTTTAAAGATTATGGGGCAGCACAATTCTTCAGAACAGATATATATCTCAGATTTTACCCTTCACTTCAGACAGATGTTCTCCTCATCTCAGATTTAAAAATTCCACAAACAGATCTAGAAAATACAAATACATTTCAGATCTAGAGATCCCTCTTCATCATTTTCTTCATAGGTGCATCATAGATTCAGATTTATCATCAAACTATTACCCTTTCCATTCAGACATACTTCAGAGTGAAGTATTCATTGAAACCCAGACTCATGCACACACTTTGCACAATGATTTTCTTCTCCTTATATAGATTTAGGCTTTGTCAATACCATGAGCCAAAACCACATTACTTCCGATGGTATTCCTAGACGGGATCTCAGCGCTCAATACAATGGGTCAATACCATGGTAGTAACCCCTAGTTTTACACATTTAGAGCACAATTGATCATACACGACTTGGCGCGTACTTTTCCTCGTGCATACGCGCCTTCTCCTTGACAAACTCGTGTATGCCTTGTAACACACCTTTTTCATCATTATTCTTGCACATACTGATATTTCTTTCTTCTGCAACTTCTGTAATACTTGTAGAACATCAGATTTACATCATTAATAAACTTATCAAGCATCAAGAACAAATTCATTAAGTAGGTTGCCATCATCTTCATCAAGTGGGTTGCCATCAAGGACAACACTCTGCATCATATTGCCAACAATCTCCCCCTTTGGACTTGATGGCAACCACGATGGTGTTTGATCACCACAACAGATAGATACATTGATTATAACCATTATATAATAACCATGTTACTCTCCCCTTATTCAAACACCATGTTACTCTCCCCCTTTGACATCAAGGGCAAAGGGCGGATCAAAACCAACACAAGGTTTTTCTGCTCATTTAGAAAGAAGAGCGTTGTAGATCTGATGTGCACTGAAGTTACCATGCTCCCCCTGAGTTCATGCTGAATCTTCAAACATATTTTTCAATGAAGTACATGGCTCTATAACCTTCCTATCAACAAGGAATCATACTTACATTAAAGATCCAACCAAGTGGATTTACATAATTTGAATGAACTACCCAACCAAGAGTGTTTACACATTTTGACTCACCTATCCAACCAAGTGGATTTGCAAAATTGACCAAGTCCTTACATGACTGACTATTACAATTTTACATCATAGGTCTCAACATGACATCAAATTACAAGTATGACTTTTTATAACCAAAACCAAAAAGGACTTCAAGAAAGTGATCATATTTCAGAATCATAATGCCAACAATGCATAATACTCAGCAAGGCTAATGCCCCCCCCGAACCTGTAGAACATTTTACTCCTTCATCTCCCCTTTAGCTTGTGCATCCTAAACACTTTCAACAGCAGATCATCAAGGCATATTCATCAAATATCAGAGAGTGAAACAGAACTATGAGAGCTGAAACATCACCAGATATACCATACAGCATCAGAGATACCAAACAGCACCACAACTTGTTGCTGAAGAAATGTTGACCCAGAAACAATTTTCAGCAACCACAAATACGTGGTTTTCTGTGTATGAACTCGCGTATATACGCGACTATGTTTTAGGAAATCCATGTATCTAATTCCATCTTCTGCATTTTAACCAGATCTGATCCTCTGTGAGGCAGAGACAGTTTTCATCTTCTTTCTGAGATATTTGAATGCTTCCCTGGACTATATGAGAGCAGATAGATAGGACAATGTAGTTGTGTCTTCAAGTGTCATCCAATGGTTGTAGCATAAGCACATTAGTAACCAAGCCTTCAAACTCTTTGCAGCATCAACATATTCTTCCCAAGAGGAATTATCATACCAGAACAACTTCTACAATAAACCATACGTGTCAAGCAATCATTCATGTGATATGATATCACCAAGATCTTCAAGATTTATCATGATCATGATGTAACATGTGTAAGAATCAAAAGAGGTCTCAACCAGAAACAAACTCTACATGATTTATCCTTATCTCTGAATCACAAGACTTCCATCTTATCCATGTGAAAATAAAAAATATTCTTCAGCAAAAAGAAATCAGGGCTTATCCATAACTTCATCATAAGAAGCCATGTATCATGTCATCATTATTTAGAACTAAGTAATAAGCAGATACAGTGCATATAATACAATCATTAATAGTCAGACTGATGCTCCCCGTGAACCTATGCTCCTGATCTTCAGCTTTCATACAAATTTTCTTATCATTAGTGCATACGCGACTGTATCCTCTGTAACTCGCGTGTATACATGGCTTTAGTTCACTGAACCCATGTATGGAAAGTGAAACATTGAAAAATTCACATTCCTTCATCTCCCCTTGAAGTTGTACCACCTATACCTGTCTTCTTCACATCAGATGCTCTGTCAGAAATACACATAACCAGAATAACCAAACCAACCATGTGAATCATCATACATTGCTCCCCTGTGATGATACATTACTAATATCTATACTGTATCTCACATCATT
Organism: Pinus albicaulis; assembly: GCA_034641835.2. Taxonomy (NCBI): domain Eukaryota; kingdom Viridiplantae; phylum Streptophyta; class Pinopsida; order Pinales; family Pinaceae; genus Pinus; species Pinus albicaulis. The sequence continues at coordinate 880,223,797 of CM076572.1, forward strand.
CATGCAGTCATTATGAGAAATAAGCTTTAGAAGCGGATGACTGCAGTAGGGTCAATATTCCCTACATTTCTGACCGGTCCTCCTTCTTTTTCCAACTTTGCTTGAACTTTCTAATTGTGTGCTAGAAATTGTCCATTTTCTTAGATCTATTCATCCTTCATTATTTTTCTACATGTCCATACTTGTTACAGGCATAACATCTTATGTGACCAGAAAAGTAAGCATATGGATCATAATGTGTTTTTCTATTCTTCCTTCTATTGCAATCAGCTGCTTTATGACCATACTTGTTGCATGAAAAACAATATCCCTTGAAGCAACCAGAGTACCTTTCTGAATAGAATCTTTTTTATTGTGATTGAAATGATCTGCTTCTGCAATTTGCTGCAACATGCCCATAATTGTGACATTTAAAGCATTCAACATTATTGAATGATTTCTTTTGAGAATTCATGATTGTTGGTTGACCTTTTGTTTCTTTCAACACTTCAGGTTTTTCTTTGACATCCTTTGAATCTTTAGCACTTCCTTGAGAACCAGATTCTCCTTTGACTGTTTCATGAAAACCCAGACCAAGTTTAATAGAAGGAGACCTTTGACTAGTAAGAATATTGTCCAGAATCTTAGTACTATCTTGAAACCTCAAAAGTTTATCTTTTTCTTCTAATTTACCTTTGAGAATGTTTACCTCAACCTCCAATCTTTGGCATTGATTCTTCATACTTTCTTCAACCCTTTTTCCTTCTTCTACTTGATCATTTAGATTTAGGATCTCTTCTTTCAACCCATTTTCTTGTTCTTCAAAAGCTTGTATGAGTTCTTCATTCTTCTTATTCGATTATTCGAGATCTGCTTTCAGAGAGATGATTTCTGCTTCAAGTTCTTCATTCTTCTTATTTGATATTTCCGGATCTTCTTTGAGAGAGATGATTTCAGCTTCAAGTCTTGCATTCTTCTTGTTTTATTTTTCGATATCTGCATTTATATCGTTGATTTTTGCTTCTAGTCTGTTAATTCGATTGGATGCATAAGCATGCAACCTTTGATACTTGTCTATCTGTCCATTCAATATTTCTATTTGTTCTTTCATCCCCTTGTACATAGCTTTTCTTTTGTTAATCGATCTTTCTTGATCTTCAATTTTCTTGATAGCTTCCTCTAGATCCCAAACATTACTTTTACTATCTTCACCATTGCATGCACAAGAAAGTGAATCACAAGCACAATTATCAATACCTACTTTATCTTCTTCATTTTCTGCTTCACATGTTTTCTGAGATATCTCCTTTCCTTGAGTAGCCTTCTTCTTTCGCTTCTTTCCCATTGTGACGAATCTCCTTCAAGTGATCAAGATTCTGTAGAAGGACTTGCTCTGATACCAATTGTTGGGAAAAATACTGAGAGGGGGGGGGGGGTGAATCAGTATTTATGAATTACTCAAAACTTTTTACTTTTCGATTCACTAAAACCCATATGCTACTTTGCTGAAGCCAACTAGCGTATACACACGGATATCCTTCATAAAAATCGCGTATGAATAGAGATATAATTATGCAGATAATTCTTAACTTAGTTCTTTGCAACATTCATTCATCTAATGTTAAGTTAACATTAAGCATGTTCAGTAATAACAGAATAAACCATCACACATAAGCATCACACATGAACACCTGGATTTAAGGTGGAAACCCAAGTCTGGAGAAAACCACCGCTGCTGTCATCTCAGTCTTCAATATTTATTATATAAAGAAAACATGTTACAACCATGTACTGGCGCAGACTCATACCAGCACGTAGGCACCCACCTGCAGAAGGCTACAACCTTCTCTCATTTACCAGCATCTCCTGGAAGGGAGCTACGACCCCCTGCTCTCGTTTACCAGCCTCTACTGGAAGAGAGCTACAACCGCCTGCTCTTGTTTACCAACCTCTCCTGGAAGGGAGCTACAACCCCCTACTCTCATTTACCAGCCTCGCCTAGAAGGGAGCTACAGCCCCTTGACTGAAGGCACATACTTCAGCAAACCCTAGTTTTCATACGTGCTTTCCTTTCACTGATCCTGCGTATATACACACTTCCATGCATATCAACCCGCGTATACATCTTCACATACTTAAGAATTGGTTTCACATTCCATACGCGCTTTCGCTGAATTAAACCTGCGTATATACGCGCTTCCTCTACTGCAAACAAGTGTATAGATCTTTAAATATTATGGGGCAGCACAATTCCTCAGAACATATATATATCTCAGATTTTAACCTTCACTTCAGATAGATGTTTGCCTCATCTCAGATTTAAACATTCCACAAACAGATCTGGAAAATACAAATACATTTCAGATCTAGAGATCCCTCTTCATCATTTTCTTCATAGGTGCATCATAGATTCAGATCTATCATCAAACTGTTACCCTTTCCATCCAGACATACTTCAGAGTGAAGTATTCATTCAAACCCAGACTCATGCACACACTTTGCACAATGATTTTCTTCTCCTTATATAGATTTATCCTTCATCAATACCATGAGCCAAAACCACATTACTTCCGATGGTATTCCTGGACGAGATCTCAACGCTCAATACAATGGGTCAATACCATGGTAGTAACCCCTGGTTTTACACATTTAGAGCGCAATTGATCATACGCAACTTGGCATGTGATTTTCCGCGTGCATACATGCCTTCTCCTTGAAAAACCCGCATATGCCTTGTAACACACCTTTTTCATCATTATTCTTGCACATACTGATATTTCTTTCTTCTGCAACTTCTGTACTACTTGTAGAACATCATATTTACATCATTAATAGACTTATCAAGCATCAAGAACAAATTCATTAAGTAGGTTTCCATCATCTTCATCAAGTGGGTTGCCATCAAGGACAACACTCTGCATCATATTGCCAGCACTGTACTACCAAGAAAATCTTTCTGCAAATTCGAATTCTATCCAATCACAAACTCAGCTCCTCCACAATTGTGATTTCCTATGGTTTGATACAATGTAGAAATTATACAACATTCATGCATATCATGGATTCACCATATCTAACAATTTACTTAATTTAACTACCGTATCGCTTCTATAAATATTTTGCAGAATTAAAAACACAATCGCTAATCACACAAAGTAAATAAGAATCTAATCAAAGACAACACATATAATTTCCCGGGCAAAGCTTGCTGCTCAAAAACCCACTATCTTCTATTGTATATTCAACATGGATCATGAAACAATTACATAAAAAAGTCTTCTCAGAAGAGCCCTCTAGTACTCAACTAATTTTCTCACACTGTCATAGAAAAACTTACCAGTACTTGGTGAATTTACTTCCTCCAGACAACATTCCTTTCTTTCGCAATCCTTGATGAATGCAATCTCTAAAGAATAGGAATTTTGGACTTGCTTGACTGCACAAGTATCATGGGCACTCCAATGGTTGTTTGGTTGCATGGGTGCAACCCAATAGTCCTACAACTGATAGTCAACTTCCCCTTCACCTAGATCTCAACTAGGTCTCCACTCGATCTGACATGCATGCAACTAATAATAGAAAATCCTCAGTTGCATGTGATATCACTCACTATGAATTAATGAATATTTAATTCATTTGATAACTCACTAGTGTATCAACAAGTTACAACTAGCACAACTGAGTTTAACTCCCTTATCTGAGTTAAATTGATTACAACATGCATTAAAAAATGCACCACTGCACTTCGAACTCCTTTAGAACTAGAATTACTCTGCATGCCTCACCAACTACCTCTAACTCAAAATCCATGAGATAACTAAGTTTAGCACTCTCAGTTAACTATTACAAGTTATTTTTGAGACTAGATTACATTTTATCATCCATCTTAATTAAGGGATAACTAAAATAGACATGCACCAAAAACAGCTCAGTGGGCCCCACCCTAGTGTAGGTGCTTAATGCACTAGGCGTGGGTGCTGAAATTTTCTTGTTGAATCTCAACAGTAAGTTGCACTAGAGTATGTTGGGCTAGGCAAGAATAATGTAGGCTATGCTACTCAAGAGTGGGGTTGGCTATGCTAAATTAGGCTACGCTAGAGTACGCAAGGATAGAGTAGACTAGGTTAGAGTAATTTAGCATAGGTTAGTGTATGATAGGCTATACCATGTTAGTCAACGCTAGAGTGACCTAAGATAGAGTAAGATAGGTTAAGCTAGAGTATGATATGCTTAAGTTGACTAGGATAGGCTAGGCTAAGCTAGGATATAGTAGGGTATCTTAGGCTATGGTATGCTAGACCATCATAGGTTATCATAGGCAAGGCTAGACTATGGTACAATATGATAGGCTAGATTATGCTAGGCTATAAGGATAGGCAAGGGTAGTCTATGCTAGATTGGGCTAGGCTAGTTTAGGCTAAAGTAGGCCAAGTTAGGCTAGAGTAGGCTAGAGTAGGCTATAGTAGTATAGCATAACCTAGAGAAGGCTATAATAGGCTAGAGTCATATATGATAGCTGAGAGTACGCTAGACTAGGTTAGTGTAGGTTAGGATAGGTTAGGCTAGAGTAGGCGAGGCTAGGCTACAGGTGAATAGGATATTCTAGGTGAGAGTAGGTTAGTCATGAGTAGGCTCGGGTTGGTTGAGTTTTCCTAGGCTAAGGAAGAGTAGGTTAGGCTAGGCTACACTAAACCAAGCTAACAGTAGGTTATGCTAGAGTGGGTTAGGCTAGCCTATAGTGCTATAGGATAACCTAGAGATGGCTATAATAGGCTAGAGTCATATAGGATAGTTGAGAGTATGCTAGCCCAAGTTAGCATAGGTTAGGATAGGTTAGGGTACAGTAGGCGAGGCTAGACTAGAGGTGGATAGGATATGCTATTCAAGAGTGGGTTAGGCATGGCTAGGGTAGAGTTGGTTAGGTTTGGCTAGGCCAAGGAAGAGTAGGTTAAGATAGGCTACACTCGACCAAGCTAATGGTAGGTTATGTTAGAGTGGGTTAGGCTAGGATATTTTAGAGAAGGCTAGGATAAGTTATCGTATGCTCAAATTGAGTAGTCGAGGCAAGAGTAGGAAAACATAAGCTAGATTAGGCTACATTGGGCTAGGATAAGCTATAGTAGGATAGGGTATGCAAGGATAGAGTAGCCTAATCTAGGCTTCAATAGGCTAGGCTACAATAATGAATGTTAGGCTAGGCTAGGTTAGGCATTAGGGGAATTTTGAGGTCTAAAATTGGCCTCCAAAGTAAATTATAAAAAAATAATGGAAATAATAAACTAATATTTGATTACATCATCAAATTTCAGAGGGAAAAAAGAGAAAACTACTTTTTCAACTCGTATTTTCAACTTATCTCCCAAAGTTCTTACTCAAATTTGGAGCAGGAGTACTCGTTGGATGAAAAATTTAATTCCTCATCCAAGGAGTACCCATATTACATACTTTCGATGGACCCTGCTACATGAAAAATGACAAATACATGGGTACTCCTTCAATGAGGAATTAAATTTTTCATCCAATGAGTACTCCCGCTTGAAATTTGAGTAAAAAATTTCGGAGATAAGCTGAAAATACGAGTTTAAAAAGTTGTTTTATTATTTTATTATTTTTTAATCTTTTTACCCTTTTAATTAAAAAATGGTGAATCATCCACCATGGTTGACATCATCATCTTGAATCCTATTGGTTCTTATAAAGTATATTTTGGATGTAAATTTTTCTTAGGAGGCCCATTTTAGACCTCAAAATTCCCCTAATGGTTATGCTAGATTAAGTTCTGCTAGGGTACATTAGGCTAGACAACACTAATCTATGCTATGATAGGCAAGAGTGGGGCTACCTATCCTAAATTAGGCTGCAATATAGTAGGTGAGGCTAGAGTAGAATAGGCTAGATTAGGTTAGTCTATGTTAGGCTAGGCTAGGCTAGGCTAATGCAGGCTCGACTATGCTAGAGTATCATAGGTTATGCTTAGCTATAGTACACTAGAATAAATTGTATGTTAAGAAGGCTTGGTTAGAGTATGCTAGGTTAGGGTAGGTTATGCTATAGTAAGTTGGGCTAGGCTAGGAAAGAGTAGGCTAGACTGGATTAGGTTAGGCCACAATGGGATACGTTATGCCTGAGTATTCTAGGCTAGATTATGTTAGGCTAGGATGGGATAGAGTAGGCTAGAGTAGGCCAATCTAGTCTATAGTAGGCTAGGCTAGTTTTATGAAACCGACTCCAAAAATAGAAGAAAATAGAGATCAACACCTTAGAATAAGCCATTTCGAGGCGGAAACCTCCAATACATTACATAAATGAACAATTCTTGGATGATACAAATGAAAAAACCTCCACTCTATATATAGGAGTCCATGGGGCCACAATGAAATCGTAGTGGGGCCATAATGTAATCCTATCCGACCTAACAATAATAATGTAAGGTCAGAATAATAACAATATGGGGGTTATAAGGGTAAAACAATAACAATAAGGGGGTTACACTAACAACAATGAGGGACTATACTAGTAATATAAGGACCTAACATGCTCCTCTCCTTCAAAAAAGCGTTGTCCTCAATGCTTGAGTAGCTCTGAGTGCTTCTGTATAAAATTCTCATCCTCCCATATAGAATCTTCAGTGGGTAAGTTCTTCCATTTGATGAGATACTCTGAAATTGATCAATTTCGTAGTTGTCCAGTTCTTGTTTCCATGACTGCTTCAAGTTCCAATATGGTTTTTCCTTTCTCATCAAGTTCTAGCAATATTGTTTGAACTGGAAGTTTTTCCCCTATAACCTTTTTTAAGCATGAAACATGGAAAACTAGATACACTCACAAAGAAGCAGGAAGCTCCAATTTGTATGTCATAGTACCAATATTTTACAACATCTTGTAAGGACTATAGTACTTTGGAAATAATTTATTATCCTTCTCAGCTTGCTTGAGGGACATTTGTTTGTATGGTTGTAGCCATAAAAATACCCAGTCTCCCACATCAAAACTTCTCTCATTTTGATGTTGATCTTCCTGTTGTTTCATTCGATTTTGTGCCAAATTTAGGTTATCCTTTAAGAGTTGGAGAACTTCTTGTTGATGCTCGATGTGATCCTCCACTGCTTGAACCCTAGAATTTTCCATTAAAGAATATGTGATGGATGGTGGATGATATCCATAAAGTTCCATAAATGGGGTCATTTTTGCTACAGCATGGAAGGAAGCGTTATACCACCATTCAGCGAGAGGTAACCACTTGACCCATTTTTATTGCTTATCTAATACAAAAGAACGAAGATATCCTTCCAAAAATTTATTCACTATCTCTGTTTGACCATCAGATTGAGGATGATAAGATGAGCTATGAGCTAGTTGCGTACGCAAACAAGAAAATAATTCCGTCCAAAAATTTCCTATAAAAATGGGATCTCTTTCACTTACAATAATCTTTGGGTTTCCATGTAGCTTTTGAACTGTTTCCATAAATGCAGTAGCAACTGTACTTTCTTTAATTGGATGAGATAATACACAAAAGTGTGCATACTTGGTAAGTTTATCAACTACCACCATGACGACACTCCTTCCTTTGAACTTAGGTAAACCTGTGATAAAATCCATTGAAATCTCCTCCCAATGTTGACTTGGAATGGATAAAGGTTGTAGAAGACCCAGGGTCTTAATTATCTCAACTTTATTTTGTTGGCAAACCAAACATTCTGCCACAAAAATTTGAATAACAGATTTACAACCATCTCAAAAAAATTCTTTCTTCACCCTGTGGTAAGTTTTTAAAAATCCTGAGTGTCCTCCTAAAGGAGAAGTGTGCAATTCCAAAAGAATATTTTGTTTTAATTGGGAATTATTCTAAATATATAACCGATCTTTTACCATAAGGAATCATTTTTCCAACTAAATGTATCATATGTACTAGGATCTTGCTGCAACTTTTGAATGAGTGTCCAAAATTCTTTGTTCTTCTTCCATTCATCCCTTTCTTTGGTTATCCAATCTAGTTAGATAATAGAAATGGCACAAAGCAATGATTCCACCTCTTCATACTTTCTTGAGAGTGCATCCCCAACAACATTTAGCTTCCCTTTTTTGTAGATGATTTCAAAGTCATAACCCAACATCTTTGTGACCCACTTTTGCTGCTCTTCTGAAGATATTCTTTGTTCCAAAAAGTGTTTAAGACTATCATGATCAAATTTTACCATGAAGTGTCTTCCCATTAGGTAAGGTCTCCATAGCGTTTTGTAAATACTTTCCTTTGATTGAATGAATTTCAAAATCAATGTGCCTTCGTTCTTGCATTAAAAAAACACCAATTCCATTTCCTAAGGCATCACATTCCACAATAAAGGATTTTATGAAGTCTTGCATAGCTAAGACTGGTGCTAGGCACATTCCCTCTTTAAGATGTTCAAAGGCCTTAGTTGCTTCAGGAGTCCATGAAAATGCATCTTTCTTCAATAAAATTTTAGAGGTGTTGATATTCTACCATAATTCTTAACAAACTTGTGATAATACCCTGTTAGCCTGATAAATCCATTCAACTTCTTTGTGGTTGTGGGGACTTTCCATTCCTTAATATATTTAGTTTTTTTAGGGTCTACCTTAAGACCCTCGTAAGGTACAATATGACCCAGATTTTCCACCTCTTGTACTCCAAAGAAACATTTTGACGTTTTTGCATATAATTGTTTCTCCTCCAATATTTTGAGCACCCTATCAACATGTTGAACATGATCCTTCGAAGACTTGCTGTAGATTAGTATATCATCAAAAAATACTAGAAAAAAACTTCTAAGGGTGGGTTTGAAAATGAAATTAATCAACCCTTGGAATGTATAAGGTGCATTGGTAAGGCCAAAAGGCATGACCAAAAATTCATAATGACCCTCACGAGTTCGAAATGTTATTTTCAAAATATCATCAGTCTTCATTCTAATTTGATGATATCTTGAACTAACACCCAACTTGGTAAAATAAATTTCTCCATGTAATTCATCCAATAATTAATTAATAATAGGAATGGGAGATTTATCTTTAATAGTGAGCTTATTGATCTCCCTATAATCCAGAAACATGCGCCATGATCCATCCTTCTTGTGCACCAATATTACTAGAGCAGAGAAAGAACTTTGACTAGGTTTAATTATACCAGCCTCTAACAGTTCTGCAATCATACATTCAATTTCACTCTTTTGGACATACAGATATCTGTAAGGCCTTATGTTTGAACGAAAACTTCCAAGAATCAAATGAATAGCATGATCATGATCACGAATAGGTGGGAGTCCTTTGGGAGTATCAAACACCTTGGAATGATTTTCCAAGACTTTATGGAGATATGGAGAAATAGATGATTTTGATGTTGGAAATTATAGTGACCATAATTGTGCAATTACGCCTCATTGTTATTTCTTTAGAATATTTTCCATGACATTAGAGATTATTATCTTTCCTTTCTTCCCTGTGATACCCATTAATTCGATTTCCTTTCCTTCTGAAAAAAAATTCAAGAAAAGTTCTTGAAAATTCAAAGCTATCGTCCCAAAAGATTGTAACCATTGTACTCCTAGTACATCATCAACACCTCCCATTGGGATGGACATCATTGGACTATTTAATACATATTCATCCATGGATAGCTTGATATTATGTCATATTTCTAGAGAAATTTATAGTTCCTTGATTTGCAACCATCACTTGATATTCTGGTGCTAGGTATAGGAAACAATTCAATTCCTTGGCTACCTTACAATGAATAAAATTATGGGTACTACTTGAATCAATCAACACTAATACCATTTTCTTCTTGATATGTCATTCTATATTGAGAGTTTGAGGAGTGGTAATTCCTTCCAATGCATTACATGATATGGTCAGACTCATTTCTTCTTCTTCTAGGGTTGTTTCCTGGTGTATATCCTCTGCTTTTTAATTTTCTTGTTCATTTTCTTCCCGCTCTTTAGAATCTATATAAAATAATTTCTTCTCAGCACAGTTAAGACCTTTAGTGTATTTTCTATCACAACTGTAGCAAAGCCATTTTTCTCTTTTTCCTTCCAAATTTTGTGGTGTCAACCTTTGTGGAAGTCTAGGAGTAGCAAAACTTCCATCTTTATAGGTGTGAGTGGTAGGCTTCCTTGTTGCCATAACTTTACATTCAATTTTTCTTGCCAACCTGAATGCCTTCTCTAATGAATCCGGTTCCCAAATGCGAACTTAATGTTGGATGTTATCCTTTAAAGTCCCTATGAAGACATCAATCCTGTGCTCCTTTGGAATATCAGTTACCATTATATTAAATTTTTTGAAGTCCTCAATGTGCTCCGCCACTGAACCCTTTTGTTTGAGATTTGACAATTGGATAAAGAAGGTGTTGCTCTTTGTATCCTCATAATGTGCTATCATTTCCTCCGTAAAACTTGACCAAGTGATAATTTTTTTACAGGAGAAAATCCATCGATACCATATAAATTTATTTTGTTCTAAATTTAAAGTTTCAATGCATACCTTTTGTGTTTTTTACACATTATTGAGATCAAAATATTGCTCCATCTATAGTATACAGGTTACGAGATCCTTTCCATTAAAATTCCTCATATCCATATTTAGAATATGGTGGTTCTTTAATCCAACATTAGAGTTTATGAAATCACAATTAATATTTATTTTGTTCTCATCATGAGTTTCCTCTACTATCTTTTCGCCATGAGGAATCATTTCTTGTATCAAATTTGACAAACCTTCCTTCAAACCTTCTATGTCTTCCTTCAAACCTTCCATTTTTTCTTCCATACCATTCTTCAAATCATCCATTGTAGCTTCCATGCATTTCTTCAAGCCATCCATCTTAGCTTCCACGCTCTTCTTCAAAACATCCATTTCATTTTTTGTTGCTCTTGCGGGAGCGAATTTTGGTGCACTTGCTCTTGTAATTTTGATAGATCATCTTGCAATTCTTCATCTTCATGAGTCATAGTAGAGTAATCTGAGGGCTTAGTGGGTGTTGAATTCTTTTTAGGAGACATTTTAGAACCCAATACTGATATCTATGCTCAGTAGGTCTTTGGAATCACTTAAAACTGATTTTTCAAACAAGACTTATGCAATTTGAAAAAACATACACACCTTTTTCTTGATTTTGAGGAGCTCAATATTGAAACTGAATTATCTCTATTATTTTTTATCTTAAGTATTTGAAATTCAACCCTGACATAGCCCTATGAATTTTCTTTTGAATGCCATAGGTCTGACCTGATTTGGATTCTTGAAGGCAAAGGTATTCTCAATCTCCTACGATGACCTAATTATGGACTAGTTCAGTAGAGGGAACTTGTATGACTTGCCATGTGTCACTTTTTCCTCCTTCGGCTCTGAACGTGATATAAAATAAATTATGGTATATTTACTCGTGGCCACTTTTTACATAATCCAAATCCGATGCTTTGAGAGAGAGTTATGATGTTTTTCCCACGGTCACCTCTTTGAGATGAAATTTGGGAGCTTGAAAAAATCCTAACCTCCATAGATCATATCTCCAAAAATATTTCGAACCAAGATTTGCATTTTTTACAAGAGGTTCCTCAGGCTTTCAGCTTCGCTCTATGAAAATTTCAGCTTCTAAAAACTCATAGAAAAAATGTTATAGTGAAAATTTTGCGATGACCTGTTTAGGTGAAATTCAAGAGCCTGCAAAAATCGCTAACTACCATAGATCATATCTCCAAAAAATATTGTGAACCAAGCTCTAAAATTTTCCGAAGCTCTTCCTTAGGATTTTGGCTTCTCACTATAAAAATTTCAGCTTCTAAACCTTCGTATAAAAAATGTTATAGCGAAAATTCCATGATGACCTTATTGGAGCAACTAAATGCTAAAATCAAAAGCTCTAATACCAAATGTTATGAAACCGGCACCAAAAATAGAATAAAAGAGAGATCACCGCCTTAGAAATAGCTAGTTTGAGGAGGAAACCTCCAATAAATTACATAAATGAAAAATTATTGCATGATAAAAATGACAAAACCTCCACTCTATATATAGGAGTCCATGGCGCCACAATGTAATCCTAGTGGGGCCACAATGTAATCCTAGTCGACCTAACAATAATAATGTAAGGGCACAATAATAACAATATGGGGGTTACAGGGGTACAACAATAAAAATAACGGGGTTACACCAAAAACAATAAGGGACTATACTATTAATATAAGGACCTAATAGCTAGGCTAGGCTATAGTAAGAAAGGATATCATAGAGTAGGTTAGGCTATGCTAGGAAAGGGTAGAGTGGGTAAGTCCAATCTTGGCTAGGCTACCCTAAAGTAGGCTAGGCTAGGCTAGGCTATAGCAAGAAAGGATATCATAGACTAGGTTAGGTTAGGCAAGCAATGGCTAGAGTAGATAAGTCCAATCTTGGATAGGCTTACCTAAAGTAGGCTATGGTAGGCTATGCTAAGAGAGAACAAGAAAATGTAAGCTATGTTATAATATGCTAGGATAGGTCAGGATAAGGTAGCCTATGGTACATTAAGTTATAGTATGCTACGCTAGTATAGATTAGGCTAGTCTAAGCTAGGGTAGAGTAGAATATGTAGGATAGGGTATATTAGGATAGGTTACAGTAAAATAGAGTAGGATAGGCTATGTTAGCTAAGGAAAGGATACAATAGGCTTTGGTAAATTAGGCTAGGCTAGGGTAGGTGATGAAAAACAACTTAGACTAGACTAGGGTATGATAAGCTAGAGTACCTTAGGCTAGGCTAAACTAGTGTAGACTAGATTAGGCTAGGACAAAGTAGGTGAGGCTAGGTAAGGCTAGGATATAGTAGTCTAGGCTATGGTACATTATGCTAGCCTAACCTAGCCTAGAGTAGATATGATAGGCTAGCCTAGAGTAGGTTAGGTTTGTTGAAAAGGGTGACAAGAAAATCGTGATTTATTTTTCCCTTGAATTAAATTAGGATAAAATTATGATTCCACATATCAAGACAATAATAATGTGTTAAATAAGTTATTTTTATGTAGCCAGCTAAATCAATTCGATTTGAGGGCCTAATTTGAGTCATGTAGAGTGCCTCCTACTTTTTAGGAGCTAGGTTGAGTTTAATTTTAGTTGTAATAATGTAATTCTATTAAGATGAGTTAAAGTGAGTTAAAATAGTTCCAACTATTGGAGGAAGTAGTGGTGGGTCATGTAATGGGGTGTGTATTTATTGGTCAATGAGTTAACTAACAAATCAATCATAATTATCTCATGCATGTGTGACCTATGAGTTACCAAGTTGAGATTGTATTTCAAGGGAATTTTACTACTAGTTGTATAATTATTTGAGTTGTACAGGTGGTGCATGCAGTCATAGAAGGGCCTATAGGGATTATGCAGTTCAGAATGGAAATTTCGCTTATTAATATGGGGCTAATTTCAAAGGAAGTAGTGCAAGGAAATACGAGCTTAGAAGGAATTTTATTTTTCTAATTATTGGTGAAAGCCAACCTGCAAGGTAGTGAGAGAGATTATATTTGTGAAGAGATTGTTCAAGCTTGAATAGGAATTGTATTTATTCTCTATTTTCTTATTAATGAAATACATATAGGTAGGGCTTTTGAGTGGTGTATTTCCCTTATATATATCCTTGTGTTATGTGTATTAATTGATTCATGAATCATGTTTTAGATATTTCTTCTCAATTGTGGATTTGTGTTCACATATGAGTAGAGAGAGTAGATTCAAGTATATTTCTTTAGTATATTAAATTAGTAGTATGAATGTACGAGGAATATATGCTTGGTATCTAAGCTAGAATCATAGTAGCAAAGTTAATTTGAATTTATATTTATAAGAGGAATGAGTGTTGAAAATATATTCTTTAGAGCTACCAGCAACATCATGATGGTGTCCTATGGTCTAAGGCTCAAGTATGCCCTTGAGGGTAGCTCAAATTACATTTCTCGAAAGGACCAAATGGAAGAATTCATGGAAGACAATGGGTTGAAGGAATTTATTGATAATGATGTCCCAAAACCAGCACCAGTTGATGCCCCTAATTTAGTATATTGGAAGAAGATTTTCGCCAAGGCGAGCAGGATCATATTGGAGGGAGTATGAGACCATATTGTCTCTAATATCCATGGGAAGGAAAATCCATGTGAAAGGTGGCAGACATTGATAGAAATGTTCTACAATAGAACAATAGTGACCACAGGAAGTTGACACTAAAATATAAGCTTCAAAATATAAATATGTAGAAGGTCGATACAATAGCATGGTACCTCGGTAGGTTCACACAATGTAATGATGAACTTGGGAGTGTTAATCTTACAGATTTTGGAGATGATCTGATAACCCTAACACTTCTAGTCCTTCACAAGAGCTAGAATAACACCAATATTTTGTAACAACTCCACTTACCAAATTTTTTTCTAATTGTAGTAATAATTACATGTTTCCCTGTCGACAATGTTGTCTTTTATTATCATCACAACATTATCATTCCATAGATTTCCTTTACAGAAATTAATTTCTGTGTGTAACTGTCGTGAATTTCTTATGTACTTATATCAGTTCACACCCAAGAATGTTTTACTACTATATCGGGTGTGCATGAGATTCATTTTATTTTCTATATCAATTAATAAAATTTTGTCCCACTTTATTTCATGTTTTCATAGCATAAATATATAGTTATACTAACTATATAAATATATCTTACATTTTGTATATCCTAATTCTTTTTAAATTCTCTTTTAGGAAAATTTAAACACTCACCATGAGTAATATTACATTAATATTACCAACTACTAATGTATAACTATTTATATAGCTATTCTTAAATAACCAAAATATATCACTGCGTATTATTAAAATATACCCCATTTGGAATTCCATATGAAATATATATGATTAAGAGTGAGAACCATTCATTCCATTCTCAATTTTTCAAAAGTCCACATAATATTGCATCGCCATAACATTAACTTGTTGTAAATTTTAAAATGTTATAATTAATTGGCATGATATTCCATATTGTATCGTCATCTATATACATTTACATTCCCCCTCTTTATAATCTGACATTTTTACCAATTTATTATTTTATATGCGTCCTTTGCATAACACGAAGTTGTATCAATATTTATTTATATAGTTCAACACTATAATATGTACATATAGAACCTTTTCCTTTCTACGTATGAATTTTCGCATTCCTACCTAATGAAACGTAATCTCCATTAAGATTATATTTAATTACTCACTCATAAAATTTGCAAAGTAACATTTACATTCTTCCCAATGTAATTGATTACGTTCTTCCCAACGCAATTGAATTTATTTGTACGGTGAGATTTTTTCCGTATCCTTTTACCATGGTTTTGGGGTTTCTACTCTGGCTTTATAGTTGTAAACTACGTTGTGGGATCAGGGATCATATGGCTCCCCGTCCTTCTATGAAATGACATTATTACAATTAAACCCTACAATCTTACCTCTAATTGTTTGGATTTGCAATTCATTTGGCATATGGCTCTGCTCCTTTGTTTCGGTCAATTGGGGTTTCAATGAAGTATTTACAACCAAAATATCTGAGATTATTCAAATGCTCACCTAGAATTCTGTGATGGCTCAAACACTTCCCCATTCTTCTACGTATTGCTGGAATAATTACTATTCCATTTCTGCCTGACCGAGACTATGAGGTATTATTGTTAAATTTTCAAGTCTAGTTTTTATTTCTCTTTTGAGATTTTTCATCTTTCTAATCATATAACAGTTTCATTTCGGAATTTGTAGAACTCATCCCATTGAGATACATAGATTCCAATTCTTCTTCCACTTCCTGTGGTTATCCATGTTGTAGGGAAAGTAATTTACCCATACCCATAAAATCATTTTTCTCTAAATCGCTATTCTGTTTAGCTCGAATACAAACCTTTATGTTTTTTTTGTTCTTCATGAAAACATAGACTACTTCAGCCTTCTCTTTTCGGTTACATAAAATCCCATAATTTCTTTAATTAATTTCTCACACAAAACTCTACCGATTTATTAATTCATGAAATCTACGAAGGGTAATTCAAGCCCCTGCCAAATTCGTTTTTGCAACGAATTTTTTACCATATTTCTTTCTATCAATTTCTATTTATCTCTCACATTTTTGTAGTGAAAATATTATTCATATTTTGACCGAAACTTTGTTGAAATTTTATTCTCTGCAAGCATACCATGCAATTTACATTTAAAATATGATATTCACCTATTTTAACATCATTTAATATTTCGATTCCCAAAGTCAAAATTTGGATTTATAGTAATATTATTTTTTACACCGAGACTCTTTTGATTTGGTTTATACTCAAATTTTCATGCCTTGACTTTCTTTAAATCTCACATCTATTCTTTCTATGTCATTGGGTTAAATGGAAACTCACATCCATTTTGTATTTCTTAAATAATTCTCAATATGTGTGGCTAAATGATTAGCAACTTAATAGCTAATTCTGATCGCTACTCCTTTCCTGTTGCAACTGTTTTAAAAGGACTTTTACCCTATGAATTATCTTCATCAAATTGTGATGAGATTTATATTCTTTAGAATTCTGATTTCATTTAGCTTTAGATTTTTCTTGGGAATTCCTCTAGTTTTATTAGAAATTTCTAAAGTTATAATTTAAATTCCAAAAAGCTCTTTTCTGTCTCAAATATAATTTATAACTTTAATACTAATACAGAGTATCATGATTTTTCTCTTTATATTCAGTCCAGTGTTACTCGTTGGATACCTCTTACAATCAGAGGTATATATATATATATATATATATATTCATTTCGGTAATTCCAATTGTACCTCTGTACAATTCTCATAGAATTTAGCACTTTAATATAGTAGCTTGTCTTTGCCTAATTTTCTTGAGAATTAACTTTTTTACTTTTTTATAAGCAGAGGTATAACTTTTTTCTGTCCATTTGAAGAATATTTACTATTCATTCAAAGCTAATTGTGCTAGGAAAATCCCTTAATTGCTTATTAATATATCCTATACCCAGAATTTCAATTCTACTAATATTATCAATTAATAACAAATTTCCCTCTTTGGGATATTGAAATTCAGGGATATAATATTCCTCAAGAACCACAATTTAGAGGTATACTCTTATTCTTATTTTTCCAATAAGTAACTCAATTATTTGTACTTCTTTATGATAATGTTATCCTCACTCATTTCCACTATTGGTTTTGCAGGTGATTAAACTAGTTTGGTGTTTGATTATAATTGGCTATGATCCAAAATTGGCACACCTGATCATGCCTTTTCCTTTTTCTCAGGTTGGTGACCAACACAAAAGAAATTCCTTCATAAGGAATTCTATATTTATGTTTATTAATTATATCATATTTCTGAACAATTGAAATATTTATATAGATGAATTTCAACCCATCACATACAATACAAGTTGTATATATATTTTAACATTATGTATCTTAATCACCCCGGATGTGGGTGGCGTAACTGACACGAGGGAAAATCATTTCTCACACACCCCAAAGGACAAAGATGTTTTGTGTAGAGCCTCTCCTGCTGTGGATCCTCAAACCTTTAGCCTTCTACACGAGACTAATAGAATAAGGCATGATGATGAGACGTTGGGAACTGCTTCACCCTATCCAAGGCACAATTTCGCATCTATCACCATAAATTATTATCATGATTAACCCCTATATCATCGATCCCTCTTCCCTCGATCTTGCTCGAGCGATCGATCATGGCACGCATTTGTGTGCAAGGCATACTCATTGCCATCCTCCTCACATGTGTCCAAGCCCATTTAAAAGGATGAGCTCTCAACCCCGAGCAACCTGCAACATTCTCCCTCTGCTTTTCATTTTTCTTCTTCTCTTGCACTTCCTTCATTTTAGAAGGCCTCGCAGCCCTTTTTTCAGTGATGTGTTGCGTAGTCCCCTCTAGGCTGTGAAATCCCTTCTTGCACACCTCTTCCCCAACCCTTCTGACCCCTTGAGCCCTAATGTTGTTTATCTCCCTGCTACGTATCCCCCCCATGACATCTCCCCCCTGCCTAATTATACAATGGCCCCCAGATTATGCCAGAGATGCATCTGAGGTGGACAAAGAGGGGCTCTACCTAGTCGTTATCACCATGGCAAGGACAATCGATTGTAGTCGATGGAGGGCTCCTCCTCTAGAAATTTTGCGCAACAGAGTCCTAACCCTGAGCAAGAGGAACCAGACCCTATGGAAGTTTGACAGATAGGTATGTGTGACCCATAGAAGTCTACCATAGTGCATCAAATGCACCCCCAGCTCCGCAATACTGACCCACTGGCAGTTCAGTGGAAGGAATATGATGATTCAGATGTCTAGGTAATAGATTCTGATGGAAACTGTACACGTGTCCCTAACGAAGTAGATCCAAAGTCCCCCATCCTCTGTGCACTGGTCCAGAAACCCAGGCGTTTAGTGAAATATTTAGAGGAAGCGACTACGTAGGCATATTCTTTCCCCATTGAGGAGGAGGTCCCCAACAATGATGGTGAATATGAAGATTGAGGCTTGCGCAACTCCACATCTCTTCCATGTTTTTTGTCAAGCATGCCACCATCAATTTTTTTTTTCTTATCTACATTTTGTGATACTTAGATACATCAATGCTACTATGCATATTGTAATTTTCTATCTTAAGTTTTGTTTAGGCTGGTTTCCTCCTCTGAAGTAGCCCTAAAACCGAGTAACTAAGGTTGGGATTGGCTAAGCGCAACTTACCAACCTCGCCTGTAGCATATGTAACATTTCGTTTTTTGAATTAATAGAGTAGCCTCACTTACCAAAAAAAAATATTATGGAACTTAATCCATTATCAATGAACTTGGATGTAATATAAAAATTGTTATTTATTTTATATACTAAGTTCTCATTGTTGGATATGTCAGCATCATAATTTATTAGCAAGGATATAATTACATCTTATTTGACTATTCATTGTAAATTTATTTTTTTATAGAGTTTCTTCCTCATTTCCAGCTTCTAAGTATATAGCTAGATATATAATTTATATTGTCTTAATAGTAGTTTACTAAACTATAGTTTCTGCATTTCATGTTTATTTGTGAGATACTATTGATAACCTTTAATCATAAATTCTATTTTATTACACACCACCTTACAAATTTAGGATATTTATCAATACCCACTCTACCCATCTGAATTATTGTAATTACAAGAAAGTAACTTGTACCCAATATTTCAATGGATGGTTAAATTGATATTTTTCCTTTGAATTATACCACATAATTACAATTTTATCTATAAAGTAAAGAATTAATAGAAATTATTGCTATTATGAAATTTCAGGCATAATTATTATTTTCTCTGAATTTATTTCTGTGTACTATATTCTGTAATCATTTCTAGAATAGGGATTGAACAACATATTTAAACCTTCTTGGTGGTTTTAGAGACTCAATTGATTCTTCCAACTATAATAGTTTCCTATGTAACGATACAAAGATTACTAGAATCTTTATAGCTACCCCCTAGTAAACACATGAGGTATTTACTAATGAATTTTGAATTTTGTACCACACGTAGAATTAAAATTTTTTAATCTACTAGAATCCACTACATATTTACCTAATTAATTTAATCATTTTCCTTTTAGACATTGACATAGAATACACACAGTGGCATGAAATAAATTGACATAATATGCATAACCCTGGATCAAGGACTATTTAAAGTGATTTATAATTGTAATATAAATCCTTCAAGTGAATGCATAAAATATGACATATCCAAATATTCCAGAATATCGTGAAGGAATAATAGATACCTAAGATAGAGTTTAATAAATTGTGCATACCACAGTGGTGTAGACTATTTTCCACCCAACCTTGAGCTTTCTCTCCACATCTCCCCCTGAGAAGGGACCAGTTCCTTCAATGTGTAGAAAACCTCGTGTCTAACCAAAAAAATATTTTTATAGGATAGACCACATATTGTCTACCCAGGCACAATTTATTTAAGCTTGTTTTCCCTCAGCATGTTTCTATAACTGCGTCCAGTTAAATCAAGATGTCTGTTTCCTTTTTTCCTAGTCCCTCCTTTTGTTTTCTCCAAAAAAGTACTTTAAAACTAGCTTTTTCCTCTTTCTAGTTTTATTTCACCTCTTCTCAGTAAATTTCCAATTTAATGAGTTATCTTCTAGATTTTTATCTCGAATCCAATATTTTCAATTTATTTTGTTTTCCCCAAGCATTTTTGGAGAATTTGGGAAAGTATTTGGCTTCTTATCCATCCTTATGGACAAGGGACCCTGGTCTCCATTTACTCTAGTCTTTTCACAATAATTAATTTTCACATTCATTTATTTCAGCCTTAATTTATGTCCACGTATAACTTTCATATAGATCCACTTGACCTTTAGGATTTTTAACTACCTAAATTAAAAGAAGAAAAATAGAGATGTTACATATTCCATCTATAAAACAAAACATCGTCCTTGGTGTTGCAATTTATTTGTTAATTCCTCAACCAGGGATGGATGTTTCTCCTTCATCTCATCCTCTTACTCCAAGCAGTTTCCTCAGAGGTAACGTTCATCCACCACACTTCTACCCCACTTACTGTTATACTTCGGAGCTTGATTTATTCCTGCTTAGGTATAAGAAGCATTTATGGAAGAAATTTCATTCATGTTTCCACCTGTTCATAGATCACATTGATTTACATGAGTAGGGTCACATATATACATTTACCATTAGAAATTATGATAATACTTTGAACCTCAATATTTCTCGGTAGAGCTAATATATAGCAATATTTGTAATGGTTCATAGTAGTATAGTGCTAACTTAACATATTTGTTAGCATATAATGTAATTTTGTGAGGCTTAATCCTCACATACGAATGGTCGAACATTTGGAATTATATGTGAATTCTCTTCCCCTCTGCACAACCTCTATAATGTACTCCAGCTAAACGGAGTGTAGCTTTTGCTATCATAGAAAGCTTCAAAAATATGTCGGAAATATTTTCATTGATGGCAAAAGATATGGCAAAGGTATTGTCATATAAATGTAGCAGAGAAGAACAGAAAGAACACATCTACAGTTTGAGCTACAGAGCTACAGTATCAGTCAAGGAAACAGGGACAAAGAGGTTATAGCAGAATTGAAGATGGAATATATATGCATCCTATTGGAGGATAAGGAAAATATGTATATGATTGAGTTTCAATGATACTCTATTAAGTGGAGAATACCCAGAGAAATTGGGGTATTGATTGGTTCATTTCTCGTACGAAATTCCCTGCAACTCTGTGTAGTGATCTATGGATATCGAGTTGCTAAGGTTACGGCACAGTGAAGTGAATCTGCATAATGGAGGGGTTTAATGGTGCTCTGGTTATGTAAGTTGTTAGAGGAACCAATACGATCGATAGTAGAGTTATATATATATATATATATATATATATATATATATATATATATATATATTCGTTGAATATATGATATGAACCTCGGTGACTGGGTTTTGAACCTCTGAATGCTCGTAGTTATTCGTCTCTGCCTCTGCATAAGTATGAAAGGTCTATGAGTCTCAGCGTTGACTGTGTAATAGAACCTGGAGTATGAATAAACCAAATATATATAGAAACATTGAAGCGGAGCTTTAAATTGTTTGAATAATAAGGCTGACGGAACCATGTGCTAAGGTGGAACCATGATCGAGAGGAACAATGACGACGGTGTGGAGTGAAACCGTGGGTTTCTTCGCACCACCTTTCAACGATATGCAGTATTTCCTGAATAGGGAGCAATTCCATACAAGTGTTGACACGCATCCCTGAAAAATCGCCAAGCGCACGATAACGATCGTCCCTCGAACGTTAACAATCGACCTAGGACGGCCAACGAAATTGATTTTGCGCCGTCAATATGAAAGGGGGCAATCGGACGGTGATCATGCATCGGACTTGCCCGGAGTTTAATCAAGATGCGTGAAGAATAACACAAGTATGATGTGCCATCATGCGTTATTGATCGTGCAAGCTGCCCAAGCGATATCCATCGATCCTGGAGGCTCGCGATCCAACGGTGATCTGGCAATGGACTTGCGCGAAGTTTATTTTGGTACGGAGGGGTGCATATGTGGGCCAGGGGTCAAAGTTTTATTAATATTAAACTATTCGAAAGCATTGGATTTTTATGTAAGCCCGGATTAAAAGTTCATTGAATTTTTAATTAAAAATAACATTACGGGGGCAATGTAAAGATTTAAAATCCAGAAGGGATGCCTCCGCAGTTGAACAAGAAATGAAGCGTTGACCAGAAATCGACGGTGGAGATTAAGTGCGCGGGCACTAGCCAAAATTTTCATCTGTATTGCAAGAGCCCCCGTAGTGACGTAATGATGACTATGCAATATATTTGTTTGTCAATTGATAAATAAATTAATAGGAAATAAAAACCTCGAGGGCCAAACTATTGGAAATATTTTCAAAATAATACCATTAGCGATTCGTGGTTTTGACCCAAGGTTTTGTTAAAAACGAAAACTATATAAGGTGAAGAGAATCATGAAGAAGGTGGGTGTGCGAAAGGGTCAATAATAAACGAATCTCTTTTAGAGGTATCTATATGAATAAAATCTGATATATCTGAATCTATGGCGCACCTGTGAATATGATGATGAGATCAACTAACGAAAGATGAAGAACATGTGCTTGCATAAGGGTGATGAATGAATGAAGCTCTCGAAGGAATATCTGGATGGGCGAATTCTGTTCTTAAACGTAAAATCTGAATGAACCTCTGGTCTTAAACGACGGACGAAGTCATGGAGAACTGGCGCATGTTTGCTAAAAGAACACATATGAATCCGGGTAAGTTTTTGTAGATCTGGTCTGCTCTGCAAACATATTATTATTATAGGTCTTTACAAGAACAACACACACACACACACACACACACACACACACACACACACATATATATATATATATATATATGCAAGCCTTCTACACTGAAAGTGCATATGACAGTTGGGGTTTCTGAAGATTAATATACACAGAAGGATACACGGGATGTTGAATGCATATATTATGGATTACTTCTGATGTATAGGTTACAGTGGTCACACTATAAAGATTTTGGCAAATATGTTTGCTGATAATTGAATAAAGGGTTGCATTGAAACTGTATGAACCAGTGTGAAAATTGATGAAAGGTGGTCTATACTGGATCAAACGATTGAAGCCTTCTGTATATAGAAGTTGATGTTATCATCAGGGGGTTGTAGCTCCCTTCCAGGAGAGGCTAGTAAATAAGAGAAGGTTGTAGCCTTCTACAGGTGGGTGCCTGCGTGCTGGTATAAGTCTGCGCCAGCACAAAAATTGTAATATGTTTTCTTTGTAATAAAATATTGAAGACAGAGACTTCAGCAGCGGTGGTTTTCTCCCGAATTGGGTTTCCACCTTAAATCCTGGTGTTCATATGTGTTGCTTATGTTTGATGGTTTGTACAGTTATTTCTATTCATGCTTACTACTTATATAATGAATAAATGATCTAAGTAAAGACATGATAAGATCTCTGGACATACAAGTTGGATGCAGTAATGTAACATATGGTTTTAAGAGAAAGGAAAACTAAAAATTTGTCAGTCAGCTCTAAATACTGATTCACCCCCCCTCTCAGTATTTTTCCAACAATTGGTATTAGAGCCAGTCCTTCTGAAAAGGCTTAACCGCTAGAAGGAAGATCAAGCAAGATGAGCAATCAAGATGGAACAGCATCTATCACGCCTTCACTCTTCAACGGAAACAATTTAATATTCTGGAAAACAAGGATGAGATCTTATCTTCAGTCTCTAGGAGCAGAGGTATGGGCAATTGTTGAAGGAGGATATCAATATCCAGCTGCAGTACCAACAGATCCAACAGAAAGAAAGAATTATGAAATAAATGCAAAGGCAGTCAATGCTCTATTGGGAATTCTAGCTTAATCATAATTTGTCAAAGTCATGAAGCTAAATATAACAAAGGTAATATGGGACAAGATCATTCTAAGTTATGAAGGTGATGCAAAGGTAAAAAGTGTTAAACTACAAACTCTCAGAATTCAATATGAAAATCTAAAAATGGATAATGAGGAGAGCATTGCCAATTTCCTTTTATGTCTTGATGATATTGTAAATCGTATGAGAAATCTGGGAGAAACAATAACCGAATCTACTTTGGTTGAGAAAGTCTTAAGATCACTAACAACAAAATTTGAGTCAAAAGTTTCTGCTCTTGAAGAAAAGCAGCATCTTCAAAATCTTACTGTGGTGCAACTTCATGGCATACTAACTGAATATGAAATGAGAAGAGGAGGACCATCTGAAGTCAAAGAAGCAGTCTTTAAAACTTCTACAAAAGGGAAGGAAGTACAAAAAACAGAAGGATCAAGATATATCTCAGAAGAAGAAGAGATAAACTTTGTAAGGAAACTTCAACTTGGGATAGGACGGTTCAGAGGTAAGCTTCCTTTCAAATGTTTTGATTGTGGAAGAGCTGGACATTATGCAGCTAAGTGTCCTTATAAAGAAACGCATAAAAAGGGGAAGGAAGTTGCAAGAAGGAATAAGAATCGTTTTAGCACTAAAAAGAGTTTCTACACTCATGAAGATAGTGATGGGTTATTTGATAGTGAGGAAGAATGTGAACAAGATCTTAGACTTCTCATGGCATTTGAAAAAGATTCTAGAGAAGAAAAGGATACTTTTGTGGATGCTCTAGAAGACAGTGATTTTCTTGTTGAAAACAATAAACTCAAAATTTTCTTAGAAGAGAGTAAAATAACTATAGAGACTCTAAAAAATTAGCTTGAAGAAAAGGAAAAACATAATGAGAAATTAGAATGTGAAGTAGTAAGCCTAAGAAAATAACTTGAGAAAGTAAAAACTCTAAATCTTAGATTTGCTAAAGGATCTGAAACGTTAGATGAGATTATCAAGGTACAACTTTCTCCTCTTATAAAGACAGGTCTTGGATTTATTGGAGAATCTTCCCAGGCCTCAGCACCAAATTATCTAAAAGCAGTTACAGCTGGTTTACAACATGCTACCACTCAACAAGGGAATAAAGAACCTTTACAGGTAAATCATGATCATCTCAATTCAAAGAACACTAACAGGAATGGCTTTCAAAGAAACACCAATCAAAAAATAAATTCATATAGAAGATTTCATGATTGCAGAAATTTCTTCTTCAATGGACAATGTTTCTCATGTCACAATTTTGGTCATAAAGCTGTTCAATGTGTTGCATATAAAACCATCATGACAAGAGAGGCAAGAAAGAAAAGGATTGATAGTGAAACAACGAAGAATACTTATAACAATTTTTCTCCTCTTCAAAATGAAGTTGAATGTGCTTATTGCAATAACTTTGGCCATGAAGAATCAGAATGCAGGAGCAAATTTTAGCCAAAAGAACACGTTCCTTCAAGCTCCAAAGTATGGAAAAAGAAGGAATTATAGGTGGAAAATTGTGGCATAGCGTTATTTCTAGAAGATGAAGAAAACCAATGGTAATTTGGTAGTGGATGCTCAAGACACATGACAGGTGATAAAGAAAAACTTCTTACTTATAGTGCTCTAGAAAAGGAAAAGAATGTTACATTTGGAAATGATACTCCTGCAGTTATTAAAGGAAAAGGGTCTGTGTTTCTAAAAGAAAAAGTGAAAGCTAATGAAGTCATGTATGTGGATGGATTAAAGCATAACTTGTTAAGTGTAAGTCAAATGTGTGATCAAGGAACTTAAGTTGTCTTTAGTTCAAAATAATGTGTGGTACGTGATCTTGATACAGGTAAAGAAATTATCAAAGGGAAAATAACTCCAAACAATCTATATATATTGAAGAACTGCAAAGAACAATGTTATTTGAGTAAATCTTCAGAAATTTGGCTATGGAATAGAAGGTTGGGGCATTTGAGCTTCTCTCAAAACAACAAATCAAGCAGACTTAAATATGTTCGTGATCTTCCCAATATTACTCTACCTGAAAATATTATATGCAAATCTTTCCAATTCAGCAAGCAAGCCAGAGTACAATTTAATGCGAAGGAAGGATCATCAAGTAAGCCTCTTGAACTCATTCATACCGACATATGTGGACCTATGAGGAAAAAGTCACCACATGGTGAAGAAAACTATATCTTGTTCATTGATGATTTCTCTAGAATATGTTGGATTGGGCTGCTTAAACACAAAGATGAAGCATTTGAGAAATTTCAGATTTTCAAAGCACTAGTTGAGAATGAGTTAGATCTAAAAATCAAGTGTCTCGGATCTGATAGAGGAGGAGAATATACATCCAATGAATTCCTTGAATTTTGTGAACAACATGGCATAAAAAGACAGTTTTCTGTAGCAGGCACTCCACAACAGAATGGCGTTGCAGAGAGAATGAACAGAACAGTTCAACAAATGGCTAGAGCTATGCTTGATGATTCCGGAACACCTGACACATTTTGGGGAGAAGCAGCACATACAGCAGTCAACATTCTCAACAAAGCACATGTTCGAGTAAATAGTGATAAAACTCCATATGAACTCTGGTATGGTAATCCTCCCACTATAAAGCATTTTAGAATTTTTGGGAGCAAATGCTTTATCAAGAATAATGATGAAAAACTTGGCAAGTTTGAACCTAGAGCAGATGAAGGAATATTTCTTGGTTACTCCTCTAGGAGTAAGGCATATAAATGTTACAATAAAAGACTTCAAAATATTGTTGAATGTATTGATGTTGTTATTGATGAGTCTCCTGCAGCTCCAAAAGAAGAAAAGAAAACAACAAATGAAGATGATGATGACACATATCCTTCTACATCAAATAATAATGATACAAATAGTGAACCCAGTGAAGAACCCATAGATGAATTGTCTGAAAAGACTCCATCCAGATATGTTCAAAAGAACCATCTAGAATCTCAAATTTTGGGAGAAAAGGGATCAGGTGTACAGACAAGAAGGACTCTTGTGTGATCCTCTAGAAATCTGGAATTTCTGTCCACTATTGAACCTCATAGTGTCAGTCAAGCCAGCAAAGATGAATGCTGGATTCAAGCCATGAATGAAGAGCTTCATCAAATTGAAAAGAATCACACTTGGGAATTAGTACCAAGACCTCAGCACAAGAATGTCATTGGAACTAAATGGATATTCAAAAACAAGTTAAATGAGAATGGGGATGTTATAAGAAATAAAGCTAGACTTGTTTGCAAGGGGTATGCTCAACAAGAAGGTATAGACTTTGAAGAAACTTTTGCTCCTGTAGCCAGACTTGAAGCCATAAGAATGTTTCTTGCTTTTTCAAGCTTCCAAAAAATCAAAGTTTATCAAATGGATGTTAAATCTGCTTTTCTCAATGGTGATCTAGAAGAAGAAGTTTATATAGAACAACCAGAAGGATTCATTTTTGGAAATGATGAAAAACTTGTTTGTAGACTTAAAAAAGCTCTATATGGTCTCAAACAAGCTCCAAGGGCATGGTACTATCGTCTTGACAAATATCTCCATCAACAAGGATTCTCAAAAGGATCTGCTGATAGCAACTTATACAAAAACACTGAAAATGACAAACTATTAATTGTGGTTGTATATGTTGATGATATCATTTTTGGAAGTAATGAAGAATCTATGAGTCAGAAATTTGCTTCTGATATGCAGCAAGAATTTGAAATGTCTTTACTTGGGGAACTAACATTCTTTCTTGGTTTGCAAGTGCAACAAGCAACAGATGGAATTTTCTTATCACAAGAAAAATACCTTAAGAAAATCCTAAAGAAGTATGGCATGGAAGATTGCAAACCTGTAAGTACACCAATGATAACTGGATGTAATCTCAGTTCTAGTGATGATTTTCCCATGGTGAATCAACCAGAATACAGATCTATGATAGGAAATCTACTTTATCTCACTGGGACAAGACCAGACATTATGCATGCAGTTGGGATTTTTGGACGATTTCAAGCCAATCCAAAAGAGTCTCACCTTCAGGCTATGAAAAGAATATTCAAATATCTACAAGGAACTCAAGATTTTGGACTATGGTATCCAAAGAATGCTGATCTTACTCTTCATGCATACACTGATGCAGATTGGGCTGGAAGTATTGATGATCGGAAAAGCACTAGTGGTGGTGCATTCTATATGGGGCCCTGGTTAGTATCTTGGTTTAGCAAGAAACAAAGCTCCATTGCCTTATCTACAATAGAAGCAGAATATGTGGCTGCAGCATCATGTTGCACTCAACTCCTTTGGATGATGCAAACTCTACAAGATTTTCAAATCAAATGTTCACCACCTATCTCCATTATGTGTGATAACACAAGTGCCATCAGTATCTCAAAGAATCCTGTTATGCATTCCAAGACCAAGAACATTCCCATCAAATATCATTTCTTACGAGAACAAGTTCTTGAGCAAAAGGTAAAATTGGAGTATGTTTCCTCCAAAGAACAAGTTGCTAATATATTTACCAAACCTCTACCCAGGGAAGCGTTCAAATATCTCAGACAGAAACTGGGAGTAGTCTCTGCCATGAAGAGGATCAGGTCTACTTAATTACAGAAGACTAAATTGGTTGTGAGGTGTTTTTGGGCATCTCTGAATGCATAGGCTAAGGGGGAGCATTGGTCATATGAAAAGGATCCACTATTGGCCTTCAT
This sequence comes from Pinus albicaulis, assembly GCA_034641835.2. Classification (NCBI taxonomy): domain Eukaryota; kingdom Viridiplantae; phylum Streptophyta; class Pinopsida; order Pinales; family Pinaceae; genus Pinus; species Pinus albicaulis. The sequence continues at coordinate 880,252,505 of CM076572.1, forward strand.
AAGTCATCTTGTAAATATGCAGCATGATCTCAGGGGGAGCATGGTAATTTCAACCCTTTGCCATTGATGTCAAAGGGGGAGGTAAAGCAACAAAGGACCTGGGCCTCTATAAGACAATCAGCGGAAGAATTTTACCATCAATGCCAAAGGGGGAGATTGTTGGAAATATTGTCATTGATGGCAAAGGATATGGCAAAGGAACTATCATCCAAATGTAGCAGAGAAGAACAGAAAGAATGCTTCTATTGTTTGAGCTACAAAGCTGCAGTATCAGTCAAGGAAACAGGGACAAAGAGGTTATAGCAGAATTGAAGATGAAATATGTATGCATCATGTTGGAGGATAAAGAAAATCTGTATATGATTGAGTTTCAATGATACTCTGTTAAGTGGAGAATACCCAGAGCAATTGGGGTATTGATTGGTTCATTTCTCGTACGAAATTCCCTACAACTCTGTGTAGTGATCTATCGATATCGGGTTGCTAAGGTTACGGCACAGTGAAGTGAATCTGCATAATGGAGGGGTTTAATGGTGCTCTGGGTTTAATGGTGCTTTGGTTATGTAAATTGTTGGTTATGTAAGTTGTTCGAGGAACCAATACGAATGACGATATGATTATATATATATATATATATATATATATATGTATGTATATATATATTCATTGATATGAACCTCGGTGACTAGGTTTTGAACCCCTGAATGCTCGCAGTTATTCGCCTCTGACTTTGCATAAGTATGAAAGGTCTATGAGTCTCAGCGTTGACTATGTAATAGAACCTGGAGTATGAATAAACCAAATATATAAAGAAACCTTGAAGCCGAGCTTTAAATCGTTTGAATAATAAGGCTGACGGAACCATGTGCTAAGGCGGAACCGTGATCGAGAGGAACAGTGACGACGGTGTGCAGCGAAACCCTGGGTTTCTTCGCACCACCCTTCAAAAATACACGATATTTCCTGGATGGGGAGGGATTCCATACAGGTGTTGGCATGCGTCCCTGCAAAACCACCAAGCGCACGATAAGGATCGTCCATCGCACGTTAACAATTGACCCAGGACGGCCAGCGAAATTGCTTTTGCGCCGTCAATCTGAAAGGGGGCAATCGGACGGTGATCATGCATCGGAATTGCCCGGAGTTTAATCAAGATGCGCGAAGAATAAGACAAGTACGATGTGCCATCACGCGTTATTGCTCGTGCAAGTTTCCCAAGCGATATCCATCGATCTTGGAGGCTCGCGATCTAACGGTGATCGGGCAATGGACCTGTGTGAAGTTTAGTTTGGTACAGAGGGGCGCATATGTGGGCCAGGGGTCAAAGTTTTATTAATATTAAACTATTCTAAAAAATTGGATTTTTTTATAAAGCCCGGATTAAAAGTTCATTGAATTTTTAATTAAAAGTAACATTACGGGGGCAGTGTAAAGATTTAAAATCTAGAGGGGATGCCTCCGCAGTTGAACAAGCAATCAAGCGTTGAACGGAAATCGATGGTGGAGATTAAGTGCGGGGGCACCAACCAAAATTTTCATCCGTATCGCAAGAGCCCCCGCAGTGACGTAATGATGACTATGCAATATATTTGTTTGTCAATTGATAAATAAATTAATAGGAAATAAAAACCCGGAGGGCCAAACAATTGGAAATATTGTCAAAGGAATACCATTAGCGATTCGTGGTTTTGACCCAAGGTTTCATTAAAAATGAAAACTATATAAGGTGATGAGAATCATGAAGAAGGTGTGTGTGCGAAAGGGTCAATAATAAACGAATCTCTTTTAGAGGTATCTGTATGAATAAACTCTAATATATCTGAATCTATCGCGCACCTGTGAATATAATGATGATATTAACTAACGAAAGATGAAGAACATGTGCTTGCATAAGGGTGATGAATGAATGAAGCTCTCGAAGGAATATCTGGATGGGTGAATTCTGTTCTTAACCGTAAAATTTGAATGAACCTCTGGTCTTAAACAACGGACGAAGTCATGGAGAACTGGCGCATGTCTACTAAAAGAACACATATGAATCCGGGTAAGTTTTTGTAGATCTGGTCTTCTCTGCAAACATATCATTATTACAGGTCTATACAAGAACATCACGTATATATATATATATATATATATATATGCAAGCCTTCTACACTGAAAGTGCATATGATAGTTGGGGTTTTTGAATATTAATATACACAGAAGGATACACGGGATGTTGAATGCATATATTCTCTGAAGTATGGATTACTTCTGATGTATAGGTTACAGTGGTCACACTATGAAGAATTTGGCAAATATGTTTGTTGATAATTGAATAAAGGGTTGCATTGAAACTGTATGAACCGGTGTGAAAATTGATGAAAGGTGGTCTGCAGTGGATCAAACGATTGAAGCCTTCTGTATATAGAAGTTGATGTTATCATCAAGGGGTTGTAGCTCCCTTCTAGGAGAGGCTGGTAAATAAGAGAAGGTTGTAGCCTTCTGCAGGTGGGTGCCTGCGTGCTGGTATAAGTCTGCGCCAGCACAGAAATTGTAATATGTTTTCTTTATAATAAAATATTGAAGACAGAGACTTCAACAACAGTGGTTTTCCCCCGAATTGGGTTTCCACATTAAATCCTGGTGTTCATATGTGTTGCTTATGTTTGATGGCTTGTACAGTTATTTCTATTCATGCTTGCTACTTATCTAATGAATAAATGATCTAAGTAAAGACATGATAAGATCTATGGACATACAAGTTGGATGTAGTAATGTAACATATGGTTTTAAGAGAAAGGAAAACTAAAAATTCATCAGTAAAATCTAAATACTAATTCACCCCCCCTCTCAGTATTTTTCCAACAAAAGATACATCTTAATTAGAAGCCTAATAATTTTTATTTTATTTTTATAAAAAAATCTACCATATGTAGAAAATATTCCCCCTTTTTCATTCTTTCCACCTATTCATCACATACATGCACCGCATGTATTCTAAAATTTGGTTGATTCTTTCAAACTGTCGAGTTGATGAATATTATAAGCATTACTAATCTTCAACGTGACACACTTTTTCTTGCAAACAAAGTTTTCAAAAGCCCATTTTAATTTAACTTGTCATCTTTATCAAATATAATCAATTTTGGAACCCCATAATATTTCACAATTTCTTTCTTAGACACATTGACTACTTTGAGCTGTGACAAAAGTAGCTTGTATCGGTAAGAGTGTACGGATTTTGTTACTGTATTGTTCTAGGAAATCTGGTTAAGAAAACTATTGAAACAACTTCCTTCTTCGATTCTGGAATAGGGAGAGAATCCTATAGTTTTGTTGGATGCTTATGTTCCACTAATAGTTACTGACATTTTTGGCCAGAAAATCTGCTACATATTTTCCCATACCAGGCCAAAACATGTTCTTCTTTAGTCCTAAATTCAGGTTTCATCACTAGTATGTCCTGCGTTATGATATTTATGGTACTCATCTAAAATTTTATGTTTTAATTACATCACATTTGGAATATGCAATCTGTTTTTATAATAATCAGCCCCTTCTGATTTTGACTATATCCTAATATTTCAATGTCCTGCAACTTTCCTTGTACTTTTCATTGTTTGGATCTTTACTCACCACTTCGTGTATCAACCCTTCTATATCAATTTTCACACTACTTCCAACATGATTCAATATTTTATGAGCATTCATACTCAAAGTATCTGCAATATTATTCATATGTTTAACTTCCATGTCAAACTCACTAAGAAAACACAATCATCTAGCTTGCCTACCGTTTAAATCACTGAAAAATTAATTCAAACTTATATGATATTTCATCAGTATAATCTTCTTTCCTAATAGCTAATGTCTCCACAAAATAGTAGCAGTTGTTATTTTAATTCTTTACTTTTCAAGACTATGTTCACACTTAGCTTTCCACTCAGACTTTATTTCTTGTTTCTATAAAAAAAGTAATATGATATGCTAAGGTTGAAAATCCCTCTACAACTCTTTGCTATTAGTCAGTGATACCCATTCTAATGGCTGGTAATTAGTAGGTACAAGCTAATCTATGATAGCTTGTATTTTCTTTGGGTCTACTGCTAATCCATACCCTGAATTTACATGGCCCAAATATTGAATTTTGTCTTTAAAAATTTCACACTTGTTGAGTTTGGCATATAAATTATGTTCTCTAAGTGTATGTAAGACAATTCTGAGATGTTCATTATATTTTTCTTTATTTTTTGGATATACCTGAATGTCATCCATGAAGCTTAAAACAATTTTCTTTGGATAATTGTATAACACAATATCCCTTTGACACTTGAATGTAGCAGGTGCATTCATCAATCTAAAAAGTAGAACTACACTTTCATAGTCTATATATCCAGTCCTGAATGTTGTTTTATTGATGTCTTCATCTTTAATTCTTAGTTCATGATATCATGTTTTTAAATCAATCCTTGAAAATATTGTAGCCCCTTTCACTTGATCAAATAAGTCATCTTTTTTGGGTAAAGGTTTCATCTTTCTTTTTTATAACACAAGTGTTTCCCAAGGAGTCACCATTGATCTAATGTACTATCTGTCCAACAGTTTTTTTCGCTGAAGTTTCAATTTATTTATTTTTAGCTCACGACTGCTCATTATATAGGGTACCCAGGAAGTAGTACTATTTTAATTAAACAATCAAAGTCTTTTTTAAGGATTTATTGAGGGATTTATTATGGAATCCTCCCCTTGAGCTCTCTTCTCGCTAGTAATTTTTTACATAATTTCATTTTCTGTTTGCTATCCCAATTCTTCCACTTGTAAAACATTCATTTTTCAGCATTTTCTTGTTGTTATTTTAAATTTTAATGTAAGAATATATCTAACAAATATTGATTTTTGTCTTCTCCTTTGTCTATTATAGTTTTTCTTACTTCAACAATATAATGTATTGTTTTGGTCTAAGCAATTTTTTATTGCATTCTGTTTTTCTAACCTCTTCTTTCTTACTATCATATCATATCATTCTACTGATAGAATGGTTTAATTAGAATTATGTTTCATATTCCTCTAACTTTACAACAATTTGTAATATTTTTTCATGTCTCTTTTCCTATGGCTAACTGTACTAATCATGTTTGCTGCATTTTTATTGACACCTTTCTACTATATGTAAACTCACTTCACTAAAAATTTCTCGTAGATATATTAAATAAGAAACAACTTGTTCAGAATTCATACCTTCAACTTTTATTCTGATTTATTGGTACTTAGTTAAGGCAACATTGATCCCCGAAATATTTAAATCCTTGTCATTTACTGTCTCTCAAACCGCTTAATTGTTCTGAATTGTCCTGTGTCGATAGTCTGGTGAGATTCCTCAACACCTCAGCACTTTAATGGTTCTTTTATTTTCCCGTTTTATCATCATTACCTCTTCAAGTATATAAAATTGAACTTTGATTGAGAGCCTTCTCAGTTAGTGGTTTTTACGTACTGTATATATACTATTCTAGTTTCTTCCTACCACAGTTAGCTTTACCCTACAGGTAGTAGATTTCTAATTTTTATTTTTCACATTATTTTTATTTAGTATACCTTAAGTTGTTTTACTATGTTCAGGAGCTAGGATTCCTGAGTTGGTTTTAGCTTTTTTTCTTGTTATTGTATGTATCTATATTTTGGGACCCTACTGTGGGGTTAATTACTCATTACGATATTGCATCAATGGTTAGCCCTTAGCCACGCCATTTCATATTTCATATTCTTAACATGTCCATTTACTGAACATATTTCTCAGTGGTATTTCTCCACCCATGGGATCTGGTGGTGTCCCTCCACCCCCTAGTTCCACATATGATTTTTCTTCGTTACTCATTGTAACTTTTGTGACTGCTTCACACTGAATCATCTGCTTTACATAGAATTAGTATTTAAATTTATGAAAACAAAATAATTTCTCATTTTAGGCATTTTCACAGCAGAGTAATTTTCTGTGTTGGGAAACCTATGCCCAGAGTTTCAACATGGGCTTTGATACCATTTGTAACAACTCCAGTTACCACACTTTTTTTTTCTAATTGTAGTGATAATTACATGTTTCCTTCTTAACATTTCTCTCCTTTATTATCATCAAAAAATTATCATTCCATAGATTTCCTTTACAGGAATTTGTTTATGTGTGTAACTATTGGGAATTTCTTATGTATACTTATATCGGTTCACACCCCAGAATGTTTTACTACTCTATCCGGTGTGCATGACCTTCATTTTATTTTCTATACCAATTAATAAAAAAAATTTCCATGTTGATCAGCGGTTGTCATTGATGTCAACCCAAGCAGCAGCAGGGGCTAACCCAATATTGAATGGGAATATTCACCTACCAAATTAATATATTCTAGGTTAATAATGCTTTTGATGGTTTCTACTTGTCGAGATGTTTCTGTTGATATATGGCATGCCATGTAATTATTCATGGTTTGAGAGATATTCATGTTTGAAGTTTGTACCCCAGTTAGTGGGCTAAACCCCCACGGGGTTGGGTCATGGGTCATTGAAAAGTCATAATTAATATTTTTTAAGCTCCTAAAATCTCTCCCACGTTCACTTGTTGAAGCCCCTCTAAACTTAAGCATTCGTATATATTGTGATCTTCATTTCCTCCTTAGGCAAGGGATTTGGCCATATGAAACAGGTCATCGTGGAATTTTCCCTCTAACTATTTTTCTACGAAGGCTCAGAAGCTAAAAAATTTATGAGGTGAAGCAAAAATCCTCAGGAATCTTCATTAAAAATTTCAGATCAATTTGTACAATATTTTTTTAGATATGATCTGTGGAATTAAGGGTTTTTGCAGACTCCTGAAATTCATCTCAAAGAAGAGACCGTGGTAAAATCGTCATAAATATCTCTCTGAGTATCGGATTGGAATTCTGTAAAAAGTGGAAGATAGTGCACAGTCTGTAGTGTTCTCAGAGGAAAATGAAGAAATGGTGACACGTAGCTTCCCTTACAAGTGCACTCTGCTAAAAAAGTCCATAATTATGGCAGTGTGAGAAATTAGGTATAACTCTCTCTTGAAAATCCAAATTGGGTCAGACTTGTGGCATTGGAAAGAAGACTCAGAGGAATACCACAGGACCAAAAATTAGATATTGAAGATCTGAAATAACAAAGGTACACCAGATTCAATATTGAGCTCCTAGAAGGCAAAAAAAACTAGATCATGTGTTGTCAAGGGTTGCAAAGGACCAAAATTTCTACGGCAGAAAAGAAAATCAAGGTGCAATAGAGGGTAGAATGACAAGAGCAGCATCCAAGGTGCATAATAGCAGCAAGAAGTTCGTCATATGAAGTCTTCAAGTGGGCAGAACTGCATATAATCATTGTACTTAGTCATTGTAAATACATTATTGTACAAATTGTACTAGCATCTATCTGCCAAGGGTTGAAGAGGCAGCGTTGGGAGGTCTAGGATCATCATTAGGTGTTTGTGTCAAAGTTGGGGTTATGGTCTAGTATATCTTCTTCTTCTACATCATTCTATATCATTGTAAAGTGGACCATTTTCCCTGGTACGAGAGTCCATTCATTTTTTATTCTTCTATAGGGTGGTAGGGTGGTGCTAGGGTGAGTTGTAGCTCATTGGGTGTTGGGACATCTGGTCAGTTGACTATTGAAGAATCTTGGGCATTGGAGCGTCCATCCAGTGGGAGCTGGAGAAGAATGCATTTCTAGATTCTAGGAAGTAGGAGCTTTATTTTCAATTGGAGTTCAAAAGAATTATTAGAAAAGCATTAGGTGGTTTTTGTCCTGGAGTGGGTTTCCACCTTAAAAACTATGTGCATTTGTGTTCCTCTTGTTTGTTTCTATCATTGTACAAACACTAATAATAATTGAAGATTAACTAATGCTCTAATTGAAAGAAATACAGATTCGCCCCCCCTCTCAGTATTTCCAACATTTCACTTTATTTCTTGTTGTCATAGCATAAATATATAGTTATACTAACTATATAAATATATCTTACATTTTCTATATCCTGATTCTTTTAAAATTATCTTTCAGGAAAATTTAAACACTCACCATGAGTAACAATACATTAATATTACCCACTATTCGTGTATACCTATTTATATACCTATTCTTAAATTACCAAAATGTACCATTGAGAATTATTAAAATATACCCTATTCGGAATTCTATAAGAAATATATATGGTTAAGAGTGAAAACCGTTTGTTTCATTATCAACTTTTAATAACTTTACATTATATTTAATTGTCATAACATTAAATTGTTATAAATGTTAAAACGTTATAATTAATTGGCATAATATTCCATACTATATTATCACCTATATACGTTTACATTCCCCCTATTTATAATCTAATTTTTTTACCAATTTATGACCTTATATGCTTCCTTTGCATAACACTAGGTTGTATTAATCTTTACACATATGGAAAAGGGCTTTGGTTACATGTATGTATCATAACCCTTTATTACAATTTCGTCATATTGTATAGGCCTAACATTAATAAAATCTTAATACTCCTTTAAGCTATATGATTAAACATGATAATCATAACAAATAATTTAATATTAACTCATATTTCTTTATATATTTCAACGCTATAATATGTACGTGATAGAAAAATTTCCTTTCTATGTATGATGTTTCCGATTCCTACCTAATGACATGCAATCTCCATTAAGATTATATTTTATGAATCAATCATAAAATCTAGAAAGTAGCCTTTACGTTCCTCCCAATGTAATTCATTACGTTCTTCCCAATGCAATTGATTTTATTTGTACGCTGAGATTTTTTCTGTATCCTTTTACCAAGGTTTCGAGGTTCTCTACTCCGGTTTTAAAACTGTAAACTATGATGTGGGATCAGTGATCATATGGCTCCCCTTCTTTCTGTCAAATGGAATTATTACAATTAAACCCTATGATCTTACCTCTAGTCATTTTTCTTTGCAATTTGTTTGGCATATGGCTCTGCTCCTTTGTTTCTGTCAATTGGGATTTCAATGAAGTATTTAAATACAAAATCTATAAGATTAATCGAATTCTCACCCATAATTCTATGATGGCTCGACCACTTCCCCATTCCTCTACACATTGCTGCAATAATTACTCATTCCATTTCTTCATGACTGAGACTATGAGGTATTAATTTTGCAGTCTAGTTTTTATTTCTCTTCTGAGATTTTTCGCCTTTCCAATCATATATTTGTTTCATTTCGAAATTCAGAGAACTACTCCCATAGAAAGATAGAGATTCTAGTTCTTCTTCTGCTTTCTATGGTTAGCCATGCTACAGGGTAAGTAATTTACTCATACCCATAAAATAGTTTTTCTCTAAATCATTATTATGTTTAGCCGGGACACAAACCTCTATGTTTTTATGTTCTTCATGAAAACATAGGATACCTCAGCCTTCCCATTTAGGTTGCGTGAATCCCTTAATTTATTTAATTACTTTCTCACAAAAAACTCCACAGAGTTATTAATTCATAAAAGCTACGAAGGGTAATTGAATCGCCTGTCATATTCGTTTCTGTAACGAATTTACTACCTTATTTGTTTGCCTCGATTTTGGTTTATCTCTTAGACTTTTGCAATCAAACTATTTTTCATAGTTTGACCGACACTTTGTTGAAATTTTATTCTCTACAAGAATACCATACAATTTACATTTAAAATCTGATATTGACCTATTTTAACAACATTTTTTATTCCCAAAATCAAAATTTGGAGTTACAGTAGTATAATTGTTTACACCCAAACTTTTTTCATTTAGTTTATACTCAAAATGCCATGTATTGACTTTATTTAAATCTGACATCTATTCTATGTATGTCGTTGGGTTAAATGGAAACTCACATCCATTTTGTATTTCTTAAATCATTCTCAATATATGTGGCTAAATGATCAACAACTTAAGGGCTAATTTCAATCATTACTTATTTCTTGTTGCAACAGTTTTAAAAATAATTTTTACCCAATGAATTTTCTTCCATAAATTGTGACGAGATTTATATTCTTCTGAATTATTCTTTTGTTTAGCTTTAGATTCTTTTTGGCGATTCCTCTAGTTTTATAAGAAATTTTTTAAGTTATAAATCAAATTCCAGAAAGTTCTTTTTTGTCTCACACATAGTTTATAAATTTAATACTACTACAGAGTATCATGGTTTTTCTCTCTATATTCAGTCCAGTCTTACTTGTTGGATACCTCATAAAATCGGGTATATATATATATATATATATATATATACTAATTCAGTTTGGTAATTCCAGTTGTATCTCTGTATAATTGTTACAGAATTTAGGAATTTAATATAACAGTTTATATTTGCCTCATTTTTCTTCAAAATTAACATATTTACTTTGTTATGAAGAGAGGTATAATCTTTTTCTATCCATCTGAAGAATCTTTACTATTGATTTAGAACTAATTATACTAGGTAAATCCCTTAATTTCTTATTAATATATCTTATACCTAGAATTTCCATTATGTTAATATTATCAATTAATAACAAATTTCCCTCTTTGGGATATTCAAATTGAGGGCTATATTATTTCTCAAGAACCATAGTTTACATGTATACTCTTATTCTTATTTTTCCAATAAGTAAGTCAATTATTTGTGCTTCTTCATTACACCATTATCCTCACTCATTGCCACTATTGGTTTTGTAGTTGATTAAACTATTTTGGTGTTTAATTCTAATGGGCTGCGATCCAAAATTGGCACACATGATCATGCCTTTTCCTTTTTCACAGGTGGGTGACCAGCAGAAAATAAATTCCTTCATAAGGAATTCTATATTTATGTTTATGTATTATATATCATCTTTTTGAACAATTGAAATATTTACATTGACGAAGTTCAAACCATCACATAAAATACAAGTTGTATATCTATTTTAATATTATGGATATTAATCCATTATCAATGAACTTGGATCTAATATTACAATTTTTATTTATTTTATATACTAAGTTATCATTGTAGGCTATGTCAGCATCATAATTTATCAACAAGCCTATAATTATAGCTTATCTGTCTCTTCACTGTATATTTATTGTTTTATAGAATTTCTTTCTCATTTCCAGCTTCCAAGTATATAGCTAGATATAGAATTTATCTTGTCTTAATAGTAGTTTGTTGAACTACAGTTGCTGGAATTTCGTGTTTATTTTTGAGATACTATTGATACTCTTTAATCACAAATTCTGGTTTATTACAAACCACTTTAAAAATTTAGGATATTTATCAATATCCACTCTACCCATCTGAATTATTGTAATTACAAGAAAGTGACTTGTATCCAATATTTCAATGGATTGTTAAATTGATATTTTTCCTTTTACTTATACCACATACTTACACTCTTCTCTATAAAGTAAAGTATTAATAGAAATTATTACTATTATGAAATTTCATACATAATTATTATTTTCTCTGAATTAATTTTTGTGCATTGTATTCTGTAATCATTTCTAGAATGGGCATTGAACAATAGATTTAAACCTTCCTCGAGGTTGTAGAGACTCAACTCATTGGTACAACTATAATAGTTTCCTATGTAATGATACAAAGATTATTAGAATCTTTATAGTTACCCTTTTTTAAATACATAATGCCTTTACTAATGAAATTTGAATTTTGTACCTCACACAAAATTAAAAATTGTTAATCTACTAGAATCCACTACATCTTTACCTCATTAATTTAAGTATTTCCTTTTCAGACTTTGACACAGAATACACACAGTCACATGAATTAAATTCCCAGAATATGCATAACCCTAGATCAAGGACTATTTAAACTTATTTATAATTGAATATGAATCGTTAAACTGAATTCATAAAATATGACCATATCCAAATATTCTAGAATTTCATCAAGGAAGAATATAATACCTAAGATAAAGTTTAATAAATTGTGCATACCACACTGGTGCAGACTATTTTTCACCCAACCTTGAGCTTTCTTTCCACATCTTCCCCCTAGTAAAGACCAGTTCCTTCAAGGTGTAGACAATGTCTTGTCTACACAAGAATTATTTTCATAGAATAGACAACCTCTTGTCTACCTACGACTCTTATTTAAGCTTGATTTTCCTGAGCATGTTTCCGTATTCGTGTCCAATTAAATCAGGATGTTGTTTTCCTTTTTCTTAGGTTTCCGTTAGTTTTTTCCACAAAATTACTTTACAACTGGCTTTTTCCTCTTTCCTGTTTTATCATCATTACCTCTTCAAGTATATAAAATTGAACTTGGATTGTGATTCTTCTCAATTAGTGGGTTTTCCATACTGTACATGTACCATTATTGTTTCTTCCTACCACATTTAGCTTTACCCTATAGGTAGTAGATTTCTAATTTCTATTTTTCACATTATTTTTATTCAGTATACCTTAAGTTGTTTTACTAACTTGAGGAGCCAATATTCCTCATCCTTCTCCTTTTTTTAAAAAAATTAAGTCTAGTTAGTTTCTCACCCTCATACCTTTCTGAGTTGGTTTTAGCTTTTTTCTTGTTATTTTATGGTTCTAATTTTGGGACCCTCCTGTGGGGTTAAATATTCATGACGAGCTTGCATGAATGGTTAGCCCTTAGACACACCATTTCATATTAAATATTCTTAACATGTCCATTTACTGAGAAAGTTTCTCGGTGGTATTTCTCCACCCATTGGATCTGGTGGTGTCCCTCCACCCCCTAGTTCCATATACGATTTTTCTTCGTTACTCATTATAACTGTTGTGACTGCTGCACACTGAATCGTCCGCTTTACACAAAATTAGTATTTAAATTTTTGAAAACAAAATAATTTCTTATTTTTTGCATTTCCACAAGAGATTATTTTTTTGTGTTGGGACACCTGTGCCAAGAGTTTCAACATGGGCTCTGATACCATTTCTAACAACTCCACTTACAACAATTTTTTTCTAATTATAGTAATAATTACATGTTTCCTTCTCAACATTGCTCTTTTTTATTATCATCACAACATTATCATTCCACAAATTTCCTTTATAGGAATTTGTTTCTGTGTCTAACTTTTGGAAATTTATTATGTATACTTATATCGGTTCATAGCCTATAATTTTTTACTAGCCTATCTCGTGTGCATGACCTTCATTTTATTTTCTATACCAATTAATAAAATTTTGTCCCACTTTATTTAATGTTTTCATACCATAAATATATAGTTATACTAACTATATAAATATATCATACATTTTCTATATCCTAATTCTCTTAAAATTCTCTTTTAGGAAAATTTAAACACTCACCATGAGTAATAATACATTAATATTACCCACTATTAATGTATACCTATTTATATACCTATTCTTAAATTACCAAAATATATCATTGAGTATTATTAAAATATACCCCATTCGGTATTCCAAAAGAAATATATGAAGGCGAAGTGGTGAAGGGCATCATTTGCGGTCTTTGTACACTTACCGAAAGAATAAAATAATGAGGTTTGGTATGTACAAAACACAGAGATGGGTACCCAAAACATGAAAAGGGTTAGCCCACTCAAGGTGTGAGGGCGGTGTTTTGCTGGGGGTAGTGGTCCCATTGGTTGGTTTGATGTACAGGGTTGATGAAGTGGAAAATATCGCAGATGGGATTATGCTGATGTTGGTATGGTGGGCCAAATGTGATGCACGGAGGTTTGCTTTCAATCTTCTTGTACAACCTGGTCATCCGGGAAGGGGGTTTGAGTTTGAATGGTAAACTTAACCTTATGCATGATATATGGATGGTCATGAAGTGCTTCCCTGACTAAAATGGTATGGCCATGTCGTCACTTGTGCAGTGATATATGGTCTACTTTGGGTGATGAGTGCCATGGGGGGGAGGCTCTACCAACCAACACAGATGTTTACCATATGCAGGGTGGGGTGATGATAAACGTGGTCTGGAATGAGGATCCTATGGTTTATTTCTGATGTAGAAATGATGTCAGGATATGCAAAGTTTTCTGGGACTTTATCATGCTGAGGGTAGAATGACACCTCCTCCAGAACTTTCAGTGGATGATGTTGTGAACGTTTTGCGGGTTCTTCCTGCAAAAAACAACTACCTGAAGTGAAATCATCTTATTTTCATCAGATATTATTGAAATACATGAAATTTAGAAAGGGAGCTGGGAGGGTGCATACCTGTCAGTGCTGAATTTTTTTTTTTTTTGGAAAATGAATGTGTGGCATCACTTTCATTCATCATGGCATACTGATGATGTTGCAACTTACGGTTTTTGGAATGGACTGTCTGATCTCCTGTTATCGCCCTCCAAAGTTCCTGAAAAGGGAAATAAATATGAGAATATGGCCCTGATCCTATTCATTTGTACTTACTGAGTTTTGGGAGATCAAAGGTGATTGCAAAGCATTTCTTGCCATTGTGGTCAGCCCGTGTAGAAGGGATAAGTGATATTATGTCGAGGTAACTTTCATAATGTCCTGCATTTCAATTTTTTTAGTTTGAAAGTGCCGGGGGCCGTACAAATTGGGTTTGTATGGCCTCAAAGGGACTTTTTTCCCTATATTGCACGGGCGATCTAGGAAAAGAGGCACCCCTTTGCATGCATTTCTGAGGGACAGGCGTGCAAGGGTGGATTGTTCCCTCATTTTTGTGCAAAAGGGCACGTATGTGAATGAAACAGGCACACAAGGGCGAGCCTGTTGATAAAAAAACTTGAGTTTTTTGTCTATTTTGATGTTTTCCTATGTACTGATGGGTGTCTGTGTTGCTTGGCAGGTTGGTGTGGAGAGAGCGAGATTGGCCCGAGATCCAAACCGCTCCAGCTGCTGATGTTGGTGCACCGTCAGTTGGCCACATGGGGCCTTATAAAGTTTGTTGAGAACGAGTTTCTTCTATCTCAGGACCGACTGTTACATTATATTATACAACAATGGCACAGGAGGAACAATATATTCGTATTGAGGGGGACGAACTTGATTATCCATCCAGAGACGGCTATATACTTCATGACTGAGTTACTGCCTTAGAGTGAGGCTCTGAGGTATCCACTTCCTGCTGGGATAGTGAACCTAGACATATTTCGGAGGAGGCATTGTGGTGGTGTGCCTCTTATTGAGGGGTGCATCAATATTGGATTAGTGAAAAATGTGGTTGAGCGGTGTGCTTTGGCTATTATTGTGCAACTGGCTGGGTCATTTTATCCACTTTGGGCATTGGACCCACAAGTTGGAGTTTTAGGCTATTTGAGGGGCGGGCATTTTTTCAATTTTGCCCACTTTTGTTTTGATGGTATGGTATCACAATTGAATAGGGTCCAACATGGATCCAATTCATTTGCATACATTAGCATCCTATGTAATGTACGCAAATGAGGCCCATTGTGGCAATGTCTATTGGTGGACCGTGGGAGCCACGGATGAGGAGGTGGGCTCCAGTGATGTCACACAGCAGTGGTGGCATGGTGGGTCGTTATTCAAATGACACAATAGAGGCCTTGTTTGAGGCCAACACAAATATGTTATTGCCATACCCATATGTGGGGATGGAATTTCAGGGTGATCTAGATATTGGTGTCCTTTTTGGTTACATTTTGGGACCTGCAGGTATGAGTTATTTTTTTTCTACATTTGTTCGAGTATGTTTTTATTGACACTCACATGATTTTGGTTACTCCTGTAGATGTTGGTGAGGTAGGTCACCCATTCGCCCATTTGGTGGGTCACGATCCTTAGCTATGACCTTGTGGTGGTCATGGGGGAGGTGACGAAAGTGGACCAGGTGGTGGTGTGGGTGGACCTGGTAGGTATGGTGCTAACCCTTCTAGTGAGGGCAGTAGCTCGGCTGTAGCGGAGGTTACGACCAAGCGAGCTCGTGCATATGTAGATGAGGCATCCATCATAATTCTTATAGCTCAGGTGGCCTCTCTAGAGGACTTCTGGGGTCGAGTGGACCAGTTGACCCAGGGGATGCCTACTCAAGGTTTCATGGATGACTTCTAGGAGGTTTGGCTAGAGATGTTGATGGACCGTGAGAGGGATTATTAGCCCACTCTACAACAGGTAGCTATTGCAGTCGCGACAATAGCTCTGGTGGTGGCACTAGGAGCAGTGGTGGGCCCAGGTGCTCCTCTTGAGGTGGCACTCGTTATGAGGATGCTTCCCTTATTTTTTATGACCTTTGTGTTTTTGTGCTAGACTGTGGGCCAGCGACACTTTTTTTTGTACTTAGATACACATAATTTTTGGTATATATATGAGATATCTTTTTTGCGGCTGTATATGGTGTGCTATCTATTTCGGTTTATATTTTGTGTTATGCTGATGGATATATATGTTTTTGGTTTTTTATGTATGATGGTTTATTCACGATGCATTCCAGTCTAGGATATTGTTAGCTATGCGATCAGCTTCTTGGTTTTGATTCCTTGATACATGTGAAAATGTAATGTAATGAAATTGTCTACTTAATCTTTTGGCACATAGATATTTTCTAAACAGGTGTGTGTCTCTGGTCTCAAATGTTTGGTTCAACTACGATACTACTAACTAGGAATCGAGGTAGATATGCATATGGAGGATGCCCTGATAGAGGGCCTCACACATAAGTCTGATGATTGCATTATATTCTTCTTGATTGATTGTTGCTGATCTAATGCACATGTCGTTTCAACACAGTGGTGAACGGTCAGGGTGGTAGATGACCCAGGTGGCTGCAACTAAGTTTTGTGACCATCGCAATGCTCCATCAGTAAATCCGAAATAGGGTTCAATTTGGTGATCCATGGTGGCACTTTCAGCGCATTTTTTACATAAGTCTTTGGGTCAAAACATATTTTGATGTTGGGGTTTTTTGTTTACTCTAACTCTAGGGGACAAGGGCTACTGGGGCCCTTATGGGTATAACTTCTTGAGGTAAAGGCCATTGACGGGGTTAGTGAGGTAGGTCCCATCTGGTTGCATCAAGATGTATGCCGCCTATCGGAGGCAATGTTTGATGATATAGGGTCCTTTCCACAAGGTTTCGAATTTTCCTGGCCCTAAGGCCTCTTTCGCGACATCGTAGCAAAGGAATAATTCTCCCTCAGAAAATGAGTGAGGGGTACTGTGGCAGTCAAATTATGCTTTCACCCTTTTCTTATGGGCCTCATTGTGTTGCAGCGATTGTTGTCGACTTTCATCAACTATCTCTAGTTGTACTAGTTGTTGTTATAGAGGCTAGGTGTCATCAAGGAGTTCGATGGTGGTCTACAAGTTTGGGATCTTGTGGAAATCAATGAAAAAGCGTAGGGTACCTTGGTCTTTTGCAATAGAAATCAAGTGGAAATCCTAGGGCGAGGGGGCGGTTGGAATCATGTCTTGGGTGTGCGATGATATAAGTCGTATGTGGTGAATTGTGTCACTGGCATGCGACGGGGGAAGGATCTCGGTAGTGGAGTTATGGTTGAGCATAAAGTCGGGTCTCCCGTAAGGGTAGTCAATTTCCGGTAGGTGGAATTTTTTTTATCACAAAGTTTCCTAAATGATTTCTACAGTGGGCATACCTCTTACACATGATCTTGACCGGTGAAAATGGTACACGGTACCACAACGTTGACAAAGTAGATAGTGTGAGATTTTACACTACTCATTGTCCCTGATGTGGATGCTTGGAAAGGATCGGTTGTACAAGAGGTCATCTTCTGCTTCCATTTTTGCATCGTTGATTTAAACTTGTCTTCCTCTTTAGTGGATGGTAGACTTAACGCTGCTCAAGCTGCTCTTAGCTTGGCGATATGTGCACACTTGAACGTATGATGAAAGTGTGAGAAAATTTTACAATAAGTGTGTGTGATATTCTCTTAATTGGAGAGAATTTCTGAGTGAGAGAAGAGACTGTGCGGAGATTGTTTGCAAAGGGCTTGAGTTCTCTGCATTGGTTGACTCGTTGATCATTCAGATCACATAGGCTGCATGTTATCCTAGGCTTTACTTGGGCTATACATGGTTGGTGTGCAGTCTTATCATGCTTGACACACCATTGCAGTGGTGGGGACATTTAGCCGACGATGTATATTTTATGCCATTCCCATAGATCATCTTCTCTCCTTTCTATGACAATAATCATGTCGATTATGGGATGGATCTGCGAGGCATAAGTACAATGTCGCTCATAATGATTACCCTAACATATTAGGAAAAATATCTAGGATATGGGGGTCCCATCGTGCCTGGTCTGAGGCCAGGCGGGGAACCAACGTCGCAACGCTGCTAAGTCAGGGCAACGGACGACTATATGGTCTATCTTTTTACATAAATTACACGCTATTTATTGCTATGAAGTGTCGTTGGGGGTAACTAGGGGTTCCCTACTAGGCCATTCTTTGGTTGACAAGAACATGATAGACCCGCTCATCTCCTCTGCTTTGGTCATGGAGCTACCTGTGGACTCGGCATCCATATCATCTTCTTGGGAAAGGAAAACTATGGATGAGCGGAGGCTAGCAAGGGCTAGCTATAAGCGAGGTATGTAGTGACAATCCTCCAAAAGGTGATTGTGAGTGCATAACGGGCATGTGAATTGCGCTTCCCGTAACCATACATAGTAAACCCTTTCGATTGGATATCATCTGTGAATGAGCTCGAATGCGACACACTCATCAAGGTAGTGGCCATGTTCATCTCATAGTGTACAATGTATAATGGGAATTACTGGGGGCCACTCTAAAAATCTATGTTCCTCTTGTAAATATAGAATGGTATGTGACTCGTCATTGATAGACTAGAGGGATGGATCATCTTGATAGGATCACTCGATCGCATACAAGGCATCCCTATATCATGATATTTCAGGACAATGGTGGGTATAATTCCATAGGTGTCACAGAGAGTGAATGCGTGATTGGTACGAAGCAGTTTACTTGTATTTTTTGAGGCAAGTTCCTTTTTGCAAGGACGTGGCGTTGAGGTGTCTGCTTCAGAGCCGAGGAGTGGTTTTAACTCATCCAAATTTGGAAATATGTGGGTAGGGTGTCCTATGACATCACATATAGTGTAGGATAATTAATCCCTTTGCATGGTGGGCGTCATCACTTTCTTTCCTCTTTTTTCGGTTTTCTTGGCCGTGATAACTAGTTTCATAATGGGAACTTCCTTTGCAGGGATGGTTTTGACCATTTCTTGGGTAGGTTGGGGCTTCTTAGGCCTGAGGGGCTTTAACCAAATGGAATTAACGTTGGTGGCTCCTGTTCCAGAATGTTTAATGAGGTACCAGACTGGGAACGCCAATGATATTTTGGGTAACACCCGTGTTTCCAAAACCTGCTAGGAGATGAAGCTAGCTGGGGGGTAGAGGAAATGGGTTTGGGAGGCAGCATAGGCCAGAGAGGCTGCTATGGCGGATTCCTCAGTGTCGTTACTACTCGATTCCATGTTCTGAATAACCTCGGTGCTTGACGTGGACATCATGCACATCAGTGCCTCTATGGCATCAGACAATACCTCAGGGATAATGGGAGGATTTCCCAGGAATGACCCTAAGACGGACAACAGTTTGAATTAGCCAGGGCTGTATTCTTGTTACTATGAAAGAGCGTCTGCGGTTGTATCTACGTAGGGTAGAATTATGTCGGTGTTGGTTAGGGGACACTTTTCACTGTGGGTCAGCTGTTCTACCGTAATGATTTGATCCTCGTGGGGAAACATCATGATGCGAAAGACAAAGGATGCTATGGCAGACATGGTGTACATGTAACTCCACCCGAAGAGTATGTAGTAATCTAAGTGAGCATCCAAGACTTCAATATCTATGTGGACCATATTTCTAGCTAAGCAAACTGGTACATTTTGGTTGAGGCCAACGGGAGTCAAGGGACGACCGTCGTATGCTTTGAGCATGATTCTGGAAGGTTTGAGTTTGGGGGATCCTAACTTCTACCACACATTTTTTACATGATGCATGTTGATGCACCCTTGTCAATGGCACATTGATGAATAGTGATATTTTGTATCGATACTGGTATCTGGAAGGTGACTATAGAAGGAAGCGTAGGGGTGGCCTTGTCTAAGTCAAAAGCCATCATGTGCATATCGGTAGGGTTGATAGCATCTAACGTGGAAATTAGGGCCTTCCGTTGCTTGGGGCATGACTGCAGTACTTCCAACATGGACATAGCAGTAGGTCATTAAGCTAAATCATCCATGATGTTATAATTATGGGTCTCTTTGGAGTAATTACATGCTCGCTTATTAAGCCCTTTTACCATTTTTAGCAATAGTTTCGTAGGAATATTTGGAATGGTCAAAGATGCAGTCAACACACTCGTACTAGCCCCTAACATATTGGTGTTTGGTGGGGTGTCGTAGCTGCAATTCCAGGTTTGAAAAAAAAATTCTTCCCCTTTCATGTAAATCTTTGGGTTTTTTTTCCTGGAATTGACTGGGTTTTTCTGTTGAGTGATGACCATCCCTTGATGGGGGAAAGGTTATTGCATCATCATAGTTTGATGGGAAGATCGTCCTTGTCCTCAGTTACTCTGTAGCTTTTTAAGCTCGGGGAGTTTGGGATAGTGGTGAGTATAGTGCCTGTAGTCGCCACATATTGAACAAGAATGGTTTTTTCATAGAGGTGACCGTTTTCCTTGCCTTTGGGTATTGCTTGACTCCTGGTTCTAATTCTGGTTGGAATTACCTCCAGTCTGGGATCCCAGTGGGCATTGTTGGCTACTACCCCCCTGTTGAGGGTTTCCTTTGGGCTTGTTTCTGGTCTTTTTCTTAACCACGTTAGGAGGGTAGTTATCATGATCATACTGGTGTGGTTGATTTTGGGATGGCTGCACAAAGTTCACCTATGCATTGGTTTAGGTAGGTGGGTTATGTGCTTGGGAATGAGCATAATGTTATCCCATGTTTGCACTTGGAAATTGGGGGGGAAGATTTTTCGTCAGTGTTTCTTCCTTCGTACTGGGTCCCCTCAGCTAGAGGATAAGATCCTCCTTGGTGATACACTAGCGCCCTATTAGTCAAATGTTTCTGCGGCATATGATGACTTTGAAATCCAGGTTGAGACATATTCTGGGTAGAATCATGTGTGTAACCGGGATTTTGATTGTTGCTACCTAGGTACCCTTAGGTCATTGACCTAATTAGTCCATCTGCAGAGTTAGATGCACCTGGAAATTCTTGATAAGATTGTAGGCGCAGGGCGTTAGGCAAGATATTGTAGATGTATCCTAACTGCATATAGATCGTTTCAAGCTACTGGGCTTTACTAATTGCATCTTCTTCGGATGTGGGGTTGTATTCCACCACGTCCTTTGAAATCTCCATTGTCAGAGTTTTGAAGAATAAATCTAAGAGGACCCGGTTGTCGAGTTTAGCTTTACATAAACTCTGACGTCACCTCCATTCATGGAGATGGTCTGAGATATGGATGGAGGGGGATTGTCTGAAATGAGTCAGTAAATCCATTCTCGAATCATGGTGAATGGGAAATTGAAAGCATGTGATGAATACGGTAGCGAGGGTGCTAAAGGTTCCATGTGAAGCAGGAGGTTTATCCACGTACCATTTCGCGGCCACTCTCGTAAGAGTGCATTGGAATAGCCTCAACCAAATAGTATCGTAAATGATGCTAGTCGATGAGCATCGCAGGTGAAAGTTCATTACATGATTACCTGGATCTTTAGCTTGCTTACCTTCGAAATTTGGTATATCCGAAGTGAGCTTCATGGGCATGGGAGGCCAATTGGGGTCGTGTGCGATGGGGTTATTTGTGAGCTTGGTTAAATTGGGTAGATTCAATGCAGCTAAGAAGGGTGACTGAGAGGTTGACGCCATGGAAATGTGTGAAGACACGAATCTCTTGTTAAGAATGAGGGTTGGTCTGTGACATACCCTGTTGTGAATTCAATCAGCTTCCCGTATGGGATGCGATCCTCTTCCCCTTAGGGGACGAGGGGGGGTGGTGTGCAGTGTGGTGTTGGGAGATCGACTAGGGTTCCCAACTAAGGTTTCTTCAAGAAAGGATGAACCAAGAATGCTGACAATGTTCTGTATTTAACGCCTAAATGACGAAAGACCTGGAACCCCTCCTGGTAATGGGGGGAGGTCCAAAAGACGCCTGGATCGACGAGGTTTCGTTGGGACCATTTGGGTGTTGACCAAGTTAGGTTTTGGAAAAATTTGAGGCAATTGAGTCTATGATCACAACAAATTTATGGCCACATACATAAAACAAAGTGAAAATGAAATGAATTTTCCCTTTAACTTAATCTATGTGATCAATCAAGAAAAAAATGGTTTTGTTTGTTTGCGCGTAATACTTGAAATCCTAAAAGAGCTATCACATCCTCACACACTAAAAAGTAACTAGGCCTCGAGAATATTTCTTCTGAGTGCTGGCACAACATCCCGTAAGAGCTAGCGACGCCCCTGATCAGCCAAAGAGAATCCACCAATGTAAGGGTAGAGGGTCTGGTGCTTGCCTGCACTATCGCCTATATGGTAAAGGATGCCCTAGTTTTTGGCCACTAAGAACCATCGTCCCATGTGAGCATTAGAGACTTTGGATTATTGGTAGTTGGCTAACAATACCGAGTATCATCCAGGTCAGGTAGCCCCAGCTGATACCGCACGCACTGTGGCTAAGCCTAACCCCCTCTAAATTGGGTCTTTGCCGCACTCAAGTTTTCTTTTCTATGGGTAGATAGGTGGATTTTAACATCTGTAAATGTAAAACTTCTATGTTTCGATATGAAGTGTGATCAAGGCAGCTTATTGGATGCCTACCCCCTTGATCCTAACTTAATATATAAATTCTTTTGTGGCCCCTATGGGGAGAATTTAGTGAGTTATTTTAAGCTAGTTTTAGGTGGATTTCTTTGCTTAGTGGGTGAGTGTGTGTGAGCGTATGGTGAAAAATCTCATAGTTTGAACATATGGATATCGATGATCTTTACAAAGTCCCCTAGTTAAACTATGTGACGTTGATCCTTGCTCAAATGGAAAACATTTGCGGATAATGGGCCTCCCCAAAATATTCCTAGTTAATCTATGTGACTTAACTAAAGGGAGATGGCAAATCACAAATGTAGAGTGTTCATATGCTTCCCTAGGGTCACCAAATGGTGCAAAGGTAGAAGAGATTACTTTCTCTAATCAACGAATCGATCCTAGTCCCGCAATTTCCTAAATGCAAAAATTTAATTTAAGCTAAACAATTTCTACACTAGCTTATGCATGTGTGGTCTTGGGCCACTTACTTGGACTAGTTAAACTAAGTTTGCATACCAGAATTTGGAAAAAAAAGTAAGTTGTTCGGAATGTAATGGTTAATTGGACCCCTACATAAACTATGTGAAGACATTTTACAAAAAACAAACTTAAATGAAAACTTACTCTATGCCTACAGAAAGCAGCAAAAAGTGAGTTCTCAGAAGCGGTGGGGTATCAACACAAGTGCTGGAAGATACATTAGGGGCTGCCCTACACAATTACAAGCAGAAAAATGTAGAATATAGGGAGAAAAATCTCAGTCTACAATTTTCATGGAAAAATCCTTGATAGATGTGCCTTCCTACGCGTAGGTCAGTCCTAAATGCGCGCAATGTGCCTCTGTGAGGAAAAACTATGCGCAAAATCCTTGCAAGTAAAAGTATTAGGAGCTTCCTTCTTCATTCTATCACTTCAATGAGTCTAGGGACTATAATATGGATCAGAGGACTGTAATCTCCACTCCAGCATAGACAAAGGGTCTCCTACAAAATATGGCACAACCACATAAACTTGGAACATGTTAGCGGAGTCGCCAAACTTTTTGTGGTGGATTTGTCATACGGGTATATGAAATCGCACCAGCTTAAAGAGTGTGGCCTACTCTTTATACTTTTGGTAACAGACCAAAAGTGCGAGAGCTCAAAAGAATAATATTTAATGAAAAACAGTACACTAAAGTATGTTATGGTTAAAACTAAAACACAAATATACAGAAGCTATAAAGAGAGTCAAAACGATAATAGTGCAAACGATGGCTCGATGGCCTCTTCTTATTAAACATTTGAAATGGAGAAGAAATTTTACCCACTTGCCAACGGGCCCCTAGGAAATGGCTCTAGGTCCCGATGTAAGGATGTTGCCTTCCAAGCTCTGCCTCTGATCCATTCTCCCTCTCTCTCTCTGTTGTTGTGGACTAAGATGTTGGGTGACCAAAGATTGAGTCGTCTTTAGCTCCAGCTCCGGGTCACACACTGCTTGTGTTGATTGGGAAACTTTGTCCAACATAACAATGTGATCACCATGTCTTCATCTCTTGGTGGTTTTATATAGGCGAGTTTCAAATCCTTCTTCCCTCCCTTAGTACATGATGGATTGTGACCCAAGGGAGAGGTATGATTCCATTATGTGAGATATCAGTTTTGGGATTCAACTGCGTTAAGTAAGTCATTCATGTATGACCATTTCCATGAGAGGTAGTCGCAACTGACTAATTTCTCATGATTTTTGAATAGTCCACTTAGCACTCATTGCATCGGATGATGCTCACTGGGGTGAAGAAGTGGGATTGAAACCAGTGAAAAGAATCACATAGCGTCAATCATCACTTCCGGGGCTTGCACCTGGTAACCAGGACTTCCCAGGAGGTCACCCATCCCAGAACTCCTCTGGCTCAAGCACGCTTAACTGTGGAGTTTTCCCCACAATCAAGCCCACTTAGCTTGCTACCCCATTTGCAAAACCTTAGCTAGTGTTGTGCCCCATGAACCATTCAAGTAGAGATCCCTTTACTCTTTGTATTTTAAGTATGAGGAGTTTCCGTAGTGCATTATATTAGATATCATTTTTGGGATTCAACTGTGTTAAGTAAGTCATTCATGTATGACCATTTCCATTAGAGGTAGTCGCAACTGACTAATTTCTCATGATTTTTGAATAGTCCACTTAGCACTCATTGCATCGGGTGATGCTCACAGGGGTGAAGAAGTGGGATTGAAACCAGTGAAAAGAATCACATAGCATCAATCATCACTTCCAGAGGTGCTCAATCCAGTGAAAAGAATTCATTATGTGCTCAAATATTCTTTTGTATGCTCACATAGTGTCTAAGGAGGTGTTGGTGGCTGTCCTTAGGTAGCTTTCACATAAGCAATAACTGTCCATTTATTGGTGTGGTCTCGGAAAGTGAATTTTTTCCATTTCCAGGAATGCGCAGTTACCGAGGAAAAAGGTGCATAGAAGATGCTCTTCTCGAAGGATAAAGCGCACAATTCAACATTTATGACTAGTTCAAATCTGATTTTCTCAAAACCTTAGAGATTATATATACTTCTTGATTCCATAATCTGTTCCTGCCCTATAAATCCTTACGCTTGACATTAATTGATGTTGTCTTCTACTGTATGGTTTTCTAGTGTTAACAACATGCAATATCCATTAATATTTTATTGGAGAAAATTGAAGCATCTAAAATTTTTTCCCCAAAATGGAACAAAACACTTGAACGTGTTCTCCCGAATTAGGTTGGAAATATAAGAA
Source organism: Pinus albicaulis (assembly GCA_034641835.2). NCBI lineage: Eukaryota > Viridiplantae > Streptophyta > Pinopsida > Pinales > Pinaceae > Pinus > Pinus albicaulis. Next base: position 880,278,023 of record CM076572.1, read on the forward strand.
TTGTAGGTTCCACTAGAGAAGATAGAGGTGATATAAATAATTCTCATTTAATTTGTGTGGATTACATTGATGTTTCATATGATTTTAAAATGAATTTATTTACTATATTTTAACCAAATTATTTTATATAAGATACCTCATCCGACACCCCTTTCATTTCCCAAAACTTTGAAATGTAATTGAAAACATATAATGTTAGGGTTTTAGCATTGTTTTTAGAATGTGAAGCTCTATTACGTGATGTAATTTTTATTTTTATTTATAAAAGTACTAGAGGGAAAGGAAGGGTACAAACAACAAATTATGATGCCTTGGGAAGGGGGTAAACTTGAATTAAGAGGTAAAACATACCCTAGTTTTAATTAATAATTCCCCTAATGACATGGTTGGGAAGATGTAGTGTGAAGGTGTATCTATTAAAAAAAAATGAAAATTCAATAAGGATATTTTTATTTTTTTCTTTTTTCGTCTAAGAATTACTCTATTATTTTTCTCATACACTCGCTTTTCACCGCTCTCTTAGAAATTGGAATTTCCAAGAGAATTAGTGATAGATTTTGTAACCAAAATTGGATGTGCTATAGTGCTTTTTCCTTGGATTGGATGGCTCTGAGGACTGGTAGTTTTGTTATTTTTGTGTGGCACAAAGAGCACTAAAGAAGAGAATGGAAAGGGACTGGAAATGTCAGATAAGGACTCCTCTGTGATGTGTATACCTCCATTTTCATTTTTGAATTTCTATTGGATGATGAGGGATGGAAATGCTAAACACTGAGATTATTTTCTATGAATGGTGGAGAGTGGCCTTCACTTTTTTGTTAAATTTGTTTTAAAAATTGTATGTTAAATCCTTGAGTTTGGTTTCTTCCTCAAGATATTAAGTTTTATCTTCAGGGTATCCTTCTATGAGAAATATTATAGCATAACTGATCAATGATTGGGTGGAGAATTGACCACCCTTCATTATTTATAGAATTTAAATCAGTTTACTCAAGATAAGTATCTCTTATGCATGATTAATTAATTTCTCTGTTCAACATATTTGTATGTACATTCATTTACCATTTGGTAAATTTGCCGTGGTTGTAGCTATGACATTATTTGGTTGTAAAATTTTATATGTGCTATATTTTGTAACAACATTGGTTGAGAAATATAGACTTCCTAAATTATTCTTTAAATAGTTCATCTTGTCATTTATGATATAAATTTTATTTTGGGTGGTTCCAAAAGCTAAAACTTGGATCAGAGTGAGGGGAAATATTATTAATTAATTGGTCCAATTTTTAAATATGGGGTTATGAAATTTTAGGGAAGATTATTAGAGGAATTTGGGGCATCTTAAATGCATATTTAAATAGGGCATGTTGGAATTTATGCTATATATTTTATTGCATGAGATTTCAGAAGTTGAAACTTAAACCATAGTGAGGGGAAATCCTTCCAATCATATGATACAACATTTATTTATTGGGCCATGATATTTTAGGAGATATGATTAGAGGAAGTTAATTTTCTTGGATTATCTTAAAACCATTAATCAAATAATTCATGTTGTAAATTTTGCTATAACAATTATTTTGGGTGGTTCCGGAAGTGCAAAATTAGACCACACTGATGGGAAATCATGCTAATAATTTGGTCTGATGTTAATATTTTTGGTCGAAATATATTAGGATATATAATCATAGGAATTAAATCTTCTTAGATGCTCCTGAAATCATCCATCAAATTGGTAACTTTGGAATTTCTACTATAAATTTTCATATAGGAGGTTCCAGAAGATGAAATTTGGATTGTAGTGAGGGGAAGTATCATTAATAATCTTAATTTTCATTTTTAAATTTAGAATTAATATTCAAAATTAAGGTCAGGTTTCCCGAGGCCTCCATCCTTGTGATGTATTATGCCATTGAGGAGGTTGGTGTTGGTATGGTTGAAAATGGGGAATGAAAAGTTGACGAGGATAGGGACGAGGAGAATGTGTGGGCCATGGTGAATGATTAGGTGGATATCATGACCTAAAAGGTGCATTATGATCTGTATTTAAATATTGAGGATCGTGTATACTTTTTTACCATGGCATATGGCCTCATGCCCTGCCTTGGTTAACATGTCAAATTTCCTTCATGCCTCCTTATTCTCCTTAATACACTCCTTTCAAACTAGGAAGGGATGGAAACTTTTCAGTTGGATGATTCGGTATTCCTCACACATGGAGAATTATTCTAAAAAATTTAATTCGTAGTCATTCATAGGATGTGTCTTCGTACATAGAGGGTATAATATGGCCAATTCCTTCTATATCACCCCTTTTTTTCTTAATCTATACTATCTCCATTTTGCAGAGAAAAAGTACATAAATATTCACTTTTAAAATCCTCCAACACACCTCTTATTTGATTCTTAATGGTTGAAGTAGAAGATGAAGGACATACCAAACCCTTGTAGAATCTACGTCTTTCTCTTGCAACTCTAGAGAGTTTTTGAAAATTATTATAATGTCCTCATAATTTAGCGAGTAAGTATCTCAATTCGATGACATGTTGAGGGTCTCTATACACTCTTCTCTAACCTATTGAGATTCAACAAGAAGATTTAGCACCCACGCCTAGTGCATTAAGAAGTTGGTTGCATTTAGCACCCGGTCTAGGGTGCGGCCGACAATGCTATTTTTGGGTGCATGTCTATTTTTATTATCTGTTAGTTTAGATGGACATTAAAATATAATATATTCTCAATGTGGACTTGAATGAGTTAACTAAAAGTGATAAATTTAATTAGCTAGTGGATTTCAAGTTAAAGGTTGGTTGGTGGGACATGCACAGTAATTCTAGTTGCAACAGAGTTCAAAGTGCAGTGGTGCATAAGTTGGTGCAAGTTGTAAATAGTTTAAATTAGTTAAGTGATTTAAACTCATTTGTGATAGTTGTAAATGAAGATACACTACTGGGAGATCTAGTGAATTAAATATTAATTAATTCACAATTAATGATCCCACATGTAACTGAGGATTTACTATTATTAGTTGTATGCATGTCAGATCCAGTGGAGACCCAGTTTAGTTCTAGGTGAAAGGGAGGTTGAATATCAGTTGTAGGATTATCTTCTTGCACACATGCAGGAAAAAAACCATTGGAGTGCCAATGATACTTGCATAGTTAAGGTACGAAAGAATTCCAATCTTTTAGGGATGTTTACCATCATGGATTGCGCAAGCAAGGTAGGCTGTCTAGAGGTTGAGACAATTAGTTGATGTACTAAGGGCTCTTGTGAGAAGAGTTTTGTATGTAATTGTTTCATGAACCTTTCTTAATATACAGTAGAAGAGAGTGGGGTTTTTATCTGTATGCTCTCCCAAGGAAATTATCTGTGTTGTGTGTGAATGATCTTTCTTCATGTTGATGTGATTAGCGATTGTGTTTTTAATTCCACAAAATATTTGTAGAAGCGATTCAGTATTTAACTTTATTAAATTGTAAGATCGGGTGAATTCAAAATATACATGCTTGTTTTATAATTTATACATGGTATCAGAGCACAGGAAATTGCAGAAGTGAAGCAGGAGCTGAGTTTATAACTGGATAGAATTCGAATTTACAGAAATACTTTCTTGCTACTACAACTAATTCAACATCGGAATGGATTTCAATGGCTTGAGGTTAGAGTATGCACTTGAGGGAAACTCGAACTATATTTCTTGGAAGGATAGGATGGAAATAGTACTCGAAGAAAATAGCTTGAAGGAATTCATTGACAAAGATGTTCCTTAGCCAGATTTTGCAGATCCTGCAAATATTGATGCATGGAAAAATAAGGTGGAAAACACGAGGAGGATCCTATTGGATGGAGTAAGAGACCACATTGTCTCAAGCCTCCATGGGAAAGCCACGCCATATGAAATGTGGAAGGGTTTAATGGAGTATTCCAAAGCAGCAGTGACCATAAGAAATCGGCACTCAAAGATAAAGTTAGGAAGATCAAGATGGAAAAGGTTGACAACATTCCAAAAAATCTCACAAAGTTTGTTCACTATCGGGATGAATTGGGGAGCATGGGAATATGATGCAGGGACCATACAAACTAGCAAGCAATGTAGGAATTTTATCCACATGTTGTGGCTAGGAGGGTTTGAAAACATTTTAATTATAACAGCTAGGTGTCAATACCTCAGCTGATTGTATTATTTAGATCAGTTAGAGTCGTAGAAGTCGAATAGCTCAGATAGTCTAGCTGTCATATTTTAGTTAGTTGAATTATCTTAATTAGGCTATTGATTTCTAAAACGGTCCTCCTAGAGGAACCGAATAGACAAATGTTCATGTATATAATTGTAATCCCTCGGATGTATTAAGAGAGGAAAAAAAAAGAGGAGGAAGAGAAGAGGAGAGATTTCTGCAATAAAACTCTATGTGTTAACAATTGTTTCCAGTTAAATTATTTCAATGCTCATTGGCCATTGAATTGTCTCGAATTCTTATTAATGAAGATTTTTTTTGATTGAGAAATGATTGTACACTGGTTTGGTTTGAAATCGTTGAGAATGGTGATTGGATAATTCCGCATTATCTATCTATTGTTTCCATGAATTGGTTGGATAAACCCTGCGAGTTAAATTCCACCGTAGTCCTCTATATGTATCTTTATTATGGAATTTCCCACTATATAATCGTAACAAATTCAATTGAATGAACCCAAGCCATAGACCGAAGTAAGGCATATGAAGAGCATCCCAACCCCGACTCAACCTTTGGTTGATCACTGTAGAAAAACCACGAGTGGATTCCCAAAGGCGGATTGCCCATATCACATTGCTTTTGCGGAGAAGGTGGTATTTTCTGAATTCAAGCGATTCCATAGAGCCTTCGACACATGGCACCGGACGGGAGTACAAAACCGCCTTCCCATATTCTCATCCCACGTTAACGGTTGTACTAGGAGGTGGAGCGATATCGTCGAGTTCCGTCGATCTGGCACAGAGTCATCGAACGGTGGTCATCTAACAGAGATGTGCGAGGTTTAAACAAGGTACGGTGAGTGCGTTGATTGGGCAATTGAATGTAGACGCGAGGCCCAGAGCCAAGGTTTATTTACAAGTTATTTATTCAAAAAGGCGTGTGTATTAATATAAAATCTCAAGGGTTATAACCTTAGCCCAAGGCTTGGAGACAATTATATAAGTCGAATATATAAGTGGAAAAGTCGTGAATATATGTTTATTTATCAATTTTTCTGAAATTGACAAATAAACCCAATGAAAGGAAAGAAGACCACGTGGGGAATTAAACAGAGGAGTTCAGAAAGGGAAATGCTGACAGAGCCACGCTACAGGAGTTGACCAGCTCTCCATGGGGCTAACTTTCAGTTTGTTGACTTTCAGTTTTGTTGCGTCAGAATACCAGTTGCTGATGATGATTTGGTGAGCTTTCCTTTCCTAGGAATTCCCAAGAGTTGGCACAGTTATCAAGACTCTGTCAATCGAAGGGAAAATTTTCCAGATTGGAAATGAATATGGTCGGATTTGGTGTAGGCAGAGTTCAGACGGAAAATTAGTGATGGATCTTCATGTAATAATGAGGATGAAGAGTATTTTTCTTTCACTAAAAAGGTGAGGAAGGGGAAGGGGAAGAAATTCCATTCTAAATATGAGTCCAAGAATTGAAAGAAGCAGGACATGTCCAAGGTGAAGTGTTTTCATTGTCACGAACATGGGCATTTTTCTACTAACTGTCCACAAAAGAATAAGAATAAGAATGTTGTTGGATGTGCAGCTGGTGAGGCCCTTGCCTTGTAATTTGAGCTTGAATTCTCATTGATCATATGCATGGTGTCTAGTGCATTGGGATCTGTGTGGTATTTGGATTGTGGCACTTCCTTTCACATGACAGGATATAAGGAACCTTTTAGTGACTTCGAGGAGAAATATCTCTAGATGCATATTGAGATGGGCGACAACGGAAATTATAGTGCTACCTGGATTGGTACCATTACCTTTCAGAGGGAGTCAGGTAAACCATTTCGATTAAAATATGTAATTCATGTACTAGGTCTAAGGAAAAATTTGGTCTCAGTTGCGATGTTGGAGGATAGAGGCTATGACGTTGTTTTTACTGATGAAAAAGCTTTCCTACGGCATAAAACAACGGGTAAATCCAAGAGGATAGGATTTGAGTTAAGAATATCTACAAGCTAGAGGTAGATTGCTACGCAATAATGATGGGCAAGGCAGATCAAGTGGTGACCTGAGATGAGGGCGAATTATGGCATAGGCGATTGGGTCATCTTCACCCTATAGCCTTGAAAGTCACGCAGCAGATTTCTACTGGTCTTCCCAGGGGTACACTTGCACAGTCAGATACATGCAAGGGATGTACTATGGGAAAATATTTAAAGGCCAACTTTCATGACAAGGAAAACTGAGCTTCAGGGATCGTTAAGAGAGTTCACAGATACGTGTCTGGTCCTTTCTCAGTTTCTTAAACAACAAAACATAAGTACTATGTAATATTTTTTGATGAATTTTCTTGTAAGTGCTGGGTATTCTTCGTGCAGAAAAAAAAGATCAAACATTCTCTAAGTTTGGTTAGTTTAAGGCACTGGTTTAGAAAGAGTCAGGGAAGCAAGTGAAGGCCCTTAGGAGTGACAATGGTGTAGAATACATCACTAACAAATTCAAGAACTTCTACAACAAAGAAGGAATTCAATGAGAAATGATAGTGCCTCATAACCCACAGCAGAATGGGGTCACGGAGAGGAAGAATAGAACTATTGTGGGTGCATCACAAGCGATGTTGCATGATCAAGGCCTACTGATGCATCTATGGGCAGAAGAATCCAATACAACAGTACATGTGCAAAACCATTGTCCTCATAATTAGGGGAATTTTAAGGTCTAAAATGGGACCCCTAAGGAAATAATAAAATAATAGCTAAACCAATAACGTAATATTTATGAATTTACAATTCAATTTTTGCACCACAATCCATGTAACCATAGTTAAATTCAATTCAAAATTTGCACCAAAACAAAATTAATAAAAAAATTGTATTGATGTGACTATAAATAAGAATGAGCTTTTCATGAAAAAGTCATTATCATTGAACAACTAATGCATTTTTCCTTTGTACTTAAATAAATAAAAATACAATTTAAATTTAAATTTAAGTTCTTAATTATATTATATGTTATTAATTAAAATTTATATTATTTAAATTGTATAATCACATGTAATTAATATACTATATAAAAATAATATAATATAATATAATAAATGTATAGGGATATGCATTCTTTCTTTCAAGAAATATGAAATGACAATAATATATTTTTATTCAAAAATTGTGAAATGAAATTTATTATGAGTACTTTACTTTGACTTTAAAAGTACTTAGAGCACTACCATGGTTAGCCATGAGTTTTTATCCACAATTGAGAATGTGACAAGTAAGTACCTTTAACTCAAGAAATTCCACCTCAACCATTAGGGATGATGTCATCCCTTAAAATATGATTAGTTCTCATAAAGTGAATTTTGATTGTACGTTTTCCTTGGGAGGCTCATTTTAGACCTAAAAATTCCCCTAATGAGAGTACTTGGCATGAGTACACCTGAAGAGGCTTTCACTAGCAAGAAACCTGACGTTTCGCACTTTAAGATTTTTGGCTCATCTCTTTATGTGCATGTGACCAAGTACTCCAAGAAGACGCTGGAACCGATTATTGAGGTTGGTATTTTTGTGGTATACACTGAAACACCCCATAATTATCATGTTTATTTTCCAAACAATAGAATGACTTTTGTGCAACAAGATATCAAATTTGATGAGGAGAAAACCATGAGATTGTCCATTGAGAGGGAACTAGACTTGCATGTAGAGGAGGAACTGTTGGTTCCCAAGAATGAGTCTCAAGATGTGGATCAACCACATCAAGAGGTTCATGGAGTGGAGGAAATCACTCAAGCAGGGGCATTCATCATAAATGGCAGAAGGCACACCACAAAAGCAGATAGGTTGAGACTTGGTGCTCAATAGAATGTAGGAGCCCGTACTTCACAATGCAGACAAAGACAGTCTCGTGATCGATTTACTAGATATATGGCTCTTATGAGAAAATTTATTGTGACTAAACCATCCTCCTTTTAGGAAGAAGTGCAGTAGCCTACTTGGGTTGATCCTATGGTGGAGGAGTATGACTCCATTGTCAAGAACAGTGCATGAGAGATAGGCCCAAGACCGATCGACAAATCAGTGGTTGGATCGAGATGGATATACAAGGTAAAGAAAGTTGTCGATGGGAGTGTGGAGAAATATAAGGCCATATTTGTGGCCTGGGGATTCTCACATATCAAGGGCATAGATTATGATGACACTTTTGCACCTGTCACAAGTTACTCTTCCATAAGATCCATCCTTGCACTCTTAGTCTAGATGGGTTGGCACATTCATCATATGGATATGAAAATTGTGTTTCTCAATGGGATGATAGAGGAAGAGGTGTACATAGAACAGCCTGAAGGTTTCAAAATCTTCAATAGTGAGTCACATGTGTGTAGGATCAAAAGAGCATTGTATGGGTTGAAGCAAGCACCCTGTGCTTAGTACACTCAGATAGACAGTTATTTCACCAGACTGGGCTTCATCAAAAGTGAAGAAAATTAAAACCTGTAGCAGATTGTGATTGATGGTAAGGTATTGACCATTTTTCTCTATGTTGATTTAATTTTGACTCGTGATGAGTAGCTGATACCCTCATGCAAGGAGGACCTTGCAAGGGAGTTCGAAATGAAGGATATGGGCCTCCTTCATTATTTCATTGGATTGGAAATATGACAGTGGGATGGTGAAATTTTTGTATCTCAAGGCGAGTATGCAAAGGAGATACTAGGTAAATTTAACGTGGAGAGCTGCAAACCCATTGTTGGAACAGGGTCTCCTACAAGCTGCGAAACTAGTCGATTTTGTATATTTTTTATTATATTTAGTCTAACATAGGGGTTTGGGGGTAGATCAAAGCCCCTAATGCATTGTAAATGGGTCAAGGGTAGACCAAGAATCTACAAACCATGGTTTGCAGACCATTGGATGCGTAGGCCAAAATAGTATAAGTAGTTGAACCTTTTTGAGTTGTAGGACAAACTTGGAATAGAGATTGATGCTAAGTGCAAACTGATAGATATGGTTAGGGTTATTGGGGAAGGACTCATGCTGCTGTGTGCGAGGAGATTCTCTGTCCTACTGTGTGCGGACCCTGTTGCTATGTGCGTAGGTTGGGTTTTTTGGTACTGTAAGTAGATCTGAAGGATTAATAAATTCTGAAGTATTGTTGAATATCTGAATTACTGTGATGCGAATATGTGATGTCTAATTAATTAATATATGTTTCTGTGTTATTGATTTAAGCTATGAACATACTTGTGTTACTTGTTTATGCTTCAATCTGGATCTGTTCTGTTTCCTTTCATATAAGAATATCTAGAATAACTGCGTTATGGTTATATGAGTTCATGATATGTTTATCACTATGAATATCATTGTTGTTACGCATGTGGATGCGAAGGGAATCTGTATATATAGGATCTGTGATACAAGTTCTAGTCACTATGAGGTTGAACACAGCTCTGCTTGACTCACCTACCCTCTCTTAGGGTGCGGAATCCTAGTTCTAGCATGCACCCATACTACTTCGAGTGAGACTTTGGCCTGCGCAAGCAGGTCACTGCCGAAAGGGCTAGTACTATAGGGATTTTTTGGAAAACCTTGAACCGTCAAACCTGGGTCAGGACCCCTCAACCCAAAAAATGGTTCCATTGTTGAGAGTGGGAGAATTTTGAGAGAGGGATTGGGTAATGCCAAGGCCATACTAGAAACCGAAAAGCAAAGAAATTGATTAATGGTTTGAACAGCAAGTTCAGGAATTCACATTGAAGGAGAACCACAGTAAGAGGTTGACCACTAAGGAGTGGAAAAATAAGTATATTTTCATGGATATCTATGAGATACTATTTGTAACAATTGCAATCAAGATCTAGGATTGGCTCGTGAGCTTGGTAGAATGTCAAAGGTGTTGGAAGGACGAACGGGTCATGCAGTGGACCCCTGAATTAATCCAACAATGAGAGAAGACTGGTAACGCCATCACTTGCATGGTGGACCACTAGGTGGACAGTGTGCTAGGGGGGTTCATGACAAAATTTTCCATCGATATTTTTTTATCCTACTCTGAGGCAGAGCGAAGATTCTTCAAGGGTTTTTAGGGTACGTTTATAAAGACCTTACCATTGCTGATTAAGATATTACTGTGCAAAAAGAGTATCTTGTGTAGCCACACCAAATGTATGACCCCTGACCTAGATGGAATTACGACATGAAGTGGCAAGTACTATTGAACCAACCAAGAAGGATATAGGTTTGTCTACAGTCTTATAAGAGAAGCAGTTGCACATAGTCATCCCGGCACACCACTTTCAAACCAGCATAGGAGTAAGAATTCACCTACACCTTCACCACCGCCAAAATATTACATGACTGCACACATGAAGCTTCTAACCTTTAAGTGTGTGGGGGATGAGACATGGATCATTTCTAGTTTTTCGCAGGATCGGTCTAGACTGCGCAAAATGTAGCTAGTGATGTGGTGAAGTGGGCACAACTATCCCTTGCCTTTGAAGGGAGAGCTTTGGACTGGTACATGGGATACATCGACCAACATGCAAATGCAACCATTGATGAAATTAAGAATTCTCTGAAGAAAAAATTCAAGAAGACTAAGTCCTACTCCCAAATAGTGGTTGATCTAAAATATTTCAAGCAAGGGCCTTCTAAGTCTGTGTGGGAGGTTGATCAACGATTGAAGAAGGTGATTAGGGAAGGGGGATTTCAATATCATGATAGACAACATAGAGAATGGTTCATTGTGATGCTACCGCCTCACCTGCACATACATATGGGTCATCAAACATTCAAATCATAGGAGAAATCCTTTGAGGGTGCCATGAAGTTAGAAGCCTCACATTGAGACGAGACCCAGCTGGGTGTCCAACAGATCTAAGGGTAGTTAGAAGCAATGCACGTGGAGATCCAAAACCTGCGAAAAGAGTGAGGAGTAGAGGCCAGCGCTGAAAGGTGGTGCATACGATGCAGGGTGAACTGTCACACCAAGGATAATTTTCCTCCATTAGTAGACTATATGTAGGTTGGGGAACCTAGATTATCGTGCCCAAGAAAAAGTGAAGGGCCATGTGGCCTAGCATTGTGGTGTGATGATTGCCGCGTTGTAGGGCTACATGACACAAACCACTGCCCCTTCCTTGCTGCGTATGTCCCAGAGGTGAAACAACAATGGTGTAGGTTTTATAGATCAGTAGGACATGATTAACATAAATGTCAGAAATATGATTTGATGATCGATCACATAAAATTATATAGGGTACAATTAGACCCTTTGTCGCTAAGGTCCCCCACAGGCATAGGTGGCTCCCCAGCCAGGGGCAGGGGGGAGGCCGAGGTGGAAAGGTTGGGAACTTTGAGAGAGACTGCGTGAATCCTATGAGGCAGTCCTGCCGGTACTGCAGACAGCTGGATCATGCGATCGAAGACTATCTAATATTGATAGAAAAAATGCAGGAGAAGCAACCAACACCTACACAGAATGTGCAGAGGGTTAAGGCTGAGCCGTGAGACAAATATCCGAGCATAAATGTCATAACGCGCAGTGGAACGGCCACTAGAGGACCTAGGGAGAAGATTGCAACTAAACCACTGATCCAGAAAGTTGTTATCAAACAAGAGGGTTTGGACATGAGCAAGGAAAAAGAAAAATTTATTGCAGCTCGTAGAGACTTTGCTAAGACAGAGGAATCTACTTCTCATACACCTACGAACCTTAAGGCAGATGAGTAGGTCAAGCCCTTCTTACAGGAATGTATGAAGCTGCTATGCAACCCAAAAAATGTAGAGAATATTCAGGAATTGATAGATAGCTACACAACACGACCTTGCCTACTTTCAAAAATCAAGAATGTACACAAACTATACAGATATAAGAAATGCATTGGTAGGGAGAAGCAGTTCACTACAGAGACTGGTGATTATGAGATGGAACGGGTTATTTTGGACCTAGGGTCAGATGCGAATGTATTATATAAATAGACTTGGAAATGAATGGGAGAACCTAAGTTGGAATGGTCCACTATCCAGCTGCGCATGGCTAATGATAAAAATATTATACCCTTGGGAAGACTATCAAAAATCATGGTGGATATTGTAGGAGTAAAGGCCCAAGCAGACTTTGAGGTCATTGAGATCGTAGAAGATGTAGACCCCTATCCTGCGCTCCTAGGCTTGGATTGGGCCATCGATATGGGAGGTATCATTAACTTTAAGAATAGAAGTATGGTGTTTGAGAATAATGGTAGAAGGGTGATAGTGCGATTAGATCCCGTGGAAGGTGAACAATACACTGAGCTGGTGTGGGATGAAAAGGTTCTGGATCATATTTATAAGTTGACTGCATAGGACGAAGATTGGATTAACCGCACAGCGAATGATGTACTCTATTGGGAAAAGGACAGTGAATGTTTCTCGAACTCCGATGGGGAGATAGAGAATTGGAGAAATCAGTTACATGATTTCTCTGAACTACGATGCCTTCAGGTCACAAAGGACTTCTGATGTAGTTCCTCAGAGGTAATAGACTTACCCAATTTCGATGGTTCTAGTACTATTAAGGCATTTTTACGAGCATTAGAAGTTGAGGTTCCATAGGAGCGAAGGCTCTGGGCCCTTAAGCTATCCATGCATGGAACACCTGCCTGCTGGTGGGAGACACATGAGGAAGCGTTCCAGGAGTGGGAGGATTTTTGAGGCATGATGCTCCCATGATTTGAGACTCCAGCGGAGGTGCGGGTCAAGACGTTCCTTAGCCCAAAGGACCCGTGGAAACACCTAGCTGCATGGAGAAAGACATGGGTTGACCGAACTATGGAAGAATGGGTCCACTTTTTCATTCATTCGTTGGGTCCAATCCCTACTGCATGATACCTGGATTCGGAGCTACATCAACGCACCTACCGTTGGAAAACTATGAAGGATGACTTCATAGGAATATTCAGACTGATAGGGGGTTCCTATGTGCTTGATGAAGATCTGCAGGACATAGATACATTTGTGTTTGGAAAATCCAACGCTCTGAATATTGCAGAAGAGCCGACTTGGGAATCCCAGATGTAGGATATTATTGACTGCCATAGCTTGGTGAGGGAGTAAGGTGAAGATGATATGTGGTTTGTCTCTATCATGGAGTCGGAAGGGGAGCGCGCCATTGCATTACCCCCACTACGAGAGGTAGATGTCACTAAGCCTCTCAAGCTGCACAAAGTGAACATTGGGATGGAAGAGCACCCTAATTTGGCTAAGATTGGGGATTCTTAGGATGAGGACACAACAGGCAATGTGGCTGAGCTACTCAAAAAATACCAAGACTTCTTCCTGAGAAATTTTTTGGAGCTAAAAGGGATCACGAGAGACTTAGGGGTCATGCATACCACTCTCAAACTGGATGCACGTCCTGTGAAGCAGCAGCCCTATAGGCTAAATTCCAAGTATAAGAAGAAGGTCAAGGAAGAAATTGATAACATCATCGCTGTAGGTATCATCGAACTTGTTGAACAGTCCGAATGGGTTAGTCCTGTGGTGGTTTAGGAGAAAAAGAATAAGGGGGACATTCAGATCTATGTATATCTGAGCAATTTGAACGATGCCTGCGTCCATGACCCATTCCATACACCATTCTCAGATGAAATTTTGGATAGCATGGGTGGCCACGAAGCATACCTTTTCACGAATGGGTTCTCAGGATACTATCAGATCCAGATCGCAACTGACGATCGCAGCAAAACCACGTTCACCACTGAGTGGGGATCTTTTCAGTAAATTTTCATGGCGTTTGTCTCAAGAATGCCCCTACTATCTTCTCACGAGTCATCATTGTAGTATTTGAGGAGTTCATCCACAAGTTCCTGGAGGTGTATTTCGATGATTGGACTATCTTCAGCTTGGTGAAGGTGCATGTATCGAACCTGCGCATGATGTTGGATGCCTGCCAAAAGAACGAGATTTCCCTAAATATCAAGAAGTGTACCTTTTGCGTACCTTTTGAAATCTTTCTCGGCCACATAGTTTGTCGGCAAGGACTGATGGTAGACCCTGCCAAAATCATAGTTATCATAAACTTGCCAGTACCAACAATGGAGAAGTAGCTACGCTTGATCCTTGGAAACACAGGCTACTATAGGAAATTAATTCAAGGCTATGCACTGATTACGACCCATATAGAAAATTTCTCAAGAAGGATAGTTCGTTCCTTTGGAATGATGAGTGTCAATAGATATTTGAATTACATAAGGAAAAAATGGTCTCGGCGCATATTCTCATCTTTCCTGATTGGGAGAAGGTATTTCATGTTCAAGTCGATGCATCGAGCATTGTTCTCTAGGCTGTCCTTATGCAGCCAGGAGAAGGTGACATTGACCACTCGGTTGCCTTTGCAAGTAGGAAACTCTCAAGTGCGGAATGTGACTACTCCACCATAGAGTGGGAGGGATTGGCTATGGTCTACGCATTGCAGAAGTATCAGCATGATCTATTAGGTGGACACTTTAAAATTTTCTCCAACCATTTAGCTTTGAAGTACCTAGTCAATAAGCTTGTGTTGGGAGGGAAAATTTGCCGATGGCTGCTACTATTTCAGGAATATGACTTTGAAATCATCATCAAGCCAGGAAAGTTGAATGTTGGGCCAGACCAATTGTCCTGGATAGAGAGCAGTGAAGAGCCAACCAACCTGCAGGATGGATTTCCTGATACACATCTCTTTGCTATTAAAATATTGGATGCACACTTCGCAGATATCATTCGGTTCTTAACTACACGGGTGGCACCTCCAGAGTACTCGGTACAACAAAAGAAAGAGCTAGTCACTCGGGAAGTGTATTTAACCATCAACGCAGGTCATTTATATAATATGGGAGTTGATGAAGTGTTACAACGATATATTTTGGACCATGAAAGGCACACTATCTTGGCAGAATCTCATGAAGGAGTAGCAGGAGGTCACTACACAGAAAAAGCAACGACACAAAACATCTTGAGAGCTGGGTTATGCTGGCTAACCCTACATAATGACACCCACAACTATTGTAAAGCCTGTGATACGTGCCAACTAACAGGAAGGCCTTCTCGCAAAGATGAAATTCCCCTTCAACCGCAAATAGCTCTACAAGAATTTGTTAAATGGGCCATTGATTTTGTACGACCCATCAAACCGCCAGGAAAGAAGACAGGTGTGCACTACATTATTATTTCCATTTACTATGTAACCTAGTGGGTTGAGGCATAAGAATTAAAGGATTGTACTATAGATACCCCTGCGTATTTCATCTTTGAACAAATATTGACCATATTCAGATGCCCAAAGATCCTCATTAGCAACAAAGGTACGCACTTTGTTAATAAAACAATCCAAGCTTTAACTGAGGAATTCCATATCCATCATGCAAAGAGCACACGATATCACCCATAAGAAAATGGAGTAGGTGTTGAAAAAGGTCTGTAATGCTAATCGCAATGATTTGGACGTGCACATCCCCTCGGTTCTGTGGGCCTATCAAACGACCTACAAATAATTGACAGGAAAAACCCCCTTTAGGATGCTATACGGAAAGGAGGATGTGATGCCAATGGAGTATACTATTCCTAGTCTTCATATTTCCGCATTCATGAACATGGCAGAACCTGATATCATGGAGGAGTGATTAACGCAGCTTATGGTTTTGGAGGAGGATTAGTTTCTAGCCAATTTCCATCAGTAGGTTCAGAAGGCATGCAAGAAAGCCTAGCATGACCAACATATTTGCCAAAAAATGTTCACGGAAGGTGAATTTTTCCTCTTGTATCATAGCCAGTTTTCCAAGCATCCAAGGAAGTTCCAACAGCATTGGATCGGTCCCTACATAGTTACAAAAATCACGGATGGCAAAGCTGTTAGGCTAGGTACCCTACGCGGTGATATGTTACCAGGCTACGTCAATGGAATTTGGCTAAAACCATAATGGATAAAGTGACTATTTGGCTAGAATGGCCGCACATGTGCAGGTGAAGAATCTACCACCGCAGTGACATGGCACGAGTCACAAGATTTTGTTGGGGACTGTTGGAACAGGGTCTCCTACAACCTGTGAAACTGGTACATTTTCTATATTTTTTATTATATTTTGTCTAACATGGGGGTTTTGGGGTGGTTCAAAGCCCCTAATGTATTGTAAATGGGTGAAGGGTAGACCAAGAATCTGAAAACCACGGTTTGTGGACCATTGGATGCTAAGGCCAAAATAGTATAATTAGTTGAACCTTTTTGAGTTGTAGGACAGACTTGGAATAGAGATTGATGCTAAGTGTGAACTGATAGATCTGGTTAGGGTTGTTGGGGAAGGACTCCTACTACTGTGTGCGGGCCCTGCTGCTGTGTGCGCAGATTTGGTTTTGGGGTACTTTAAGTAGATCTAAAGGATTAATTAATGCATAAGTATTTTTGAATATCTAAATTACTATGATGTTAAATTGTGCTGTCAGATTATTTAATATATGATGTTGTGTTATTGATTTAAGATGAAAATGTATTTGTGTTACTTGTTTATGCTACGATATGGATTTGTTCTATTTCATTTCATATAAGAATATATGGAATAGCTGCATTAGGGTTATATGGGTTCATGACCTATTTATTACTGTGAATATCATTGTCATTACGCACGTGGATGCGAATAGAATTTGTAGATCTAGGATCTGTGATAGAAGATCTAGTAACTATAAGGTTGAATTCAGCTCTTCTTGACTTACCTACCCTCTCCCAAGGTGTGGAAACCTGGTTCCAGCACCCACCCATACTACTTCGGGTGAGACTTTGGCCTGCGCAAGCAAGTCACTGCTGAAAGGGCCAGTAGTATAGGGGTTTGTTGGAAAACCTTGAACCTCTGAACCTGAGTTAGCATCCCTCGAGCGAACACCCATGGATACTCCTCTTCCCAGAAATTGGAGGAAAGAAGATGCTACTTCTGGAGAGGTATTGGATGCTACTGTCCATCGATAGTTAGTGGGTTCACTAATGTATCTAGTGAACATGATACTGTCCATTTTCTACACAGTTAACCAGTTTATTCAAGCTATGGTTAAGCCTACGAAGCTCTTTTAGAAGGCGAGGAAGCATGTCCTGAGATACTTGAGTGACACATCAAATTATGGTCTATGGTATAGACAGAAAAATGGAGTGAATTTGCATGGCTTCATGGATGCATATTGGGTTGGAAGTCCATCGGATAGAAAGAGCACATCAGGGGGGATCTTTGGCACTGGATCGACAACAGTTTCCTAGTATAGTGGGAAACACCAATCTGTGGCACTCAGATAAGTTGAAGTAGAATACATGGTAGAAATTCGAGCTACATGTGAGGATATCTAGATGAGAAAGATCTTGGTTGGTTTGTTTGGCTCTCAGATGGATTCGATAGTGATTCATTGTGATAATAAGAGTTTCATTAAAATCTCGATTAATATTGTGTTTCATGATAGGTCCAAGCATATATATATGTAGTACCATCATCTCATAGATTGTGTGTAGACAAGGATCATGTTTTTTCATTCAATTCCCATGGAAGATCAGGAAGTAGATATTCTGACGAAAGCACTCACTAAGAGCAAATTCGAATACCATTGAGACAGGATCGAGGTGAAGGATAACATCTTTCTTATTGAGAGGGAGCATTGAGATTCAACAATAAGGTTCAGCACCAATGCCTAATGCATTAAGAACAAATTTTCATTCAAAACCTTCTTGCATTAAGCATCCAGACTAGGGTGGGGCCCATAGACCTAATTTTGGGGGCATGTCTATTTTTATTATCCCTTAATTTAGATGGACATTAAACTGTAATCTATTCTCAATGTGGAATCGAATGAGTTAATTGACAGTGATAAATTCAGTTAGCTAGTGGATCTCAAGTTAGAGGTTGGTTGGTGCGACATGCAAAGTAATTCTAGTTGTAGCAGAGCTCGAAGTGCAGTGGTGCATGAGCTCATGCAAGTTGTAAATAATGTAACTCAGCTAAGTGAGTTAAACTCAGTTATGCTAGTTGTAACCGAAGATACACAAGTGAGCAATCTAGTGAATTAAATATTAATTAATTCAAAATCAATGATGTCACATGCAACTGATTATTTACTATTATTAGCTGCATGCATGTCAGATCCAGTGGAGACCCAGTTGAGTTCTAGGTGAAAGGGAGGTTGAATATCAGTGGTAGGATTATCTGATTGTACACATTCAAGCAAGCACCCATTCGAGTGCCCATGATACTTGTGCAGTAAAATCAGGAAGTAATTCCTATCTTTTAGGGATCTTTACCATCAGGGATTGCTCAAGCAAGGCAGGCTCTCTAGAGGTTGATAATTGGCTATGTGTTGGTCAATTTTGCATATGACAGTGTAAGAAAATTCGTCGACGTATTGAGGGCTCTTGTGAGAAGAGTTTTGTATGTAATTTTTTCATGATCCATGCTTAATATACAATAGAATATAATGGTGTTTTTATTTGTAAGCTTTCTGTAGGAAATTATCTGTGTTGTGTGTGATTGATATTTCTTCATGTTTATGTGATTAGCGATTGTGTTTTTAATTCAACAAAATAATTGTAGAAAATATTCAATATTTAACTTTACTACATTGTTATATCAGGTAACTGCAAGATATACATGCTTGTTGCATAATTTCTACATAACCCCTAAGAGTTAAAATAGCTTCAATTATTCTAGATCAAGGGTGCAGTTAGCTCTCCTCTAGCCCAGTTCAAATATTTCTTAAAAACCTTCTAACGATTCATCTAGCCCGTGAATCATTTTAAAGATTATTTATTTTTTTCACCTTCCCTGCAATAGTTCCTATAATGTGTGTTAAATGTTTGTTTCATCTGAGCCCATGCAGTAATTGTGCATCCCTTTAAACTAAATATTGAGTGCAAGGTCGTATCTTTGAGGTTAGAAGGAAAAAAATAAATATTTTTCTCATTATATGTATAATTGTGTGTTACAATCTATAAAAAAAATCAAATATTAAGGTGTTAGGGTCCTTATAAGCCATTCCATGGAATTGTGGAGAGCAGTGGGGTTGATATTGTTCATTTTAGCTACCCCATTTGTATATTTGATAGGAGATACTTTAGGCTACATATTTCTAGCCATATTTTGAGTGGGTGATGGAATTTATTCTCCTCCTATAGGCTCCTCAAAAATATCTTGTTGCTCACATAAAAAGGCCTCTAAAGCCTCCTTACATATAGTATGTGGCCTATAGTCACTAAACGTAAAGGTTGACTACTTGCAGAAGTTGAGATTTTAGGCATAACAATAATTGAGTTATCCCTATATCTATGAGGCATGAAATAAATGACCTTATTTTTGTCTTTATATGCATTTTATAAAGAAAATTGCTGATGAAAAAAAATGAGGGGTTTTTTCAAGAGATGAAATTATAAAGAACCAACTTAAAGAATAAAAAATTGGTATAGTACCAAATTTGACACCTCTCTCAAAATGACATAACAAGTGATGATCCTCAATATTACAACCATAATGTTGTAACTCCTAATGCGATCAAATCCAATTATCAATTTGGAGTTTGTAAAAACATAAGAGGTAGCATTACTATATGCACAACACACAATGTTTTACTTAGGTTGTTTTTATGCAATGAAGTGGAGAAGATGTAGAAAGACCACTATGCTACAGGAAATACTTGAATATTTCACTAAATGGAAAAAATACCTAACATAAATTTTAAAGAAAATAAATGACTAAAATAGACCCTATTATATTGCAGAGAGTCAAATGACATCAAGAAAAGCATAATCTAATTGCAGGAAAACAAAAGGAAAAATGAAACCTTTATCTATTTTGTATAAATTAGATTACCAAATAAGACCTTAATATTTTTATAGTAAGTACATATATGGGATTGCAATAAATTAAATGAATTAATTAAACCATATTCTACTTGCAACAAGAGAAAGAGAATGCTCAAGAATTCTAAAGGTAAATTAATACTATTTTTTTATCAAATATAAAAAATATATATATCCTAATTACAATAATGAAGCTATAGCTATGAAATAAAAGTACCTAAGTAGTCTTTGGTCCTATAAAATTCATAATAAAGGTTTACATGTCATTGTTGAGTGATGAGGAATGAATGGAAAACTTTTGATACAATTATAGAGGAGATTTGAATAAATATGTGTATTGGTAGAGGATGCCCTATTTTTATACATGAAACATCATAAAGAAATTTTATGGAGTCTATGAGAAATTTGAAGGGTGGAAAACGTTTTTGAAGGTTGGACAAGGGTGTCAGGTACCATACCAAGCTGATGCACACTCAATGATTTGACTTATGCTAGGAAGAAACAAGGCTATAAGTTTCTTATAACTCATATAGGAAGTTTTCAACATGTGGATAACTTGTATAAAGTACGAGTCGTGAAGGAAAAGGTGATGAGGTGAATTATTTTAATTTAATCTATGATATCATTTATTCCTTATATTACCAAATTATATCTTTAGATGATAAAATCAAGATGTTTAAGAAACTATCAAACTACTAATTGCAAAAAAGAAAATACTAATGGAAAGGATTAATTTCATTTTTTATGGAAACTACTATTACATAAAGAAAACTATTATTTTGTCTTATCATCATGACATACACAACCAAGCCTCAGTAAAGGGCTCACTTATTAACCTGCAACAATGTTTCTTTTCTCGTGAACATGATCTGCAGAAAATCACAA
Source organism: Pinus albicaulis (assembly GCA_034641835.2). Lineage (NCBI taxonomy): Eukaryota > Viridiplantae > Streptophyta > Pinopsida > Pinales > Pinaceae > Pinus > Pinus albicaulis. Next base: position 880,298,916 of record CM076572.1, read on the forward strand.
CTATTTAGATGCATTCAAAGAAAATGTACAAAGGAAGGGGCTTAAGCACTTAGGTTAGGCCCTAACCCAAGGAGACTTAAGTCCCTTGAAGTAAACTTAGACTGAGACCAAATAATACTTTCTATTAACCTCAAAATGTGTCCAAACATGTAACATATCAACTAAAATAATAGGAAAAATTCACCTTCTCTGATAATTACTATCTTTTCGTTATAATTTATATCCCTATTGAGCTTCTAGGCTCTCTTATCTATACATAATGTGAGTGAGGGGAATCCTCCTTCAGGGGAGGATTTCTTCCCTCCAAATCTCCTAAATATGTGGATTTGGTCCCTTAATGTACTTGCAACCACATAGAAGTAGTAATTTCTCATGAACTAGCCAAGTTGTGATATCCTATACCAAAGAACAATCTCCCATGATTCTCCTTTTTTGGTCTCCAAAAAGGTCCACACAGTAAATCCTTAATATCCTACACATTTAATGAGGCGACATGATATAAAAATTATTTTCGAACCTTCATATTAATACATTATAGCTGGAAAATGACATTATAAAATGTAAAAGGATATGTTTAAACATGAAAAATGATGGTTATATGAGCCTTGAATTATACATATTTGGGAGGTCCGTCATGAAGTTATGAATGTGTGCAGAATAAGGTTTTTCCTACACATACCCATCCTCCACACATCCTTGATTATGCACACAAAAATATAATTAATCTTGGATTTATTCTTTCCACAGGGTTCTAAAATAATATAATGACTAAGAAATATCACCCATTACAACTCCCTACCATCTACATATGTTCCAATACATAGATTAGAAATGTCCAAGTACAAGATATTTCAAATTTTTTTAGACTCCAATAAAATTCATACAAATAATGCTTTTCCTTAACCTAAAAATGTCTTAATAAATGCAATATAACAACTAAAATAATAGGTAAGAGTTACCTGATATGATAATCAATATCTTTTCTCTAGAATTTGAATCTCTACTAAGCTTCTAGGCTCTCTTATTTATACAAAACATAAGTGAGGGGTAGTCTCCTTGAAGACAAGACCTATTCCATCAAAAACTCCTAAAATTATGGATTTGGTCACTTTATGTACTTGCAACCATAGAGAAGTAGTAACTTCTCATGAGCCAGGCAAGTTTTCATTATCCTATAGCAAGGAACAAGCCTCCATCATTCTCTTCTACTGGTCCCCAACATGATCTCCACAATAAATCCTCAATATCCTACACATTTAATGAAGCTACAAGATATAACAAATATTTCCTAACCTTTATATGAACACATTATAGCTTGAAAACAACATTATAAAGTTCAAAATGAGAGGTTTAAAAATGAAAAATGGATGGCAAGATGAGTCTTAAATTATACATATTTTCTTTGCCCATCACGAAGATATGAATGTGTGAAGAATAAGAGTTCTCCCATAGATACTCCTCCTCCACCCATCCTTGATTATGCACACTAAAGATATAATTCCTCTTGGACAATAATTAATAAATAAGACCCTACTTTATTGGATGACAATATCATAATAAATGAAATCACACATTTCCCTCATATTGGAAAGTATAGTCTTGATGCAGTCAAAGGTTGCAAAGAAAAAAATGGGATGACCTAAATATACTTGAACTCTATAGTTATATACATAATTGTACATAACTCTTCCCACTATGTAATTTTGAATTTTGTTAATACCTATACTCTTGTAACTATCGTTCAATACTATTGTTAATGCATATTTCATGTCATGAAAGTTTACATCCATTTGAATGAAATTTCATTAGAACCTTGAAGGGTGGTCGTGAAATGGTGGTTATTGAATTTTATGGGACAAAGGAAGTGATTAACGATCTACACAATACCTCAATCATTATTAGACAATAGCCCAATAAAACAATTATGTCAGTTCTCTTAATGCATCGTCTATTTATTTTTAATGAAATTTTGATATTCATGTATTGGTGAGTGTGATATTTTAGGGTAAACTACCTATGTATGATAATGTAGCAACATGTGATATTGTAACAACTATACTTAACCCAATTTTTTTTTCTATTTATGTCAATAATACTACTTTTTTGTCTTTTACATTTGTTTATTTTTATTGCATGAATAACATCATTTGGAATTATTAATAAGGAATTTTCCACAGTTCTTATCCTACTCGATAAATATTTATTTTATTTTTCACAAATTCTAATTAACTCTAAGGATATTATATCCCTATACTACCTCAAGGATTATCCTTAACTGATATTACATATGTTCGATCTTAACATTATTGTATGTAGGTAATTTCAAATTTTAACACCGACATTATAAGTATATTATAATATATATTCACTTCAATATATATATATATATGTGTGTGTGTGTGTGTATGTATGTATATATGTATGTATGTATGTATGTATGTATGTATGGTTGTACTTCCTAATATAATGTATGCTTGAAACATTAACTATACGTATCATATTTCTCACAAGTGATGAACCCTAATTTTTAATGGTTTGAATTAGCAATAATTTATTATCTTGGTAGACCTTATAAACTTCACTTATATTTATCACCATTCAATTTTCTATGGTAATTCTATATAGAATCACATAACCATATAATAGGCATACTTATTAATTGTTAAGATTTTGCATAACTTTGATTTACTGTTTTGGGGAATGATGAGTCTTTTAATTCAAATGTCAGTCTGATTTAATTCACCACCAAATCGCCCACCTCTTAACATTTCGATTTCAACATCCATAATTATTTTCGTACCTACGGTACTGATCATCACATGGGCTTCCTTATCGTAAGCCAACTGTATGGTGGATCTAGTTTCCTTTTGACGATGTAGACCTATGTCAGAAGGATTTAGGTTAGGGATTCAACATTGTTCATTCATTTGTAATTTATTTCAACCCTAGCTGACGACTTTTCTCTGCGTTTTGGCTCATTTTCTCGAGTTCTTCATGGTGAAATGACTTAGAGCCGACCTCCTTGATGGCATGCCTTTGACCCCTTACTGTTTGGTAAGTCTGGTTTACCCTTGCATTTTTTTCTCCAACTTTGAGTATTAGCGTTGTAATCATTAATTTTTCTTGGATATAGAATTTATATATCGCGTTCTATTACTCCTATGAGGTTATTTAATTTTACACATTTTTATTTTCAGTTTACATACTCAGTCGATTTGGTTGTTGCACAGATGGTATTCGTAATAATTCCTATGATCTCACCCTCCAGCAACAGACGTATCATTTAGCCTCGAACTATTGGTAAGTTATACAATTAAATATTCTAACCCCCTGGGTATATCATTGACCAGCTGGTTTTACCATAAATTGTCTTTTACTTCTTCTCGGAAGAACGAAGATTTCAATTTATTTTGGCATAAGTTTCCGGTTGGAACGTGAACTGTATTTTCCCCAGATCTATTTACAGTTTTTCTAATTTGTCGTTTCATTTTAACATTAATTTGGATTTACTTGATATTGATTTCTTTTATAAATTCTTAGTAAATTTTTGTCTTACCCTTGAAATAGATTTGTTGTAATTTAGTTAGTTCGCATTTGTGATTTTGAGAACTATTTACGTTATCTACTCTTATATATGAATGATTAATACCACTCTTCCTTGGTACAATATTGAAACTAGTTCGATTGAGTTTGAAATGTAATGGATTTTAATGTTTTTAGCTGCTATCGATTTTACCTTATACCGTAAAGTTGATATGCACTGCCACTATGCCATTGAACTTTTCGTGTAATTACTAGGTGATTTCTTTGAATTGAATTTTATTTTTGTATGTGTTTTCAACAGTCACTTTGTTTCATATTTACAATATCAATTCCTCGATTTCCTTCATCATATGTAAATTGGGACTTTCACTACTTATTGCCCGTCTCATTCAAATAGTTTAAGTTAACTATTTTTCAATGAGGTGAAATGGACCCAATTCTTAGTTCTTGGCATACACTTATGTTTAAAAAAATTCATTTTAACTTGTACATTGCCATTTCTCAACTCAATCCCCTTGTAGAGGACTTAATATAATTTGAGATACTGTGTGTGAAATTTCAAATTGCAGTTATAATAACAAAGGAGATTTATTTGGCCTCATTATTTCAATTTGCAATTCACAATTTGGTATTTCTAGTTGTCAGATTAATTATCTAGTTCCCTCTCTGAAATTATAACAAAATTTTATCATGTTTTATTTTTTTATTAATATGAACCTATTCAATTGAATGAACTATCATCTATATATACATTGCATATACCATTTTCTTCTTTTCAAACTTCTGTTACAAAATTCAATGATTTATGTCCAACTCGGAATTTCATAATAACAAAGGTATAAAAATTCATCTATTTCCTTCCATTTGCACATTATTTCATATGTATATCTATATCCTATTTTTCCAGGATTTTAGAATTAATACTTTGACTTTTGTAACTTACTAAAAGTATATTTAGATTTATATTGTCTTACGCAACTCTATTATTTTATAATTAAGGAAAAACCTCTTTTCCCAATATATTCATCCACTTATACTTTGTTGTTTCTCTTACACAGGTATTGTACCTATTAACTTTTATAATTTCATTAGAACTATTCCTATTTACTTTAATTACTTTCAAGTATCATACTTAATTTATTTAATGTACTTTCTACAAGTAACTTCCTACTAATTTATTGTACATAAATAATCCCCTTTTGGTACTTTAAACATGTATAGTTTAAAATTTTTCTTGTTATAGAATTTTCATTTCAACATTATTTTACCATAGTTGATATAAGTGTAACACTATTTTATGTGGTTACTTATAGGTAAATTTTGTTCTTAGCATTTCCTTACAACTCCTTCACATTATGATCAAAAGTTCTGATGACAAGTTTGCCCTACTCCAAGTCGGTCGTTACAATGTAGAGATTTCAGCCCTCTAACTTTAATGATCTTTATCAATGTATCTATACATTCTATAATTAATTTTAGTAAGAAATTAATTTCAGTCAATATGACTTGGAAAGTTATAACTAATATTTTACTTCGGTTTTATTATATTTTTTTATTCACCTCTATCAAAGGAATTTCACATCCTCTGAAAAGTTATATAAATAAATTATGATTCATTTTTTATATATACATGTTGCATCTATATGTATGAATATTTCATAGTTCCTTTTTAATACACATATTACGTCTATATGTATGCATTTTTCCTAAATTAGGAAATTGTATAGTTTAAATTTGATGTTACTTGTACATATTTATACTTTCTTGATTTAATTGTAATAATGCATTCAACTGTATACATAATTGTTTCAATATTAGTTTATTGAAACAACTGTTTATTTCTACTATCACTTTCTATGTTTCTGTTATTACAGTTAGAATTATATTTGGTTCAAATATTATATTTTATATCTGTGATAAAAGAATTAACATAGACCTAACAGAAGATTTAAACCCTTCTCTTTCAGTTTAGAGATTTTTTTTGTTGGTCAAATATTTATTCAAGTCTATGTAAGTATCCAAACAAATTATCTATACCTACTATAGTTATACTTCTATTAAATACATATGACACTTTATTCCAAAGAACACAACAACTTATCACACAGATTTGTAATTCAAGATGTAAAGTTTTCAGCTAAATTCCTAACTAAACCATTTTTAGTCTTATACATATATCATCATGATAACAGAATCATAAGATATAATTTAATAAATGTGCACACAATTTCTGGTAAATAATATTTGCCACCCAACCTTGAGCTTTCATCCACAGCTCCCCCCGAGGAGAGACCAATTCCTCCCAAGTGTAGACAACCTCTTGTCTAACTACGAATTATTTTTTTAACCTTTCTTTCCCTAAGCATGTTTCCATAACTGTGTCTAGTTAATTTGATATGTTTTTTCCTTTAGCCTAGGATTTACTTTTGTTTTTTCCAAAAAAGCTTTTTAAAACTAGGCTTTTCCTCTTTCTAGTTTTATTTCATCTTTTCTCAGTAACTTTCTACATTACTGAGGTATCTATTAAATTCTTATCTCCCATCTAATATTTTTATTTTATTTTATTTTTTCTCCAAGGATTTTTTTGGAGATTTTGGTAAAGTCTTTGGATTGTATTCCATCCTCATGGACTTGAAATCATTGTCTCCAATTTACTCTATTATTTCCACATTTATAAACTTTAAAAATAATATGTCCACATATATTTTTCCTTTAGGTCCACTTAACCTTTATAATTCTAAATTTTCTAAATAAAATCAGAAAAATAGGGATATTACAACTCTATTATTAGTAGTGCACATAAGTATCCATTTTCATAGAATTGTTTCTCTGAGGTTCATGAGAGGATATATGTACGTATTTCTGTATGTTTTTTTGTACGTATTTATGTATGTATTTAGATACAAACACACACACACACACGTTTACATTGTTTTAATTCGTTAAAAAGACGACATCCTCCAAACCTTGTCAAGTAACTTCCCTACTAGGCATATTATTTCCATAGGGTGCTATTATTAGTATAGTGGCTAAGAAATATCATGCATTCAAACTCTCATACCATCTACACATGTTTCAATGCATATATTACCAAGGTCTAAGTACTAGATATTTCAAAATGTTTTAGACTGATCAAATACAAAGTAAGCTTGACAATATAAATCTAAGTATCAGTACCATTTATCTCATTTCATATATATAAATCGTGAGATATATGACCTAACACTAATATCATTACCAAGTGACAAAAAAAATATATAATGAGAAACCAAAATAGTATGACAAAATCAAATGATACCCTAAAATAGAGATAACTGATATCTTTGATCCATATAATAAAATTAATTTAAACCCTTCATAGGTAGATCCAAATATTTCACTATTTCTTTGTATCAATGTTTACAACTCTGACCGTAAATTAACGTAGGTAAGAGTGTAATCATGAAGGAATATGAAGCTACTCAATTTAGTTAAGCTTGATTACGAAATATCTTGAATTATGTTAGGTCCCTATAATTCTAGTGTATTCCCTTATTGTAGCCCCCTTATTATTATTTTTTCTCCCATGTAGTTCCTCGTATCATTATTATCATGCCACATAGAAGCCCAGTATTGTTATTGGTGTGCCCTTGTATTATTATTGTTATGTTGACTTTGATTATATTGAGACCCCTTAGACTCCTATATATATAGATATAGATATAGATATAGATATAGATATATATATATGTGTGTGTGTGTGTGTGTATGTATATATATATATATATATATATATATATATATATATATTTTCCAAGTGGTTCACGTTCCTATGTGCCCGCACACATGTACTAGCTACATCCACGGTCTTAATATATCACAGTAAATCCTCCCGAAGGGATCTACTGTCGAGCCTAACACTAAGGCCTAACCCCGCGGGCGTCTAGGAGATTTGATCCTGTGACCTCTCAATCTGGGAGTACTTCCAAGCGGGGACTCAACCAATTGAGCTAACCCTTGGGGCTATATATATATATATATATATATATATATATATATATAAAGGAGGTCTCCCCCTTGAAGGGGCTAATTTTTAGGTCGTTAAACTATCTTATCTTCCATTTTTTGAGCTGGTTGCATAATATTTGGTATCATAGCTTGGGACTCTAGCATTTCGCTTCTTAAAATAAGTCATCTTGGAAATTTCTCTATAACTATTTTCTACGAGGCTTCGATAGCTTAAATTTTTACCACATGGAGCCAAAAGCATAGTTAACTTTGTGGAAAAATTTCAAATATTGCTTCACTATATTTACAGAGGTATGATCTGAGGAAGATAGTGTTTTGTAGGCTCCAAAATTCAGTCTAAAATAGGTGACGTAAGGAAAATCATCATAACTTTTGTTTTAGGCACAGGATTTGAATTATGTAAAAATTGGCTAAAATTTCACAGAATGTAGTTTTTTGTGTAGAAATTTCAGGGCTTAAGGTTAAAACAGTGACATGTGGAACTCCGTACAAGTTCACTCTACTGGACTAGTATATAATTCAATCATCATGGGAGATCAGGCATAATGATTTCTTGAAGACTCAAATATTGGTCAGACTTATGAGGTTGTAAAGAAGAATAAGAGGGCTACCTGGAGATTTGAAATTATTGAGATATAATAGATTCAAGTTCGAGCTCCTAAAAATCAAGAAAAAAAGGTGTGTTTTTTTTAATATTGGATAGCTTTAGTTTGAAAATTTAGTTTTTAGTGATTCCAAGGGCATACTGAAGCATCTATAACAATATTGGGTTCTAAAATTCCTCCCAAAAAAATTAATTTCATACCCATTAAGCCCTCAGAAAGCTCTGCTATGATGCATGAAGAGGAAGAATTGCAACTTGATATATCAAAATTACGAGACCAAGTGCAACAATTTTCACTCTCACAAAGAGCAACAAAAGATGAAATAAAAGGTGAAATGGATTGTTTAAAAGGTGACATGGACGATTTAAAAGTAGACATATAAGATAATATGGAAGGTTTGAAGGATGGAAGTAAAGCTAATATGCATCGTTTGAAAGCATACATGGAATGTTTGAAGGAAGGTTCGAAAAATTTGTTGCAAGAAAGGTTTCCCGGTGGTGACAAGGTAATCCATGAAAATCATGATGAGGAGAAAAGGAATATGAACTATGATTTTAGAAACTCCAATTTTGGGCTTAAGAACCAACACACTGAAAATATTGATATGTGGAAGTTTTATGGCAAGGATCTAGTAACATGTATACTATTATGAAACAAACTCCAAAAATACAAGAACAGAGAGATCAACACCTTATAAATAAGCCACTTCGAGGGGGAAACCTCCAATACATTACATAAATGAACAATTATTGCATGATACAAATAAAAAAAAATATTTATATATATAGGAGTCCATGGGATCATAGTATCATCCTAGCTGACCTAACAATAATAATGTAAGGGCACAATAATAACAATATTGAGGTTACAGGGGTACAACAATAACAGTATCAGAGTTACACTAACAACAATAAGGGAAAATAATAGTAATATAGGGTCCTAATATGCTCCTCTCCTTCAAAAAATTGTTGTCCTCAACTCTTGAGTAGTTGTGGATGCTTTAGTATAAAATTTCATCCTCCCATCTATAATCTTCAGCAGGTAAGTTCTTCCACTTGATGAGATACTCTGAGATTGATCGATTTAGTAGCTCTCGAGTTCTTGTTTCTGTGACTGCTTCAGGTTCCAATATTATCTTTCCTTCCTCATCAAGTTCTAGCAATATTGTTTGAACTGGAATTTTGTAACCTATAACCTTCTTTAAGCATGAAATGTGGAAAAATGGATGCACTCGTGGAGCATTAGGAAGCTCGAATTTGTATGCCATAGTACAAATATTTAGAAACACCTTGTAAGGTCCATAGTACTTTGGTGATAATTTATTATCCTTCGTAGCTTTCTTGAGGGACATTTTTTTGTATGGTTGTAACCATAAAAATACCCAGTCTCGTACATCAAAACTTCTCCTGCTGCGATGTTGATTTGCATGTTGTTTCATTCGATTTTGTGCCAAATTTAGGTTATCCTTTAAGAGTTGGAGAAATTATTGTTGATGCTCGATGTGATATTCCATTGCTTGAACCTTATAATATTCCTTTAAATATGATGTGATGGATGGTGGATGATATCCATAAAGTGCCATAAATGGGGCCATTTTCGCTACAGTATGGAAGGAAGTATTATACCACCATTCAACGAGAGGTAACCACTTGACCCATTGTGCTTGATTATCAGATAAAAAATAATGAAGATATCCTTCCAAAAATTTATCCACTATGAGATATGAGCTATTTGAGTACCCAAACAGGAAAATAATTATGTCCAAAAATTTCTAGTAAAAATGGGATCTCTGTCACTTACAATAATCTTTGGGTTTCCGTGTAGCTTTTCGAGTGGAAAATGTACTTTCTTTAAATGGATGATATAATGCACAAAAGTCTACATACCTGGTAAGTATATCAAAGACCACCATGATGACACTCTTTCCTTCAGAATTAGGTAAAACTATGATAAAATCCATTGAAATCTCCTCCCAATGTTGACTTGGAATGGATAAAATTTGTAGAAGACTCGGGGTATTAATTGTCTCAACTTTATTTTGTTGGAAAACTAAACATTCTGCCACAAAATTTTGAATATCAAATTTAAGGTCATCCCAAAAACATTCTTTCTTCACCCTGTGGTAAGTTTTTAAAAATCATGAGTGTCCTCCTAAAGGAGAAGTGTGCAATTCCAAAAGGATATTTTTTTTTAGCTGGGAATTATTAAAAATATATAAGCAATATTTGTACCATAAGGAACCATTTTTTCAACTAAATGTATCAGATGTACGAAGATCTTGCTTCAACTTTTGAATGAGTGTCCACACTTCTTCGTCCTTCTTCCATTCTTTCCTTGCTTTGGGTATCCAATCTGGTTGGATAATATAAATGGCACAAAGCAATGCTTCCACCTCTTCATCATTTCTTGAGAGTGCATCTACGACAAAATTTAGCTTCCCTTTTTTGTAGATGATTTCAAATTCATAACCCAACATCTTTGTGACCCATTTTTTTTTCTCTTATAAAGATATTATTTGTTCCAAAAAGGTTTTAAGACTATCATGATCAATTTTCACATTGAAGTGTCTTCCCATTAGGTAATTTTTCCATTTCTTTAGTGCATGTAGTATTACCAAAATTTTCTTCTCGTAAATAGCTTTCTGTAAATACTTTCCTTTGGTTGTATGAATTTCAAATGAAACGGGTCTCCCTTCTTGCATTAAAACATCACCAATTCCATTTCCTGAGGCATCACATTCCACAATAAAGGTTTTTGTGAAGTCTGGCGTAGCTAAGACTAGTGCTAGGTACATTGCCTACATGGAAGGGTGAGTGTGTAGGTTGACTTGGTCAACAATTTTCTCTGACAAATGGGATCATGCGAAGTGGCACTTTGTTATTGGTTTGAATTGGTGAATTTTTATTGGTTGATTTTATTTCCAACCACAAACTTCCATGTGGCCTAGCCAGGGGCCACCACATAGTAGCCCAAAGGCAACAAAAATTTTGCGTTGAGTTCGAGCAGAGTGGTCAACGGTCAAACCCGCGATCTCCAAGTAACAATCACAAGTTGTTTCCAAAACGACATTGCAATATCAATTATATAACTATGGTCTATATATCATTTTTATGTCATATAAAATGCACATTGGGGGGAGGGGCTAGTGTCTAGCCCCATCCCTTGTCACCACTCGAAGCGTGACCATAAGGGGAGAGGCTAGCACCATGCCCCCCCCCCCCTCCTGGTAACCATTAACACATAACATGTATGCCAATGTCAACATGTACCCATGGTTAGCACTAAATGAAGACGGTTAGGAGTAACCATGCAATGATTTTATACAAAAAAAATTATTAAACCATAATTGATATGGTTTGAAAACCGGTTTATAAGCATTATTGGGAATTTAAGCACTCTGACAAACTTTCCCTGTTTTTGGCCATATTGGCGCACAATTAACTGAATTATGGGTGGATTTTTAGTATGATGCCATATTTTGAGGAAAATGTGGAGGGAATAGTGCAAGAACTTTGGGAAGTCATAAGTAAGTTAGTTTTTGAAAACAATTGATGTAGAAAGAAGCTATACATGAATTTTTGGGTATTCTGGTGATGATGGAACAAGTTTTAGAGCTGTTTGGCATTATAAACATATTTTATCACACATTTGAGCATAATAGGAGAGGGGTAAGCATTTCGAAGCTGGACCAAGGAGACGTAGCCTAGGAGGGGTGAACTCCTTCATCATGTGCACTCTTTTTATTGTTTATGGTGATTTTCATGTATGTTTGATGATGTTGTTCAGTGTTTTGTTTATGTCAATTTTCTCTTTAAATTCACGTAAAAACACATAAAAACTCATGTTAAACTTGCAATTAACCTCATAATCATCAAGCACTTTTTTTTTATATCATGAATTGGATATTACCACATCAAAAAATAATATTTCCATTCATATAAAGTGTATCATAGCATTAGGTTTACTTGTGCAAGGAGTATTAAATTTTTCTTCAAGTGTTTAAGTTCTTACATGTTTGAAGCTCAAGAACATAGAAGGAAAGATTGTGGGTGCATGTTCTCTAGTTAGAACAAGGAAGAGGGCACAATTCCCACAATATCCACCTCCAATTGCGGTAGAAGCTTCAGTAATCATGTCTCATGAAGGAGGAAATCATAACATGTCACAGGATGGAAATTTTTTTAGGAAGGCTTTCCTTCACATGACAGAGATGGTGAAGGTCCTCTATGAAAATATGAACACAAGCTTGCAAGGTGAATTCTCTAGGCCACCAAGAGGGGAGGGTTATCCAGGAGGTGCAGGTAATTGAAATGGTGATAGGCCACCATCTACTCCACCATCATCCTCACCACCATATTCACCTTCATCTTCATCCTCTTCCACTACTACAACCCTTACTCATACTCATCAACCTATCTCAAAAGGAATTGGTAAACAACCCTTGTGAAAACTGAATATCAAATTTGAGCCACCTCTATAAAATGATGAAATGAATGAAATGAAGCTTGAAAATTGGGTTCATTAGTTGGAGGCCTACTACAAAATTAAAAACCTTCAAGATGATGATACAAAGATTTTGCTAGCTTCCTTGAGACTTGGGGGTGCAACACTTGTATGGTGAGAAGCCAAGACACAAGATGTGATTAAAAAACATGGTAAGATACCACTCTCTTGGTGTAGTTTCATTGCTTCAATTAAAAGCCAATTTTACACTCTAGAATATATATGCAAAAAACCAACATGAATTGGCAGATATTCAGGCAACTTAAAGGTCAAACTGTGCAAGATTACACCCATGAATTTAGAAGAAGAATTCTTATGTTAGGTGTTGATTTGCATTCACAAGACGTGTTGCTGAAGTATATAGGGGGTTTACATATCTACCTAAGGCATACTATCCTTATGTTCAATCCCAATATTTTAGATGAGTTTTGTGTACAACCCACTCACTTTGAGGCAAGATGGAAACACATTTCAGAAGAGGGTAAAAAGAGGCCATCTAAGGGTGGAGAGGAAGGAAAGGGTTGCAAAGGAAAGGGAAAGAAAAATTCATATGTTAGAGAGGAAGGAGGGAAAATGACATGCAAACATTGTTCGAAATAGGGTCATGAGGAAGACCACTATTGGAAATTTCAGCCAGACGTGAGGCCCAAGAAATTCAAAAAAAGGGAAAACAAAAAATAGTTGCAACCACCCAACATGATTTGGGATCTAACTCAGGTGATGAAACTAAAATTATAGAAATGGGTATGAAATGAAAGGAATCCATCACTAGCACTATTTAATCAAATTGTCACACTAGTACTCCAAATGAAGAAACAACGATTGAATTATTCCATGTGAGTGTTATTTCAAAACATACAACAATGGACACACTATTCGATGGTGTGTCTCAAGCCAATTTGATATCTAAAGACTTAGTCAATAAACTTAGTCTTGAAACCATTCCATATCACAAGCCATATACATTGGTTTGGATATGAAAAAATACAAATTTTCAGGTTACAGGAGAGTGTATTCTTCGGTTTTCAATCACATCAAACTTCATTGGAGAAGTTAAATTAAATGTTTTACCACTTGATCTTTCAGGAATAGTTTTGGGAATTCCTTACCTCTATGATAGAAAATCCATTTTATATGGCCATGAAAAAATTTACCACTTGTTCAAAAATAGTGTTGAGTATAATGTGAGAGCTCATCGCAATAAGCTAAATATTTCATTAGTTAATGTAGGGAAAATGAAAAAACTAGTGAATTCAAGAAAGAATTGTGTGCTTATTATTATTAAACCACAGAATGATGTTGATTATGAATAATTTTAAGGTTGTGATCCAAATTTGAAATCTGATTTGATTGAAGTGGTTCATAAAAATAATGATGTGTTTCAGGAGCCAAATGGGTTACCTCCCGAGAGGGGAATCCAACTTGAAATGCTATTGCAGCAAGACTATCCTCTTCCTAACAATGGCATGTACAGAATGCTGGTAATGGAGATTTCTGAAATAAATAAATAAAAATTCAAGAGTTGTTGTAAAAATGGATCATCTGATCAAGTACTTCATCATGTTGGTCATCTATTGTGTTGGTGCCAAATAATGATTGAACATGGTGCATGTGCATAGATTTCTGTGCATTGAAAAAAAATTATGCTAAAGAATTGTAATCCACTCCCTAGAATTGATTATCTACTTGATTAATTGTAATATGAAAAGTATTTTACTATGTTGAAATTAAGGAGTGGTTACCATCAAATTGGAATTGCAGAAGGTGGCATTTGTAAGACAATATTTGAAACAGCGCAGGGTTTGTTTGAATGGCTTGTTATGCCTTCTGGTTTATGTAATGCCCTTGCTACCGTCCCGCGTGTGATGAATTTTGTTTTAATACCATTTCTTCATAATTTTTTCATCGTCTACTTAGATGATATATTAATTTGTAGTAAATCACTTGATGAACGTGTCATGCATGTAGGAAAATTACTTTATTTCTTAAGGAAAGAACAATTTTTTTTTAAGATGTCAAAATGTGAGTTTGGTAAAACTTATTTGGTGTACTTGGGGCATATTGTTGGAGAGGGTGACTTGAGGATTGAACCCTCTAAGGTTGAGGTAATTTTGAATTGGCCAACACCCAAGACAGTCACAAAGGTAAGAATTTTTTTGGGAGTAGCCCAATAATGGGGGATGTTTATTACTAACTTCTCTTCTATCACAACTCCTTTGCATTCACTGAATATGTGAAAAAGGTCTTCCACTAGGGAGGAAAGGAGAAAAAACCATTTTTTTCTTTGAAATAGAATATTATTTTAGCCCCATCACTTTCACTACCAGGCTTGAGATAGCTGTTTGAGATTGAAATTGATGCAAGAAACTATGCCATGGGAACAATCCTTATGCAACAGGGTAAGCCCATTTAATTTCATTCAGGAAATTTCAATGGTGTAGTGACGAACTATCCTAGTTATCACAATGATATTTATGCATTGGTTCAGTGTGTGAAAAAGTGGAAACACTACTTGATGGGAAAGGAAACCATAATACATGCATACCACCAAACATTGGAATACATGTAATCACAAACTAAGTTGCAGCAATCAAGGCACTCTCGATGGATGGGTTTCCTACAACAATTCCACTTGGTCATGAGGTATAAGAAAGGTATTTACAACAAGGTTGATGATATGATTTCTAGGCCTATTGTTATTTCATATACTTTACTCAAGCATAATTATGTTTATCATAAAAGTTATGCTAAGAAATATGCATATGATAATAACTTTACAGATGTTTCTGCAAGCTTGAGTCAAGGAAACCAAGTAGAGGAATTGTATTACGATGTACATAAAAACTTGTTGTATCCTTTGGGAAAGATTTTTGTTCCATAGGGGGAGAGAGTGGATGCCATAAGGGAATCCCACACTTCTCTTATTGCTAGAAATTTTGGTGTAAGCAAAACAATGGCACCTATTCAGAGGTATTGTTATTGGCCTTGTATTCTTGAAAGTGTGTCACATTTCATAAAATGTTGGTCAATAGGAAGTTAGGATTGTACACATTGTTGGACTATATAAATCACTTATTAAATGACTGAACAACAAACATTTAATTATCAATCCAAGGGCGCCTATTTATTCCAATGACAGTAGCACTATCTATGCCAATACACCAACCAGAAGTAATCTCAAAGAAAAGAAATTGTTGCTGAAGTAAAATGTTGGAAATAAATCACTCATATAGAAATAAAAGAATCCACAAGGTTGAAATCACACTTCAATTGATATTTTTAGCTTGCCACGCAATAAGTACTTAGCTGGTGTCTCTATTAGCATATGTGTAACAACATATAAAATATAGAAATCGAAGTAGATATATTCTCAACTGAACAACAACAACAACACTCTAGCAATACATAAACTAAAATACAATTACATACACACATAGCTATTATAACCACTACAATCACTACTAAGAAAGAGGGCCCTTCCTCCCTAGCAGGACGCAGGTGGAGAAGTAACTTTAACTGAAACTAAATAGAATCAGATATGTAACAACAATGGCAATATGATCTATATTAATATAAACACAATTAAAGAGGGAAAACAGCGTTGTTCTCCCCTAGCCTCTCGACCTCTAGGGGTGAGATATATATAGTGGTTACATCATAAAATCCAGGAATAGATCAGTCATGAGAAGCTTGTGATTCTCATGCTGATCAAAATAGAACTCATAAAGTTATAAACACTCCCTAATAATGTTCTGATTAGAAATTAAAATATTACAATCGGAGTTGCCCTTATCTTGTTATCCCAAAAATACAATTTTAACAAGTCCTATATTCATCATAACAAAAACACAGTTGTAGTGCCACTTCCAAAGGAAAGATTAGCAACAATAGAGACAAGAATAGTCAACCATACAACTATATCAGCAGTTTTCCAATGAGTCTATAACAGCAGATCATAACAGCAGTTGCTGACGGGTCTGTAACAGAAAGGTGTAACAACATTACTTTGCTATAACAACACTATCCAAATTGCTCCTGTGAATTTCGTGTCCAAGATATTTGATGCTAAAAATGACATTTGAAAGGAAAACATAAAGACCATCAACCTTTTCCAAACATTCACCATCAATTTCTCATAAAAAGGTATAATAGATCATAATAATTGGTGAATTGGCAAAGTAACAAAACCAAGGTAAAATAGCGCTAGTTATGGTAAAAAGGTAGGAAAAATGGGTAAGAGATACTCCCATTGGTTATAGTTATAAAGAAAAATAAGGAAGATAAGTGTAGGAAAAATGTACGAAACCAACACCAAACATCTCCCGCCAATTGAAATACTTGCATGTACTCATGAAAAATCATCTCTCATGGGAATATCTTCGGTGTAGGTCGATGAGTTCATAAGCACCAACTATATCCTCATCTGCAGACCTATATCCCTAATTGGCCATCAATTATCGTACCCAGGATTCCAAATCATACTTGCTTGATTCATAATTTATATGGTAATCCTCAATGGGAAACCAAATCAAAGGAAACTTGAACTTCAATCCCAACCACAAAGCTCCAAGAGATTGTACAATCTATGCGTAGACTGGTACATGTGTAATAACCACCATGAAATTCTAGAATGAGAATGGATATCCCTTAAGTAACTCATCACTGCTTGCTTCCGTGCATTTTAAACACCCTGTCAAAGCTCGACTCTTCATCATTGTGAACTGATTCAGGCAAAAATTCACAATTCCTCTTCAATAAGTGGCAGCTGGTTCTTTAATCCCAAGGGTGCTTATCATTCTCTTGAATTCTCGTCTCATCTCAGCAGCTCGTCCTGGTTCTTCCCAAACTGACAATGTTGTCTTCTCCTCATTAGCCTCCATATATTTAATGGCTAGATTCCATTCAATCTGATTCCTCATGAAGGATACAAAAGCCCTTAATTGAATATCTCCCATATAAGAGAATACTATCACAATCATCTGCATACTCACATGTTCACAAATAATGTTGTATAAAAAAAATTCACACAAAAAACTTTTCTCATCAAAATATGAGGCGTGGAAAACATCCATAAATGTATGAGTCGGGGAACATAAACAAGGTTTTCCCTCCATAATGGCTTTTAATTTAAACAAGAAGTAATGTTCCCACAGAAAAATAGGATATGATGGATAAGGCCACCTACAACCCAACAAGTTGAAGGTGAGATCATGAAGTTTTTGTTTATCTATGGTGAGGTCTCGAACCTAATCCTGTAACAACAAAAATTGTTCTTCTTGTTTCTTTACAGCTTCTTTCTTCTTGTGGTTCTCCAAACTTTTCTTCAATTCTGCTTCCATCCATCTTTCATTTAAAGTGTCAATTTCTCTCTGATGTTCCTTTAGCGAAATAATCCCATCCTAAAGGGAGACTACTTCTTGTTTCCATTTTTGTAACTCATAAATTAGCAGGAGTTTCTCAGGGTTCCATCCTGAGGTGGGACTCGGTGTTCTCCTAGATTTAGTATATATATCAACAATAGGTGTACCAACCTCTATTTCCTGGGGTTGTTCCACCTATGTTGTTGGTTCTTGTGTAACAATAGCATCTTTGGAGGGTTCTTGTGTGTCATCCCCTTTGTTTTTACATATAATCACCTTTGTGTCCACTGTTGTTTCTTCTACAATAGGAGTGGCCTCTACATGTTCTTGTGGGTCTGCTTCTAGGTCAGTTATTACAGGAGGCTCTACTTTAACTGATGGTTCTTGTGTAAGAATGGTATCATCATCAAGTTCTTATATAACAGCCTCCTGCTATTATGTTTCTACTTCCATTAGGCTGATATTTTCTCTACGAGCATTATATCCAGTTGTTTTTAAGGTTTGAAAACATTTCATGCATATTGACACCGAGATTTCACTTCCCTCAGATAATTTCCGCTTCAATTCCTCGCTTTATTTTCTTAATTTTTCAATTTCTAAACACAAGGCATTGGTTTCATCCTTACCTAATGGGGAAGATTTCCTTTGTTCCTCTAAAAATTCTACTTCCATATGCTTCTCGGCCATAGGCAAGGGTTATGCAGGTATTTTGAACGTCACTCTCTCTTTCAGTATTTTGTCCCTAACTATTTCTTTAGTAGCCTTCTTTCCAATTCTAACTTCAGCAGGTTGAGTCTGGGTCTCTTCCTCTATCTGACTTTCTCTTGAGGTCATGGTTTGTTTCCCTCGGCTTGTCCTTCGTTTTTTCCTTTTGAATTCTTCCCAAGTTTTTCCTTGCTAGCCTAGGGCATTAAGGACAATGAGCTTAATAAATCTATGATTAGTCACGCATGCCTCCAGGTGTGATGTTGTTTTTAATATTGCCACCATGTGCTTAATGTTTCCAAGAAAATCCAATGGAAGATTAATTATTTACTAATTCCAAAGGTTGTTAAGTGGAGGAAAGTGATAGTTGAACACTATCGTGGATCTCCCTTCGCAAGTGATATATTTGATAAAACCGAGGGAATCGTCTCCCCAAGGGTGAGGAAGTGACAATCCATCAATTTCCCTTCCTTTCTTCTCCAGTTTCCCTTCCCCTACTACGAAATCCTATTTCAAGGAGGGATCATTGATTTTTATATTAAATCACCTCCTTCCTTCTAATGGTAATGAATTTATCGGGCGAATTACCTCTTCAGTCACCTCCACTTGCATGCCTCTTACTCGGGTTTGATTATTGCTCAAGTTCTGAGAAAATTCAATGCCGGTGCCTCATCTGAGCCTTCAAGCTTCTGGAAAAACTCAACCCATCCAGCCTCTCTGAATATATGGTAAGCTTCAGGGAAATTCTACAGAGCATCCATAGAATCTAGCTCATGTCTGACCGCTGCTCCACCCATTTTTTTTGTTTGTTTCTAAATTTTCTTCTTAATGTTCAGAAATAATGTAATATCACTGAGTTTCTGAGTTCACTTCTTGCTATTCATTCATGTTGTAACATCACTGTGTCTCTAAATTGGCTGCTGCTCAGAATCTCTGATTATCCCAATCAATGAGTTTACAAATGAGGATGCAAGGTTTCATAAGGAGGTTGATGAAATGTGACAGCTTTCAAGCATTTACCAAATCATACCCTACATTAATACTCACGAATGGCTTATTGTGGAAAGTGATGGGATTTCGTACACACACTCTTTTCCAGCCAGATTTGGTCATCATTAGCAATTTTGTTATTAATTAGGTGCATGCGAATTTAATAGATATTTATGATTACAACCTTTCTGCAATGATTTCAAGTCATATCTCCTCCCCCACTTTAATTGTGGCAGCCGCCCACGGCCATCACAAGAGCATCATTACTTTGCCAATTAACCACTGAATTATCAATGACAATCATTTACCTTTTGAATGACATACCTGAGGTGACGATGGAAGAATAATTGAGTTGATGATGTCCTACTTGTAGCACTCGTGTTGTTGTGTTTAGACGGCATTATTATTGCTATTTATGGAATGAATTACAAAGAACAGTATTAGTGGCTATCGGGTCTTATATATGTAACAACCAAGACAAATTTTAAATTATTCTCAGAAAAACATAATAATCAAAAGAAATTAATATAAAAAATAAATTACATGAATACCATCATCCTCTGACATGGACCAGGAAGGGAAGATGATATTACAAGGAGAAAAACATGGGTGTAATAGCCTCCACGAGAGCGGTTTTCAACTGTTACTGGATGTCTGACCATGCCCCGGAAAGGGGTTTTCATAGTTAGATTTATTTTTTTTCTTCTTTTATTTTTCTATTTTATTTTTATTTTTATTATATAAATATATATATTAAAAAAGTGTAACAGCTACCACAAAGGTGGTTTTCAACTGCTACACTTATTGGAATTTCAACTTTTAAGGCTGCAGAGGAGAATGTTTTCCTGCTGTTGTAAAATGAAGATCAGAGTTTGCGACAATGTTAACAAATAATTGCTTTGAAGCAGGTTGATGATATAACTTTAGATGGTTCCCATTAACTAGTAATGGCATCTTAGCACTGTCAATACTAACCAATTGTGTAGTCCCATTGTTGAAGTTTGTATTCACTTCGTAAGGACCTAGCCATTTGGTCCAAAGCTTGCCTTTGAAATATTTGAACCTTGAATCATACAAAAGAGTCCAATATCCTTTTTGGAAAATTTTCTTCTTCATAAAACCGTCATTACATCTGGCTCTTTGTTGTTGGAAAATTTATGTCTATTGAATGGAAACTAGTTGTTTCTCCTCCAATTCATTGAGTTGGTTCAATCTTTGAGTCTATGCTGTACTCAAATCCAGATCGACCTAAAATGTTGTTCTTAATGTCTTTATTTCAAATTCTATGGGGAATAAGGGATTCTTACCATACACCAGTTCATATGGTTATAAGCCTGTAATTTTCCTCCATGTTGTCCTGTAAGCCCACAATACCTCGAGAAGTTTCTCAGGCCAGTTTCTTCGGTCGCTAGCTACTGTCTTTGTCAAGATTCCCTCAATGGCTTTGTCGGTGCTTTCTACTTGCCCATTTTCTTGTGGAAGATAGGGTGTAGTGATTCTATGATGGATTCCATACTTCTCAACCAACTTCCCGACCAAATGAGATGTGAACTAAGGACCCCCATCTGTCACTATCTCTCTGGGTATCCTGAAGTGAAAAAAATGATCTTGAAATAGGAAGTCTGAAATAGCCTGCTCTGTTGCTCTAGTTAGTACCCTTGCTTCGACCCATTTTGTGACATAATCTATGTATACCAATATGTATTCTTTTTGTTGTGATGAAGGATTAATTGGACCCACAAATTCTATGGCCCATTTCTCGAATGGTTCTATTACTATCTGAGGTTGTAACGACATCTCATCTAATTTTAGAGGTTGGCCCATCCTTTGGCAACTATCACATCCTTTGACAAACTTCTTGGCATCCTGGATTATAGTTAGTTAGTAGTACCCTGTTGAGAGTACTTTATGTCCTGTCTTCTTGTCAGAAAAGTGTCCCCCACAAGGTTCCTCATGACAAGCCTTTAGGATATCAAATACCTCATCTTCTCTAACACAACGCCTAATTTGAAAATCTGGCCCAGTGTGAATGAGATTACCTTCTATCCAGGAGTAGGTAGCACTCTGTTCTATAATCATCCTTATTTCCTTGGAAGACAATTGATGTGGGACTTTTCCTGCAGCAAGGTAATTGGCTATATTTTCATACCATGGTGAGTGAGTAGAAATGGAGAAAAGATACTCATCTCAAAAATAATCCTCAGTACTAGTGCAGTCATCAGTTATAGTTAATCTAGAAAGGAAATCAACAACTACATTATCATTTATGGGTTTATCTAAAATAGTAATGTCAAATTACTGTAACAGCAATAACCATTGTGTAACTTTACCATTAGTAACAGGTTTTTTCATTAAAAAGTGAATTGGAGCATGGTCAGTGTGTACAAATACTTGGTACCCGGTGATGTGGTGTCGAAATTTGTTGATAGCATGCACTACTTCTAGAAATTCCTTCTCAGTAATAGTTTAGTTAAGTTCTGTTGGAGTCAAGTTCTTGCTGATGTGATAAATGGCATAAGGCTTCTTATCCTCCATATGCCCCAAAAGAACACCCACAACTATGTCAAATGCGTCTGTAGCAATATGAAACGAAAATTTCTAGTTTGGTCCTCGTAAAACAGGTGTTGTTATTACATAATTTGTCATCTTCAAAAAGGCTTGCTCACACTTTTATGTTCACACAGATTACAAATCTTTCATCAGTAATGAAAATAAAGGAGATGCAATATTTGAGAGATTCTCTATAAAACTCCTATAGTATCCTACATGTCCCAAAAAACTATGTACCGCTTTCAGAGTCTTAGGGGTTTGGATTTTTGAGATTACCTCTATTTTTGCAGGATCTAACTTGATTCCATTTGATGAAATGAAATGCCCCAGCACAATTCCCTCGGCCATCATCATGTGGCATTTTTCCGTGCTCAGAGAAACATTATATTGTTCACATCATTCCATCACTTTTTCTAAGTTAGCTAATGCTGTCTCAAAGGAATCCCCGTAGGGTGTAAAATCATCCATAAATATTTCAAGATATTCATTCAAAAGATCAGAAAAAATACCTAATATTTCCCTTTGAAAGGTTGTAGGCGCATTGCAGAGACCAAAGGGAAGGACTCTGTATGCAAAGGTACCCCATGGACAAGTAAAGGTTGTCTTGTTTTGATCTTTTGGAGCAATTTGTATTTGATTATTTCCACTAAAGCCATCTATAAATGAAAATATTTTTTTTCTAGAAAGAGTATCCAAGACTTGATCAATAAATGGTAAGGTAAAATGACCCTTTTCAGTGGACTTGTTAAGTCCTCTATAGTCAAAACAGACCCTCCATTCTCCATTCTTCTTTGGAACTATGATAAGTGGAGACACCCACTGATTGTCAGAAATCAAGTAGATGAAATTAACATGAAGGAGTTTCTTCAATTATTCTTTTACTATCTCCTTAAGTGCAGGGTTCATTGGTCACTGAGGTTGTCTAACAGGTTTGTAATCTTCTTTAAGGTAAATGTGGTGAGTGAATAGGGTAGGATGGATTCCTTTCATATTGGTATAGTCCCATGCAAATGCCTTTTTTTATTTCTGTAACAGTTGTATCAGTAATATGTTTTATTCAACAGTCAAGGTGGGATTGATGTTTAAATATTTTCCAAGTTTGATTTCAATGGGACTGTTGATAGCCACTGGATTTGTTTTCAAATATTCAATAATTACATCATCTTCTTCACCTTCTTCTCCCAAATATCTAATGGGGGAAACAGGGAATGGATTACTGATAAAACCATTAATAATATCGTCCTTTGTTCCATCCTTAAATTATTGTGCTTTTCCAAGAATAAAAAGAGGTAGGGAAAGATCAGATTAAGGTGAAAATTCGTCCCGCCAGGGACTATTCAAATCCATATGAGGTTTTTCTAGTGGATAAAGATTCAAGTTCTAAGACTCTTGTCCATGTGTGATCACCATAGATATGGACCTACATCCAATATATGCATCTACAGTGGCTAGCCATGGTCTTCCCAAGATTAAAGGATGACCCCCCAGATTAGATTTGGTTTGTAAGATAATCCAAGAGGCCACAGTGATAACCACATCTTCAATCATTCCTTCAGGCTTAACACGAGACCTATCTGCTAGTTCAAGAACTGTAGGTGTAGGTCTAATTCCATGAAGTCCTAGACAGATGAAGAGCTCTTTAGTCATAACATTAATAAATTTCCCTAGATCAATAAAGGTATTGGTTATAGGATGATTGTCAATATGGACAGTCACTATGGGGTTCCTTGGATCATTATACTTGGTCAAAAAAGCCTGATCAATCATAATATCAAAAATTTTTCCTAGCACATGGATAGTAGCAAGGTCCTTAGGTTTCCTCCGAGGTCTTTTGATGCATAGATACCTCACTTTTTTAGCATAGACAGGTGCTTCATTAAGAGCTTGTAACAGTGGAATCTGTACATATAAATTTTGCAGCTCCTTAAGGAATTCGGACTCAAGTTGTAAGGTCGACCTAGTTTCAGTTAATCGTTGAGGATATGGGATATTTTTAAATGCTAACAGTTGGGTCAGCTACCATAGATGTACCAGCCTCACTCGTATTAGTTGTTGTAGAAACTACAGAATTTCCCGAGCCGACTGTTACTGGTGTAACAATGGGTGTTGTATTAGTTGTTACATATGTAACAGCTGCTTTAGAATCGTCCATATCCTTTCTGGGTGATTCACTTTCTTCGATAATAATGGAGGTGTGCTCAAATCTAATTACTTTCCCTGACCAAAGTTCAACCTTATTAAGTCTAATAGGAGTGATAAGATAATTCTAGAGGTTAACCGGAGCATCCATAATTTGATCTACCATATTATTTGGATTGGGGTTGGGTTGTACATGTAATTGGGGTCAGACAGAAGGTGTAGGATTCTGAATAGAAGGCATTTGTAAATTATATTATTGCATTTGTATTGGAGGGGGTACTGGACCTTGGCCATTACCTCTCTAGTTTTTTCCCCAAGGATTGGGTTGTGATGGAGGATATTGCCTTGGTGGAGGAGATGGCCACTGGTTCCATCATGAAGGAAATTGTGTTAATGAAGGAGCATGATACTGCCATGGGTATTACTTATTGTTATAAATATTATTCCAAGGATAAAAAGAAGAAAAATATGAAGGCATACCTATAGCTTGTCGCTGCCATGGTCTCTTTGATCCAATAAAATAAGAAGATTGAAAATCCTCAATTGATTCTTGGAGTACAACCTTAAGTCTGGGAAACTCAGTACAATGATTTGTAGAGTGCACCAACTCACAGATGTTGCACAAGCTGACACTATTCAGTCCAAATTCTCTTTCCAAATTTTTCTTTTTGCATCGGGGAAAGAATATTGCTAAGGTTTCATGAGCTTCCGCTTGTGCCTTCTTGACTTGTACCATATTGATCTGGGTAGAGAGAGTGCTAAGGACATCAGTTTTATAATCCTAGAATAAGTTCTCGATCTTTTCTCTGGTTACTCCTCCACTTGTGGACTTTTATATCCTGAGTGAAGGGTCCCAAACTGGAACTTTCCCTTTGACCGATCGTCTTGAGCTACGTAGGTAAAGCTTCATTATCTCCTCAAATTTTTCTTGTGATATGTCTCCTTTTCCTATTATATTCAGATGTTCCAGAAAATCCTCTCTTAAGCCTCTTAAGGATAATGGCTTTAGAATATCCGGATCTAAGTTACTGAACTTAGAACTTTGTAAATTTTAGTGGAATCGCTCCAGGTAATATTCCAGGCTCTCCTCCTCATTCTGTGCAATTCTAAAAATTTTGTCCTTCAAATCCCTGGTTCGGCAGTAGTCCTGATACTTAAAGAGGAAAGCTTATCTTATAGAATTCCATGTTTAAATTTTGCTAGCACCCAATCCCATGAACTATCTTAACGTTGCTCCCTTTAGAGTAGCAGGAAATAATTTAAGCTTCTGGGTGTCTAAAGTATAGTCATAACCTCTACACAGCACATTGAACTCGAATAGAAAGGTATCAGTACCTTCTACAGCCATCCCCTAAAAGGATGGTAGGGATGATAAATGGATGTTATTCATAGGATCCTCATCTTGTGTTACTACTATTGGGAATTCAAAAGTAAAATAGCTATTTTCTTTAACATTATCGTTCCCCATGGCTGATTCTTCCTGATAGGATGAACTAGCCTCAGCGTGTACTGGAGATTGACAAATAGAAGGATCAGGCTGTTGCAAGATCAATTATTTAACAACACTACCAACGTCCAATTAATGATCAACTAATTGTTGTTCCTCAGGTTCCTGATGATCCCCACTGGTCTCTCTGTGTCCTTCAATTCTCAAATCCTGGTAAATAATTCTCCACTGTAGTTTTGAATCTGGAATTTTGATATCAGGAGTGGATATGTTGTTTGAAGGATGGTGAGGTATAGCTATTGAAGACACAGATGGTCCAAGCCTTGATATGGTAGCTGCTTTCTACGGTCCTGTCTTCCTATTATCTCAATATGACGTGGACTGTTTCTTCTCTGCTTTTGAAATTAGATCTCCAAAGAATGTTTTCGTTCCCAAATTTGTGCTCTTATTTTCCTTCTTATGACCCATGTTTCCTATAGTTAGTAGAGTGGGGGGTGTTTGTAGATGTTTATGTTGTCCTACTAGCACACATGGGCCCTATGCATATCAATTCATCATATAAGTTCTTCAGTTTCTATAGCAATGAGCCCGCTCAAGCTTGTTAGAGTGATGTGCAGGTTCTTACCTCTCGTCTTACCGCCCAACAACTTTATAGCTGCAGGTACCCTAAGAAAAACACCCAAAATTCAATTCCTAAGTGTCCCAACAAGACATTGGCAAGCCCACTCAAGCCTGTTAGAGCGATGCCCAAGTTGTTACCTCTCTTCTTACTGCCCGACAACTGTGTTGTTGGAGACACTCTATAAAAACACATGGAAATTTCACTTCTTAGAAAGAACTCCGATTGATTGGATCGTTATTGCCATCCCCATCAACGGTGCCAAAATTTTGGACTAAATAAATCAATTATTAAATGACTGAAGAACACACATTTAATTATATATTTAGGGATGTCTATTTATTCCAATGACAGTAGCACTGTCTGTGCCAATACACCAACCAGAAGTAATCTCAAAGAAAATAAATTGTTGCTGATGTAAAATTTGGGAAACAAATCGCTCACACAGAAATAAAAGAATCCACAAGATTGAAATCACACTTCAATTGATCTGTTTAGATCGCCACAAAATAAGTACCCAGCTAGTGTCTTTATTAACATATGTGTAACAACATATAAAATATAGAAATCGAAGAAAATATATTTTCAGTTGAACAACAACAACATCACTCTAATGATACATAAACTAGAATACAATTACATACACACATTTCTATTGTAACCACTACAATCCCTGCTAATAAGGAGGGCCCTTCCTCCCTAGCAAGGCGTAGGTAGAGAAGGAACTTTAACCGAAATTAAATAGAATTACACATGTAACAACAATGAAAATATGATCTATATTAATCTAAACACAATTACAGAGGCAAAACAACATTGTTCTAACTAACCTCACAACCTCTAGGGCCGAGATATATATAGTGTTTACATCAGAAAATCTAGGAATAGGTCAGTCTTTAGAATCTTACGATTCTCATGCTGATTGAAATAGAACTCATACAGTTATAGCCACTCCCTAATAAATTTCTGATTCGAAAGAATACAATCAGAACTACCTTTAGGTTATTATCCCAAAAATGCAATGTTAAAAAATCCTACAGCTATCATAACAAAAACACAACAGTAGTGCAACCGCCAATCGATAAATCTGCAACAATAGAGACAAGAGCAGCCAACCGTACAACTGTATAAGAAATTTTCCAACGAGTCTGTAACAGTAGAGCGTAACAAAAGTTGTTGGCGGGTCTGTAATAGCAAGGTGTTACAACTTGATTTGTTGTAACAACACTATCCAAACTACGCGTGTGAATTGTGTGTCTGATATCTTTGGTGTTATGAATGACATCTAAAAGGAAAACACAAATAGCATCAACATTTTCCAAACATTCACCATCAATTAGTCATAAGAAGGTATAATGGATCATAATAATTGGTGAATTGGAAAAGTAATGAAAGCAAGGTAAAACAATACTTGTTAGGGTAAAAAGGTAGGAGAAAAAGGTAAAAGATACTCCCATTGGTTATAGTTATAAAGAAAAATAAAGAAGATAAGTGTAGGAAAAATGTACAAAACCAGCAACCAGGACACACCACTTCCTGTACCTTCGCGTCCATGGGAGATTGTTCCTATGGATTTTGTAGAAGGTCCTCATTTGTCAAAAATAGGTCATGGTTATCTGTATGTACTTTTGGAGATGGTCATTAAGATGTGTATTTTGATGCCATGTAAAAAGAAAATCACAACTCAACAAATAAGCCGCTTTTTCTTTCATCATGTTTGGGTTCAATTTGGTTTTCCTAGATCCATTGTTAGTGATCAATATTCTCGATTTTTTGTGAATTTTTGGTCAAGTTTGTGGGACTTGATGGATACAAAGTTGAATAAAAGTACAACTTTTGATTCACAAACAAATGGTAAAAATGAGGTGGTCAATCGAACAGTCATACATCTTGTTCGAGGAAATTGTAGCAAGCATCCTCAGTTGCGGGGTGAGAACTTGCACTACATTAACCATGTTTTCATTCGTGAAAAACACTCCTCTACACAAACATCACCATTTGTGGCATGCCTTGGACACTTTCCTAGATCACCATTAGATTTCATTTTTGGGAAGTATGTTGCTATTGATGGCCATAGAAACATAGACAAAGCCAAGAATTTCATAGAAAAAATCCAATTGATTCATCAAAAAATTAAATATCAGCTTCAAAAGAGCCAAGGAAAGTACAAATTAAGACCCAACAAGCATCGTGTATATCACAAGTTCCAATATGGTGACTAATTTTGGCTTCACATTAGCAAAGAGTGGCTTCAAGTGGAAGGTAAGAAATTGAAACCAATCTGTCATGGCCCTTTTAGAAGTTTGGAAAAGATTGGTGAAAATGCCTTCAAGTTATATTTTCCTTTATACATGAAAATTTACTCTATTGTTAATGTTAAGAACATGAGGTTGCATGAGCCTCCTTGGATTGAATATGAAGGAGAATGGGATCAGATTCCTTCTATTGAAGACTTTTCTCGTGGATACCTTGATGAGATTCAACGAGACACAATTCTTGGTCGAAGAACAAAGACATCAAAATTGTAATACCGCTATTTACATATTTTATATTGTGTGAATAAACCTAAGATTTAGGTGTATGTAGGGAATCCTTATGTATGAAAATATTTATTTTTAAATTGACAAATAATTGTGAATTTAATATTAATGTGTAAAGATAGAGTAATGAAGAATGGGAATTCTTATCCATGAGGATGGAATAGAATCCCAAAACTTCCCAAAATCCTTGGAGAACAAGAAATCCTTGGAGAACAATTAAATAAGTAAATTTTATTAGATTGGAGAAAAAGATCTAATAAAACCCTTAGTAAAGAGGAAACTTATTGAGAAGTGGTAAGAATAAAACTGCTTTAAGGAAAAGCTAGATTTAAAAGAAGCTTTTGTGGAAAAAACAAAATAAAAGTCTAGGCTATGGGAAACAACATCCCATAATAATGAGAGGTTGTTATGGAAACAGGTTAAGTGAAAAAAGGCTTAAATAAGACATCTTTAGTGTGACAAGGGGGTTTTCTACATTGGGGAACATATGTCTGTTCTCGAGGGAGAGCTATGGATGAACTTATGGTTGGGAGGAAAAATAATATTTACGTGGTGGTATGAGATTACTGTAATTTTCTCAATATGTGCCTACTATGAATTTATAGTTAAATTCCAATGTTGTGAAATTGAAATGAATCTAAATTTATAGACAAATTTCTAATAGAAATAAGAAATATGATGGACAAGTCTCTGTCATGTTCTATTAGTAACCAAATTCTTAGATTTAGTTTTACAACGTTAAGTAAATTCTTATCTATGTATTGTAAAGTTTTCATTTTTTCATGTGTATTTGGTAGAAGTCTCATCTATAATTAAATATAGCTAAGTCTCTAGTGCTATTACACAGACTGAGGACTTGAGAGTAGATAAATAAGAAAAATTTATAAACCCGGGAAGGGGTCATATTCTGATGTTTATTAAGAATTATAATTACGGGAAATATTTTGTAAATTAGTACTATTATTAATAAATAAATAATGCTAAGTTTTGTAAAAAATATAGACAGAATTATATATTCTAGCATGATCATCTATATTAGTAAATGATAGCTTTCACTTCATGCAGAACAATAGAAAAGAAACTAATATAAATCCTATCAAGTAATGTAAAACTGGAGTAAAAAAAATTATGTAGAAATTATATGAAAAAGTATCATATACATAGCTAAAATGAATTAGATGAAAATCAGACATATATTTATTTAACTATAAATCAACATAACCAATAACTGAGATCATATACAAAATAGAAAGTATTGTTGTCCAAGTTCATGTATCCAATAGACAAAGTACATGCCCTCTTGAATAAATATGAGGACATATTTGCTTCCTAGATATATAACTTAGAAGGTTGCATGGAAAATCTAAAATAGCTATATTTAGTTAAATCAGGGTCACAACCCCAGTATGGTCTTAACACCAAAATATAAAACATGTTGAACTAAGATAATGTTGTCAAATATTCGATGGTCCAAAAACTGACATGTGAAATAAATAGTTCATCTGTCAGTGAACTTGAAGATGATAGATGCGACTCATACATCAGGTAGAGAACATGAAAGAAAACCTGAACAAAACAGGAAATCTAGAATTAAAAATTAGATTGATAACATAATTAAATAGAATAATAAAATATTATATGCTCACGAGTACAGGTAGAAGAATTTCATTACCTGAATATGTGCTTCATAATCGTGTTCATCCCATGTACCTACTATGAGGGAATGTTGTCAGTAAGGGTGATTTTAATATATAAATGTAATTATTTTTGGAAAGTGTTACTAGGTCGGCTTTCATATTGACTACGTAATTATGAATTTATCTAAAATAAAAGAAAAAAGATAATAAAATGAATTTTGTACTTGTTTCATGGGTTTCATGAACAAGAGTTTATTATAGGTTAGTAAGAGTTATTCTTGATGTCTATCTGGGTTTTTGTCTTCTAGATATAAATGTAAGAAGTGTCATATGTATAAAGTATGTAGGCAAGAGAATGCTCCAAGACCTTGTCAAAGAAGATATGGAATAATGGCTTGGAAAAACACTTAAAATCAATGCTAGAAAATGCACCATCTACTCTAATCAACTTGGCCTAAATATTGAATGTAAAGTCAGCCTCACAGCTAGTGGATGGTTGGCCTAAAAGAAAGAAGGTTGCCTCTATATATACGCTGCCTCTACGTTCAATTAGACACCAACCAACAAAGCATATCTCTAAGAAGTGACACAAAAAAGTGGGATGCAGTCAAATGAAATTATAATGCAGACTCTTAAATGTTGGAATTTTGGTGATCTTTGAACCAATTATGTGGTGGTCTCTGTAATATGATGTGTGGATAATATAGAAATAGAACTGCAATAATATCCAACAAGGTTTTCGGTGATCATAGAGATAATATGTGCAGATATTTCTAAGCCTAAAGTGCGGATGATGCATATGAAGAAGTAACAGACGATTAAGAGATACAGATTAGTCTTGGAACCATTCCATCTATCCATATCTGAGTTAAATGGTAAACTACGG
The DNA here is from genome assembly GCA_034641835.2 of Pinus albicaulis. Taxonomy (NCBI): domain Eukaryota; kingdom Viridiplantae; phylum Streptophyta; class Pinopsida; order Pinales; family Pinaceae; genus Pinus; species Pinus albicaulis. Next base: position 880,330,448 of record CM076572.1, read on the forward strand.
ATGTTCTGTATATAAGAGATTAAGATAAGTCAAATGCAAATCTGTTTTGGAGAATTGTGATAACAGAGAAGATGTGGATAGCTCCAATGTATCACAACATGAGTCTGCAGACTCACAATCAGAAAGCATTGTGATTATATATATAAAGTGACAAATGTGGACTACTGTGAGAATATAATTCTGAAAATAGATATGAATTCAATTGTGGGCTGCTGAACAAAAAAAAATTTGTGGATTGATCAAAGGAAGGATCGCTCCTTGATAAGAAAACATTCGAAGGTAAATATAGGATTTACCTTCCCTCTCATATTTAATAAAGTAAAAGACTGTACAAATTGGTTCAAGAAAGAAATATCAGCATGGAAGATCATCAAAGAGGAAGTAACAAGGTCTTGGAAGCATCCATAGGTCAAGTGTCTAAGTTTGGGTCATGGTACTTATCATTTGAAGTTCTATAAGAGGAATTATTTGTGGGTTTTCCTGTCCAAGAGGGAGAGGTTTTTCCCTCGCTGTAGAAGCCTAAGTTTTTTTCATGTTTATTTGATAATTGACTTGATGAAAGATTAAAAAATATCACGAAGAAAAATCATAAGTAATCAAAGGAAGCTCACAAGTAATTATCAAGAAGAGAATTTTGTATTAATGTCCAGTCCTCTAAATTATCAACATGGAATCAGAGCTAAGGTGCTAAATGTAAGGGCTGCTTGACAAGGAGACATTACAAAAAGCAAATATTAGAGTCTAGGTTGAAGAATTAAATAATTTTGCAAGGAATATTATGTAGCTATATCAACTCATTCAAGTAAGTAATCTTTTCCATCAAGAATTTACATACAAGATAGTATTAGAAGAGGACATGATATTTTTAAGTCATCCTTTACAATCAAGCATCCATGATCACCTAGATTGAAGTTTTCTATCTAAGAGGAATCTCCTAACTTCCTTATCAAGGAAGTTGCTAAAGGATAAAGTCACTTACTTAATTAAGTATCTATGCCTTTATCTAAATCTATCAAAATGTCTTCTTTGCAAATAAAGAGTCAAACTGGTTAGCGTTTTAAAGTTTCCTGAATGGAAGGCAAGGATAATGAAGTCATGCCAAATTCATGAAGGGAGATATAAGAGCCCAAAGAATTATTACAAAATCAATAAAATACTCTATCATCTCTGATGTGCCAAATCTAGAATCATCAAAAGGAGTATATAAGAAATTGGTGGAGCTATTCTCTGTGAGTACTGTCGGAGGAGTAATCTCTCTGATCAACTACAGGAACTAGGAGAAGACTACAATGATGCTAAATGCTCTGCGAGAAGAATGGATAAAATTCACTCCATGATTATACAAGAAGGTAGAAGCCACACCATTCCACGATTTAGGGTCTCTATGTAAAATAGAGGAAAAAAGATTGAAAGCCAAAGCTTTTACAGGATCAAGTCAAGGGAATCAAGCCTTTACAGAAAGGAAGATTTGGTAAGTTTTGGTCCTCAGAGTAAAAGAAGAAATATGAATGAAGCATGATGTCTGGGATATGATGAAATTGGGCACTATAATAGAAATTGTCCTTAATATGGAAAGGAAAAGAGAAATAGGGAAGAATCCCATGACTCTGAAATGAGGGAAGAAACTAATGAAAATAAATCTAAGAAAGAAGAAGTGAAGGATCTCCATTTTGATTGAGATCATCTTCTCCTTTAAGTGATTTATGTTGGTTTAATGATAGGAAGCACTATAGCATCCTGATAAAATAATTGTAGGAGCTCCCAACGAATCAGGTATGGGTAAAACCTCTCTGATAACTATACTGATGGAAGACAACATCAAGATCAAGGGTCATCATGAGAAACAAAATGATGGGATGGGATGAAATATTGAGGAAGGGGGCCAAGGGAATGATGCTCCTTATTCTAGAAAAAATTCTAAAGGATGACTTAAAGGAAAAAGGTGTTAGGTATGAATATATTTATATACCAACACTGGATGTTGTGAAGTCATGTCATATGGTTGCATATAATAAACTTTTATCTATTGAGGAGGATCTCTCGGTGCACCAAAAAATGGACTCAACATTATATATATCCTCATGGAATATGAGATGGTTGTACATGAACAAGGAACATGAAAATGTGTAAGTTAATATGAATGAATAATGTGCAGAAAGGATGAGATCATGAAAAGAAACCATGTCAAGAAGTAGTTATCATCTAAAAGCCAAGAAGATGTGACTAGGAGATCTCCTGGGAGGATATGTAGACTCTAAAAAAATTCTGGTAAAGAGGAAGACCCTTGACAACACATATCATTAGGATATGTGTCAATATGAATAAAGTTTTTCAATGCCTACAGTAAGATGTCATGGTAAAATATCATCAATGAGGTAACTTTTGTTTCAAAAGTTCATACATATATGTTTCTCTCGATAAATTTGTACAAGGTTGCTAATCATGAGTGAGGATGTATGATCCAAGAATATGGTCTCAATGAAAGCAGCATGGAATAACGGTGGACCATATGAGAAGTAATGACGAATCGCTTTCTGATACTGGACATGAATCGTGAGGGAAAGTGATGGATGATATTTTCCCTATGGAGCCAAAAGTTCAAGATTCCTCAATATCGAAATCAATGAGATTGAGGGGAGGAATTCTTCATGAGTAGCTGGATTGATCTTGTAGGACCCTGGTTGAGAGGGAGCCTAGTGGTAATTTTTCTTACTTGGAAGAAACTTGAAGTATGTCCTTCCTTTGTTAAGGGGGAGTGACGTATTTCATTCTCTATTACATGTGTCATGCACTAGACCAGGACTAACAATAGTAAGTCTTAGTGAAGGTCGTGTGAAGAGAATGGATAGACACATCATTCTGGTCTTCACCTGGAAGGAAGAATGGAGGATTGGGTAATCATATGACATTCGATATTCTTTGAGAATGAGATAGAAAATTCAAGGTAAGAGTAGTCATGGACCGATATTCTTTGAGGGTTGGCTACCCAAGAGAAAAATAGTCCAAGAAGGTCATACTTTGGGAACACCTGGGCAGAGTATGTACCTTGGAGAGAAAATGACTATGGTGTCTATTAGTCATGTGTCTCACCAGAATTTTATCCCATTGTCTCGATGAGAGATGGGGCTATTAGTCAATGCATTGCATTAGGACAATGATGGTTGATATGATGTTATACAGATGCAATTACCAATCTGATTCTTCTTATGAGATTCTTTAGTTTGAAAGTGACCATGTACATGTATAAATACCTCCCTAGTGAAGAGGGAGTGTTGAAAATTGTAACTAGGTCAGTTTTTATATTGACTATGTAATTATGGACTTACATAAAATAGAAGAAAAAATATAATAAAATGAATTTTGTACTTTCTTCATGGGTTTCATGAGCAAGAGTTTATTATAGGTTAGTAATAATTATTCTTGACGTATATCTAGTTTTTTTTCTTCTAGATATAAATGTAATAATTTTCGTATGTATAATGTATCTAGGCAAGAGAATTCTCCAAGACATTGTCAAAGAAGCTATGGAAGAATGGCTTGGAACAACACTTAAAATCAACGTTGAAAAATGCACCATCTACTGTAATCAAGTCGGCCTAAATATTAAATGTAATGTTGGCCTCACAATTACTGGATGGTTGGCATAAAAGTAAGAAGGTTGCTTCTATATATATGTTGTCTCTGCGTTCAATTAGAAACCAAGAAACAAAGAGGATCTATAAGAAGTGACACAACAAAGTGGGAAGTAGTCAACTGAAATTATAATGCAAACTCTTCAATGTTGGAATTGTGGTGATATCTGAAGCAATTATGCAGTGGTCTCTGTAATATGAAGTGTGGATAATACAAAAATAGAACTCAGGTGACATCCAACAAGGTTTTTGGTGATTATATAGATATTATTTATGGATCTTCCTAAATATAAAGTGTAGAGCATACATATGAAGAAGTAACGGATGGTTAAGAGATATAGATCAGTCTTGAACCATTCAATCTATCCATATGCAAGTTAAATGGGAAACTGCAGATGTTCTGTATATAAGTGAGTAAGATAAGTCAAATGTGGATCTGTTTTGGAGAATTGTGATAACACAAAAAGATGTGGATAACTCCAATGTTTCACAGCATGAGTATGCAGAATCATAGTAAAAAAGGATGGTGGTTATATGTATATAGTGAAAAATTTGGACTAATGTGTGAATATAATTCTGAAAATAAATATGAACTCAATTATGGGCTCCTAAATAGAAAAATTATGCAGATTAATGACAGGAAGGGTCACTACTGGATAAGAAAAGAGAGGAAGGTAAACATAGGATTTACCTTCCCTCTTATAGTTAATAAAATAAAGTATTTTATAGATTGGTGCAAGAAATAAATATGAACATCGAAGATCGTTAAAGAAGAAGTAACAAGGTCTTGGAAGAATTCATAGGTCAAGGGTATAATTTTGGGTCATTGTACTTGTCATTTGAGGATCTATAAGAGGAATTCTTTGTGGGTTTTCCTCCCTGAGAGGGAGAGGTTTTTCCTTGGCTCTAGGAGCCTAAGTTTTTTTCATGTTTATTTGGTAATTGACTTGATGAAAGACTAAAAAAGATAACAAAGAAAACTCATAAGTGATCCAAGGAATCTCACAAGAAATTATCAAGAAGATAATTTTGTAGTAATCTCGAGCCCTCCAAATTCTCAACATGGAATCAGAGCAAACGTGCTAAATGTAAGGGTTGATTGAAAAAGGAGACACTACAGGAAGCAAAGGTTGGAGTTTGGGTTGAATATTCAAATCAATTTGCAAGGAACCCTCTCTAGCTATATCAACTCATTCAAGAAAGTAATATTTTCCATCGAAGATTTACATACAAGACAGTGTTAGAAGAGGACATGATCTTTTGAAGACATCCTTTACCATCAAGGATGCAAGGTCACCTAGATTGAATTTTCCTATCTAGGAATAATCTCCTAACTTCCTCATCAAGGAAGCTGCTAAAGGAGAAATTAACTTAAGTAAGTATCTATGATTTTATCTAAATCTATCAAAATGTATTTTTTGCAAAGAAAGTGTCAAACTTGCTAGGGTTTCATAGTTTCCATCATGGAAGATAAGGACAATGAATTCATGCCAAATTAATGAAGGGAGATATAATAGCCCAAAGGATTCTTACAGAATCCATAAAATACTCCATCATCTCTGATCTACCAAATCTAGAATCATCAAAAGGAGTATATAAGAAATTTGAGGAGCTATTCTCTGTGAGTACTGCAGGAGAAGAAATCTCTCTGATCAACTGCAAGAACTAAGAGAAGAATACAATGATGCTAAATAATATGTGAGAATAATGGGGAAACTTCACTTCCGGATTAATGGGAAGATGGAAGCCATGCCATTCCACAATTTAGGGTCTCTATGTAAAATAGAGGAAACATGATTGAAAGCCAAATATTTTATAAGATAAAATTAAGGGAATCAAGCCTTTGCAGAAAGGAATATTTAGTAAGTTTTGGTCCTCAGAGTAAAAGAAGAAATATGGATGGATCACGATGTATGGGATATGATGAAATTGAGCATTTTAACAGAAATTTTCCTTAATATGAAAAGGACAAGAGAAATAGGGAAGAAGCCTATGTTTCTGAAATGAGGGAAGAACCCGATGTAAAGAAATCTAAGAAAGAAGAAGTGAGGGATCTCCATTGTGATTGAGATCATCTTCTCCCTTAAGTGATTTTTGTTGGTGTTGGCTCAAGGGGTCCTGACCCAGGTTTGGAGTTCAAGTTTTTCCAACAAACCCCTATACTACTGGCCCTTTTGGCAGTGACCCTCTTGCACAGGTCAAAGTCTCACCCGAAGTAATATGGGTGGGTGATGGAACCAGGTTTCTTCACCCTGAGAAATGGTAGGTAAGGCAAGAAGAGCTGCGTCCGGCCTTATGATACCCAGATCACCTCTTTCTGCGCAGGATCTATAGGTCTCTTTTCACACCCACGTGCGCAATATCTATAGTCTTTAATAATTATATACTTCTATGACAGTAGCATAGTATTGCATAAAACATAAAATAACAGATATAGATACAGTAAACACACTTACAAAGAACTTTCGCTGCTGAATATAGAATCTACATAATACAACAATGACCAATGATTCGCACAGACAACATACATGGATTTAGTTCTTAAACAACCTTTCTTACTCATCAATTCATCAATTCCCTCTTACAATACCCATCCCAGCCTGCACACACAGTAGCAGGATCTGCACATAGTAGGACTTTGAATCTCCGTGCACATAGCTAGTAGGAGTCCTTCCCCAAAAACCCAAACATATTTACTAAACCACAATTCACTTCAATAGCTCTTCTTTTCTCTGCCTTACGATTCAAAATGCTCCTCTATTTATAACAATCTAGCCTAAACTTTCCTATGGTCTACAAACCATGGTTTTTGGACCCCAGGTTTACCCTTTGACCCATTACAATGCTTTGAGGGCTTTGAACCACCCCAAAACCCCTGTGCTAGACTATTATAATAAAAAATATACAAAATTGGACTAGTTTCGCAGCTCGTAGGAGACCCTGTTCCAACAGTCCCCCAACACAATATTGTGACTCGTCCTAATTCACTGTGGTGTGTTGAACCCTTAGGTAAACTGAGAGGGGGAGGTGAATCAGTTTAACACATTCATGAATTTTTAAAACTGACCTTTAAACTTATTTACAACTTAATTTCATGATCAACTTTATATGTGAGAAATCTTAATATGTGAGCAGTAAGTATTAAGATAATGTGACAACAGACTTAATATGAGAGCAACAAGTATTAAGTAGATTGGATAAACCATATCAATACATAAACATCACACATAGAGACAACAGATATAAGGGGAAACCCATAAAGGGAGAAAACCACGTCATATTATTGTTGTGATGTAAAGGCAAGCTCCAACTCCCTCTCACCACTGATTTTCTGTAGGCACCAACCTACAGAAGGCTCCAACCTCAATTCTGCAAGCTACAACTTGAAAGGAAGCTCCAACTCCCATCAATTTTCTGCAGGTACAACCTACACGAGGCTCCAAACTCAGTCAGCCACAATTGACATCTATCAAGCTAGAACTTGATACGGAAGCACCAACTTCCTTAATCTCTCAAAAGAAAACACTTGCTGATCTACCTTGGATATCATCTCTGTTCTATACCTTCTTCACTGCTGTCCTCCAGCTTTCTTATCTGTCTCAAATCATCTCTAACTTTTCACAACATCTCTTTTTGCTCCTCCTTATTCTTATCTTCTTTGCCTCAATTCTGCATTCTCTAACCTCTCTATGCATAACTATGAGATATATTTTATAGAGATCACCTCTTGACTGTTTTTATTCTACCTGGAATTCGAAATGAGCGGCCTTGACTCTTCAACTTTTACCTTCTCATTCCTTTGTCCAGCCCATTCAGAGGAATATAGCAATATGTAAAAATTTCAGTTTTACAATGGAGTTTTGTTTGCCTATGGAGACTTGCCAATGCATCACAAACAATATAAAATCAATTTAAAACATTTACATTTCTAGTTACAATAGAAAAAATTCACTCAGCTCTTTTCCAGCCCTTGGCTTGCTGTGCTTTTTCCTTTTCTGCTGCTGTCACTGTAACTGTTCTTCATACCTTTGTTTTCCATATATGTAAAATGTGTTTCCCAAATTCTGTTCCACTCTGGTAGCTTTATAAAAAATCACAGTATTTCACTTTTCAAAAGTTCTTCATATGGTTCAGAATTAAATTCAACGCATTTACAATGTTCTTCTATATAAAAACTTAACTAACTCTCGGCATATAACTAAGACATTTATAACAAAGAAAATGGTCTTTCGGGCCCACTTGCCAAACTCGTTCTATTCTCCGATGCGATGAGCCTCCTCTGATGATTTCTGATTGTGATTACATCCTTTGCGATCGTTCTAATGCAACTAATCGCAATTGCAACATTCAATAGTATGTTACGATGTTCTGCTTTCACTCTGATGCGATTAATTCCTTTGTGATAGTTCCAATGCGATTAATCGCAATCACAACTTTCAATGGTATGTGCCACTACTCTGTTTTTACTCATGATGGTTCACTATTCATAGATATATATATATATATATATATATATATATATATATATATATATATATTGTTTCATATATATACTTGCCACTTTAGCTTTTATTTACTCTTCAGCGTTGGTTAAAAAACTCAGAGTAAACATATATTAACCCTTTTCTTTTGTATGGAGCCCACATTACAAATATACTCTGCCTCATTTATCTTTCCAATCGCAATCGTAACATTCAGAAGTACTCTTGTGCCTTTGGTCATTTGATTTTCACCAATGTGATTTGTGAAGGTCCCACCATGTAATCGAGTGACTCACATATCTGACATCCATCCTTCATCAAATCCGATAGCTAACATTCAATTGCTAAATCGCAATCGTAGTTTTCAATTTGTTCGTCTCTCTGCGTCTCTTGTTCTCCGTTGATGCGATGGTTCACTATGGACCCTACTACGCATATATAATGCTCTTCCTTTTTATACACCAACCAAACTTTATATCTAGAGTCACATTGATAATTGGCGCATTTCCTTCTATAGGACCTTTGGTTAAAAACCATAATCAATACATTGTTTCATATTGCTAACTTTGGAATAAAACTCAACATATTAGGGCCCACATCCTCGTTCAATGCATTTCATAACTCTCACACCCTTTGTAATATTTCATGTCAATGATAATACATTAATGATATATCATATCCTTTGTCAAATATTATAACAGGCCTTGACTTAGATTTAAACCCCTGGTGATAACACCAATGCACAAATTTAAATATCAATAGGAACTTGTGGGCCCACAAATCTATTCATCCGCATATCAAAGTCTATTCTGTAATGGTTCTGGCGTATGTTAAACTAACAATAAGTCTTCACCTAGCACATTTATTGATATATATATATGTCAACACTTTACCACATATCCAAACCACAGCAATGTAATATTTGTTCGGGCCCACATATATATTGGTTCTCTTCATTATTTATTATCGACTTGGTTTAAACCCAAAACCCATTTAACTTCAGTTATTTGCACTAACTCTTGAAACTTACCTTTGACATTAAAACTGTTCAATCACCGACGAATACATAACACATATGTATTATTTCAAACACACCTACATATATGGCCCACAACGTAATATATATTTATTCTGATCCGAAAGTTTCATCAACACTTCCTGCTTACCAAACAACACACCGCATTATTTAAATAATGCAAGCAGGCCCACACCTTACCTCCATACCTTTTTCCGCACAACTTAACTGGAAATCCAACAATCAAATTACTCTCGCGCTCCAACCTCCAATTAAACCCTCATCCGACGGTCCTTGCGTAATATCGCACAATTAAAATTCTCGAGGGTTAAAACTCAAAATTTGCACGATATAAATGGTTTTCGAAAACCACTTACGGCCACGTGTCGACCAAAGACATATATCGCATTTTTTTGGAAAATTATTCTTACCACTTTTAAAATTCATGATACTATTGGTATTGGGTCTCCAACCCACCTTCACTATTCTTTCAAGGTTCCACTTTGCTCATGGTTCCGCTTGCTTCCGTTCTATTTCAATTTTTCCCTTTCATATGTTAACCTTTAATTTACCCACACATTAACACACTATTCCTCCTACACTTCAACGTCTTATTATAATTAAACTCCGCTTTCATTCTTCCTTATCCTTTCTTCACTTGGTTCCATTGAAATGTGAACAATCCACATTTCTTCATGGCTATCTCCATTGTAGTTAAACTCAAGTTCCATCCAACAGAAGGCAGTTCGTTTTACAATTCTCTGCTTGTGACTTGACTACCAAACTACCATTCCAACCCTATTCGGCATGACCGTTTCTCTGCAGTCAGTTACTGTGCATGATAGTGCACATGCAGTGCATTTCAGTGTATGTTAGTGCAGGATTGTTCTTCTGTATTCACTGTATATTCTGCTGCCTGGGCTACTTCTTTTTGCTATCTCTCTTTGCTTCTATGTTGTCTCCTTTGATATCAATGAAAATATTTCCAACATGGTGGTGTGGTCTCTATTTGCGCACGTAAGGTATTGAAGGCGATGATCATCGGACGTAACAATTCCTAACTCTAGACAACAAAACTTTGTCTGATATCGACAAGCTTTAGGGAGGTAGGTCCTTCAGGGGCTATGATAACCCGTTCCAAAATCTGGTTGAGTCATGCTATGATGGTGTGAGCATCCTGAGATATCTGGATGGCAGCATCACCCCATGCCTTCAAGCGCTTTCTGATGGCATGCTTGGGGCACTAGCGATCCGCAATCGTGTCTTGGACAGCATTGCGGGTTTTCAAGAGTCCCTAATGATGCACAGGGGTGAGGGAAAGCAACCTAGCTTTGATCTGATCGAAAGTAGCTTCTTTTTGGCATAAGTCCTCTTTGACACGCTAAAGCATTGGGTTGAAATTGACCACTGTCTAGAGATGCATGGCCGCTTCGACCAAGTGAATACCCAGAGTAGTATTTCCTTTAATAATGTCTGTAGATTTAGTTATCAATGCAGCCCGTTGTGGCTGGATTTCCTTTAATAATGTCTGTGCTTGGGCTTGGCACACAGTGAATTGGTGGGCCATTTGGGTCTTGAGGGCCTGCACTTCGGTTCGGGATGTCGTGAGTGTTGTAACCAAGCCTTCTATGGTAGCTCGGATTGGATCTGATGTCGGGAGTACATCAGGGATCTCTGTGTCGAGTCGATGAGCCACTGTTTCAAGTTGCGCCATAAGGGAGATATCTTCACTCTGGCGTGTGAGGAATGATATGGCAACATTGAGGTGTTGGTGCATGTCCAGTCGTAATGATGGATCTCTTGGAGCATGGCGATGTGTAATCCCTGTAATGCCTCGCGGGGTAGCTGCACCACATCCACTTGTAGTTCCATAGTTGTTAGGAGGTGGTTTCTGACCAAGATAGTGTTGGGTAGTCAGAAAATATAGCCTTCATTGGTAGGTAGACTGGAACTACAGATAATTCGCATCGTATCGCTATACCGCTTTGTACCCAGGGGGACGGAGTATCCCTATTGGTTAGCCCTTTTGTGCGCAAGACTAGCTATGACTCGACTGCATCAGTTCTCATGGCGCGTTGAGGAAGTTGTGTATCATCCCGCATAACATCTTCCAAGTCCATCTAGCTAGGGCCTGCAGTCATCCCAGGGTTAGGCGAGGCACGAAATTTCATCAAGCAGCTGTGGCGCCCTTTTGCAGAGGGTTCAAAGTCAATTTTTCCTACAGGGAGCTAGAGGGCAATCAGCTTATCAATCTCGGCATCCCCAGACCCCCTTAACACAATGTCTACATGTGTTGGACTGGTGGGTGTTGAGGTGCTTGGAAGGTTGGGGGCTGCCATAGCAGAAAAATGATAGGCTTCTAACTTTGGAAACTCGCAGACAATAGAGGTAGGTTGATGGGGTACGACCCGAATGCTATTGGTCTAGAAAATCAAGCAGTAGAATAATAGATGCAGATGAAAAAGACAATATGGAGCCTTGATCAAAGTTATCCTTTCTTCCTTTTAATGCCTAAGGTTATCCAACAGTAGAGTAAATCTAACTTGAAACTTGCCATCAATCATCCAGATAAAATTCACCATAAATTTCCGCATTGATGGCCAACCTCTTGTAACAGTAACATTCCCTTTTCAGCAGAATGCAGTGCTCTGATAGTCATCACTCGCACTTAATCAAAGTTATTCATGGGTCTTCTGATCCAAGGAATTCTTGGATCTGTCTCCCAGTTGGAGCTTGAAATCACAGGATCATCTTATCCCAACATTCCTCTCGATCGTGTAATACCTTCCCATGGATATTCCACCAGTGCGCAGGCGTGCTGCGCAGGGCTAGCTTAAGGGCCCCTAGCCTGTATCCCTTGGGAAATTCTGCTTTGAATGCATGTAAAAATTTATTAAGGTTACATGAGTCCCCAAAGTAGGGCAGGTCTCTAACCTCGGTGAAGATGCAGCGGAAATTCCTTGTGACCTGAAGACATCGTAGCGTCGAAACCTCATGCAACCAGCCCTGCCCATTCTATAGTTCCCCATCGAAGTTGGAAAGGAATTCACTACCCTTTTCCCAGTAGAGTACTCCTTTGGCCATGGGGTTAATACAATCTTTGTCCTGCATGGTAAGCCTGTAGATGTGATCCACTTCCTCCATATCTTGCACTGGCTCTATATACTGCGTGCCTTCTCCAGGATCCAATGGTACTATTACTCGTGTGCCGTTATTTTCAAACACCACGTTGCTCTTTTTGAGATTGATAACACCCACCATATCTATATCCCAGTCAAGTACTAGGAGTGCAGGGTAGGGATCTGCATCTTCCACGATTTCTACTACCTCAAATTCAGCTTGGACCTTTACTCCTGCAATATCTACCATGATTTTTGGCAGCCTTCCAAGAGGGATGATCTTTTGTTGATTCGCCATGCACAGTTGGATGGTGGACCATTCCAAGTTAGGTTCTCCCATTCATTGCCATGTTTTCTTCGTTAATACGTTTTCATCTGATCCAAGGTTAAAAATAACTTGATCCATCTCGTAGTCATCAATCTACGTAGTTAGCTGCATTTCTCTTCTGTTGTGTTTTTTATACCTGTATAGTTTGTGTACATCCTTGGTTCTGAGAGTCAGATTGGGCCATGTTGTGCAGCTATTCATTAATGCCTGAAGGTTTTCTACAGCCTATGGTTTACGTAGCAGCTTCAAACATGCCTGCAGAAAGGGCTCAACCCCCTCATCTGTCTTGAGGTGTGTCGGTACCTGCGTAGTAGTTGCTATTGTTTCTTGTCCCTTTTTTATGTTTGATCCTTTTGGATAGGTTAAAGGATCCCTAGAATCCTCTGTCTCTGATCCCTGGGTGACCATACCACTGCATGTTATGAATTTCACACTCCGGTCTATATTCCTTAGCTCAGCTTTAACTCTTTACACATTTTGCATCGGGGTGGGTTGCTTTTCCTAATTTTTGGTTATTAAAATTGGGCAATCTTCAATCACAAGGTCGAGCTGTCTAAAATATTTGCAATATTTCCTTGTGGGATTTGAGCAGTCCCTAGAAAAGTGTCCTACCTCCCCATAGCTATAACATATTAGCTACCCACGCCTCGTCCTGCGCTTCCTCCCTAACCTCCCCAACCCCTTGTTGGAGAGCCGCCTGAGCTCACGGGAGATCTCAGTGACGCAAGGTTTGATTGTACCCTATACAATCTCCAACAATATATCATCAAGTCATAAGTGTGATAGTTCTACTCATCGTGTCCTACCGACTGACAGAGCCTGCAGCACTGTTTCTTCAGTTCTAGGACATATGCACCTAGCCTAGGGCAATGGTTTATATCATGCAGCCCTGCTACACAACAGTCATTGCACCACAGTGCAGGTCCACTCGAGCCTAGTCATGATAGGATGGGTTCCCCACTTGCTCCTGGGCGGACCGAACTAGGTCCTCCTACCTGCATGTAATCTGCCAATAGAGGGCACTGATCCTTTGTATGGCAAGATACCTGACATCGTATGCACCGTAAATCTGTGATGGCTCCCTTTCCTCGTTCCTTTTGCAGGTTATGAATTTCCACGTTCATAGCTCCAAGCTGCTGCTAAATTTTTTGTACTCCTAATGAAGTATCTTCTCTGGGCGCAATTTCTAGTTTCATAGCGACTACCACAGCCTTTTCCTGCAACTCAAAGGTTTTGTGACTCATTTGCATATGCAGGTGGGGAAACAACATAGAGATGAACAATTTTGTATGTTGTATATCATCATACTCAAATCCTCCTTCCCTGATTGATTTCTTCAGTCGTTGATCAGCCTCCCACACTGACTCAGACATACCTTTCTTGAAGTCCTTCACTTTTGCTACCAACTAAGAGTAAGATTTTGGCTTTCATAATTGTTTCTTCAGAGTGTCCTTAATATCTTGAATAGACACACTCTTGTTCTAAGAGACATATCACATATACCAGTCTAATGCTCTGTCTTTGAACGCTAGAGACTGTTGCGCCCTCTTCACTGTATCATTTGTCACATTTTGTGCAGTCCATATGGAATCTGAAACAAACCAAAATCGGTCCATATCCTCATCTCATACCCCCTTTAAGGTAGTTAGTTTCATATGTGCACCCATATAACTGTTCGGCAGAGGTGGTGGTATGGGTGAGTTCTTACCTTTGTGCGGCTTTGACGGCGGTGTAGCCGGGGGGTCTTGTGCAACCATTTGTCATAGAGGGTTATAGGTAGATCTTCCCCCGTCGAGGTTGCTCCGATAGTATTCACCACTGCGTGTCATGCTTTTGTCGGGTTTTGAGGTCATTCAGTCGGTATGACTACACAGAATAGTCTTCTCGCACAGTAATATCTTAATCAGCAACAGTAATGTCTTTAGAAAATTGCCTCGGAATCCTTTAAAGAATCTCCACTCTACCTCAAAGTAGGAGACAAATTGATAAATGGAAAATTCTGTCACAAATCCTCCTAGCACACTGTCCACTTAGTGATCCACCATGCAAGTGATGGTGTTATCGGTCCTTTCCAGCTGCTGGATCAACTCTCGAGTCCACTGAGTGACTCATCCATCCTTCCAACACTTCTGGAATTCTACTAGCCTAGGCAGCCACTCCTGGAGCTCTATTGCAAATGCCACAAAGAAAATTTCATATATTTCTATAAGAATGTACCTATTTTTCCACTTTTGTGTCGTTAACTTCGTGCTATTATTTTCTTTTATCGTACACTCCTAAATCTTCTTTTCAAAGAAATCCTCAATTTCCTTCCTTTCAGTCTTCCAGTACTCTCTTGTCATTACCCTATCCATTCCTCAAAATTCTTCAGGTCTAGACAATGGAACCATTTGTTGGCTTAAGGGGTCTTGACCCAGGCTCAGAGTTCAAGGTTTGCTAAAAAACTTCTATACTACTAGCCCATTCAACAGTGACCTGCTTGCGCAGGTCAAAGTCTCACCCGAAGTAGTATGGGTGGGTGCTGGAACCAGGTTTCCACACCCTGAGAAAGGGTAGGTAAGGCAAGCAGAGCTGCATCCAACCCTGTGATACCTAGATCACCTCTTTCTGCGCAGGATCTATAGGTCTCTTTTCGCATCCACGAACGCAAGATCTATAGTGTTTAATAATTATATACTTCTATGACAGTAGCACAATATTTTATAAAACATAATAGAACAAATCCAAATATAGTAAACACACTTACATAGAAATTTCGTAGCTGAATACAGAATACGCATAATACAAAAATTACCAATGATTCGCACAAACAATATACATGGATTCAGTTTTCAAACAGCCTTCCTTACTCATTAATTCCTTAATTTCCTCTTACAATACCCATCCCAGCCTGCGCACACAACAACAGGGTTTGCACACAGATGGACTCGGGATGTCTGCACACGCAGCCAACAGGAGTCCTTCCGCAAAAAACCCAAATAGATTTACTAAACCACAACTCACATCAATAGCTCTTCTTTTCTCTGCCTTACGATTCCAAATTTTCCTCTATTTATAACAATCTAGCCTAAACTTTACTATGGTCTGCAAACCATGTTTTCGAATTCCAGGTTTACCCTTTGACCCATTAAAATTCTTTCAAGGCTTTGACCCACCCAAAAACCCTTGCACTAGACTCATTATAATAAAAAGTATACAAAATCGGACCAGTTTTGCAGCTCGTAGGAGACCCTGTTCCAACAGTTGGTTGTATGATAGGAAACAATGTAGCATCCTGATCAAATCATGGTAGGATCTCCTTGTGAATCAACTCTAGGAAAAACCTCTCTGATAACTATACTAATGGAAGATAGCCATCAATATCAAGGGTCATCATGAAAAACAAAATTCTACGATGGGATGACATATTGATGAAGCAGGCCAAGGGAATGAAGCTCTTCATTCTAGAAACACTATTAAAGGATGAATTAAATGAAAAAGGTGTTAGGTATGAATATATTTATATACTAACACTGGATGCTGTGAAGTCATGTCATATTGTTTCAGATAATAGACTTTAATCTATGGAGGAGGATCTCTCGATACACCAACAGATGAACTCAACATTATATCTATCCTTATGGAATATGAGGTGGATGTATATCGATGGGGAACTAGAAAATGTGTAAGTTCTTCATGTTATCACTCTGAAATTTCCAAAGGTTGTTCTTGCATTAAAAAAAAAATATCAGAGGTAACTACAAACCACTTTTGGTGCTTAGGATCTAGCCTTCCTAAACTAAGAGAGGGCTCTCTCTATATGATTTAACATTGTTGATTTAATATATTTTATGCTAGTTATGTATGTTTAATTTGGATTGATTTTGATTGGTTGGTGAAATTAATGATTTAGATGAATAGGTGCTTTTCTATTTTCCATTGGGCTATGGAGTTAATATACTTTGAAAATAGAACAAAATCAAATTATAAAGAATGTGTTACAGGTCAAGATAGGTGAGCAATATCAAATCTCAAGGGAAAATGGTGAAGTGAATTTTCAATCAGGATCAGCGAGCAATTAAGAATTCCTTAAACCAGATAATGAAGAAGGATGAAGGATTTAATCGAGATCAGAGGGCAATTAAGAATTCTCTAAACTGGATATCAGAAGAAAACATATAAATGTATAATAGTTAAAATAAGGGTCTAATGTTTAAGCAAATTCTGTAGTAAAACTCTTGTTATAACATTCAAATTCAGAACGCATATAATTTTATGGAATACTTAGAAGGAGAACACAAACAATTGAAATTTATACTTCACTGAGATACCTCAACAAATGAATCATGTAAAGAAGTTTCTTTATAAATTGTTATGTCTTTCAACTAGAACTTGGTAAAATAACCCTCAGGAAAGAGATCAGGCAGCTACGGAAATATTCAGAAATTCACCATTTGATACATCGAATGATGAAGTATTTATACAAAAATTTATAAAAAATATCCTGTCAACTGACTAGGATTTATTGTAGGAAAATAAAATATATTTATGCAATAATATACTGACAAATTTTAACTAACTGATATATGGCCCTGATTCTTTGCTTGCTATTATATGTTTGTTTCTTTTATCTATCTTTCTTTTACCTGTATGTTCTTTCACCGTTCATATTAAATCACACTAATTATATCCTATTTCTTCATCTGGGATTTTGAATTTCATTATCCTGTGGTAAATCTCATCTGCCTCTGAATATCTGGAAAATATAAACTTATTTACAACAATGTGATTTACCTCATGTTGCAGGAAAAAGAAGTTTTCTAAAGTTTGAAGTTGTTTTGCTTCGGCTAAAATTTCTGGACATATCTCCCATTGCTTTTGATTAATCATTTGGCCTCATCAGTGGGATGGTTTGTTGGTATTTCTAATGCTGGTGTAGATATTGTCTCGATAAATCCCTTCTTCTCTAGACCTTTTCAAATTATTATCCTGTGGGTTTGGAGTAAGTAGGATGGAACTAGTATCAAACTGCTTCTCCATCTCCTGGTTCCTTTAATCACCTACACAGAAAAATAAAACAACTGTAATGAAAACAAAGTTTTGTAGGGAGGCGAGCAAGATTTCAGTATTTTTCACAAGTTTTGAAAAAGTAGGGAAATGAGTGGGGTATCAGGGTTTTATATTTTGATAATTGTGGTTTATCGTATACCTCGGGTGGTTTGGTGGTTTATCGCATGGCGAAAGGGTGGTTTGGTGGTTTAGGAAGGAGGGGGTGCGATAAAATATGGAGGCGTCACGTGGTAGGGGAACAGGGGAATAAAAGAACCCATTTTTCAACCCCCTCCCCCTGCCTCCTCCCCCCTTGGTGTTAAATATTGTATGTATGGGGTTACGATGGCATCGACAGTGATCAGACGGCTTACAGAGTTAAGAATTTTCAAATGAGGTCGGGTCGGGTAATGGATATGAGGAGGGTTAAATAAAAAATGGGGTTGAGTAAAATATTAAGCAGGGGATTCAAATGAAAGTGGGGCCATGAAAAATATTAAGCGCTTTTAGACTTTGAAAAACTAGGTTTTCTTGTTTTTATGGAAACATAAAATTTTCATCAAGGGCAAGGGATTTTTAAATGGAAAAAAGGGGAAATTAGTAAGGGGAAGAGGGGTTTTAGGATGGGAAAATGGTTATGATAAGGGGGAATGAAACAAAAAAATGGTTTTTAGCAAGGAGAAGGTATTTTTCAAAAGGGGAAGGGATTCTTAGCAAGGGGAAAGGGATTTAAAAGGAGGGGAAGGGAATTAGGATAAGGGGAAGGAGTTTAGAAAATGTTTTTGATAATGGAGAAGAATAATTATGTTCATATAACTTTTTAAAAGTATTATACCTACCCTTTATTTTTTCTAGCATTTTTCCTTTCCTTTATTGGGTGCATTTGAGCTTGCTGACCCTTTTATTTTCTTTTGATAAGCAAACTAAGTTATTTCTAACCTTATATCTTCTAATGGCTCAGATTAAACTTATGATCTCATTTTTATTCTCTACCTAACTACTTATATGTCAATATTAAATGGTTTGGTAAGATATTTATTCACTAAATATCGTAACATAAAATTTAAAGGCATGAATGATCAAGATTAGATTGTATGATCATCATGAATTTGTGGCATTTTGAACAAGCTTCACAAAATTTATTTGCAAAAGTAAAGTAAACTAAGAGTAGTGGAATTTTAATGTACAACACTTTCAAATTTTATTTTTGTTTCTTTTTATGGGGTTCATATTTTATATATTTTTTTATGTTTCTTCCTTTTCTTCCTTTCATTATTCTTTTAGGAAATACCCTCTTTTCATTTTTTAACATGGAAAACATCTGTAGAAATGGGAAGGTATGTACAATATTACAAGACTAAACATAGCCAATTCAAAATTATGATCCCTATTATTATAAGAACCTAATTGTGGCTCCACTTGGGAATGGAATCTCCTTGTGAGATGTCAAGAACTTTCTGATCAGTGGCCTTGGAACTTTGACTTTGGTTTTCTTCAAACTGCTTTCTATGATCTCCTTTATTCAAACATATGAAGTTATATCTTTTAAAACTTATAGTTTCCTTTCCAGGCTTCAAATTTACAAGATAATGATACACTCCAATCTAAATATTTCTATAGTATCTACAATGAGTAAAATGGAACAACTGAACTACTAGTTAATCTGGTGAAAAATAGTCCTTCAACATTTGGCCATTGACTAGTCCACCTTGTAGGTCTATCCCATTTAACTCTTTCAAGAAAAAGACATCGTTTCCTCTAGAACCATAAATCATGTATGGGCCCTTCCAGAGAAAGTCAAATTTACCATGTAATCCTTTTTCTTCCCTTCAGGAATCCAATTTGAGTACTTGATCACCTATAAAGAAATCATATTTTTTAGTTTTCTTATCAAATATCTTCTTGATTTTGTCTTCAATTACTCTAGATTTGATATAATATTTTCCCCTCGTTTGATGTAAATGAATTGTTTGGTTTATCCTCCTTTATATGTCATTTCGTTCTACTTGCAGATCTTGAATCATTTTCATTACTGGCACTCCTAATGAAGATGGAAAAAGAACATCCATCCCATATACTAACTGATATGGGGATGTACCAATACATTTCTTAGTGGTTAGTCTATCTACCCATACGGCATTCACCAAACTTTTATTCTAGGTTTTCTTGTTATCTTCTAATAGATTCTTGATGATGCTGATTAGGATTTTGTTTGAAGATTCTGCTAGTCCATTACCTTAGGGTAATAGGTAGTGGAATGGCCTAGGGTGATGTGGTATCGGTTACAAAAATCTATCATTTTATTATATTTGAAGGCAACACCATTATTAGTGATGAGATTTTGTGCACATCCAAAATCTTGAAAGGATGTTGTTCTCAAGAAATGAAATAATGACAAAGTCTGTGGCTTGTCTTGAAGGGGTGGCTTCTATCCACTTGCTAAAGTAACCAATGGCTGTCAAAATCCATTTATGTTGGGCAAAGGAGGGGGGGTGAATTTCACTAGTGAAGTCTAAACCCCATTGTTGAAATGAAATTTCTACTGAGATAGGTTTGAGGGGTAAAGGTAAGAGCTTCTTCTTCCCTTCAAATATTTGACATTTTTGACAGGAGGTCACATACTTTTGGACATTTTCAAAAAGGGTGGGCCAGTAAAAACTTGCCCTCAAAATTTGGTTAGAAGTTGTTTTCTAGTACATGTGTCCTCCACAATCTCCTGCATGAAATTCCTGCATGACTCTGTCAGCTTAATCGTTCAATAAACAATTTAATGGGATGCCACCATGATCTTTCCTAAATAAAACATTATCTAAGATACAATATTTCATTTCTTTCATTTTTAATAATATAC
Source organism: Pinus albicaulis (assembly GCA_034641835.2). Lineage (NCBI taxonomy): Eukaryota > Viridiplantae > Streptophyta > Pinopsida > Pinales > Pinaceae > Pinus > Pinus albicaulis. Next base: position 880,350,902 of record CM076572.1, read on the forward strand.
TCTTAGTTCTAGATAAACCAGGAGGAGCTTGTAAGTTGAGTAAAACAAATGTAAGGTCTACATACCAGGGTGAATCTATGAAATCTTCATTGATTTCTAGAGTCGCCACCTCTTCTTGATCATCTATGGAAATAATGAAATTTATGTCTAAGGCTTGACAATTCGATTCAGCCATGAGTTTGGCGAAACCTTGGCCTTTAATTAATTTTGTAGGCTTGATCTCAATGTCATATTCCAGTATTTTGGCAATCCATTTTCCTCTTTTTCCATCAGGCCCATTCTGAGTTAGAATGTCCTTTACAACTTAGTTTGGAACATATGCTATTATGTGAGAGCATATAATGTATAATATGAAATATTTTATGGCTTTCACTAAATAAAGAGCTTGTTTTTCCTTGATATTATAATTTAGTGTTGCATCTTTCAAATTTTTACTAGAGAAATCAATGCATTCTTCGAGGCCCTCGTCATTCTTTTGCAACAATGCTGCTGCGAAGGTGTGCTCTGAAGAAAATGAAAAAATTATCAAATCTCTATTAAAGTTAGGACCTATGAGGACAGGTGTTTTAGTAAGTGCTTCTTTGACTACTTCAAAAGATTGTTTAGCCTCTATTGTCCATTTAAGTATTGAATAATTTTTTAACATGATGTTTAAATTTCTAATTATTTTTGTTTAGTTAGGGATGAACCTTCTAAGAAAATTTATTTTGCCTAAAAAATCTTGTAATTCTCTGATGTTTCTAGGATGACTGATATTTGGGATTGCTTCTATTCTAGGTGCATCAATTCTAATGCCCTCTTTTTAAATGATGTGTCCTGTGAGTTTTCCTTCTAATCCAAAAAGTGACTTTTTCGGATTTAAGGATATGCCAAAATTTCTACATTTTATGAATACTCTTCTTACATGATCTAGATTTTCATTGTATGACTCGGAAAACACTGTTATATCATCTAGGTAAATGACTAAAAATTCATGGATTTCTTTTGCAAAGGCTATGTCCATGAATCTTTGGAATTTTTCTCCAGCATTCATCAATCCAAAGGGAATTTTCAAGTACATGAAAGTTCCCCTGGGAGTGGTGAACGCAGTCTTAGATTGATCTTTAGGTTGGACTAGGATTTGGTTGTATCCAAAAAATCCATCAATTAATGAAATTCTGGATGACCCGACTACCCTCTAGAGAATGTGGTCCATTTTAGGGAGGGGATAGTTATCCTTCAATGATACTTTGTTCAAGTTTCTGAACTCAACACAAAGTCTAATTTCCCCTTTTTTCTTTCTAGTGGGAACTAAACTAGAGACCCAATCAGAATATCTGATGGGTGCTATGATTTGACCATTGTACATCCTTTTAAATTATTTCTCTATTAATGTCATAAGAACAGGTTTAATTCTCCTTAGATTTTGTTTAAATTGCTTCTGATTTTTTTTTAATGGGTATCTTATGCTGGATAATGCTGGTATGATAAGACTTAAGGTCTTCATAATTCTAGCCAAAGATGTCCTGGAATTATTTAAACAAGCGTAATGTATTAAATATCTTGATATGCTTGGGAGTTTCCTTTTTTTCTATGTTGCATTCCTCTATATAAGACCTTAGAGGCTACATTTTAGGTTTTCTAGATACATCATTGGAGTTAAAGAGGTCTTCTAGTGGGGCTAATCCACTAGAAAAAAATTTGTCTTTGAGATTTAAAACTTCTGATTCATCATTGATTAATTCCTCAACTTCTACCATTTTTAATTGTTCGATTTCTACTTTAGTGAATCTAGTTCGTTCCATGTTATTTACATAATTTACATCTATTTAATTATTTATGGTCTAATCTAATCTACTGTCATTGTTTATATTATAGTTTTGTAATTCTCCTTTAGAATTCATAAAATCATAAATTTGTGAGTCTTGTGAAAAGATTTGCCAGTAATTCAAATTATCAGGTATGGTTGGCGTATGTCTTACCTCAGCTATGTACTGATGATTTGGATGAAAGGGTAACCTGCATGTGCTGGCAAAAGTGGCCAAGCTATATGTTTGCATATTCTTATTTCTTGGAATGACAGCGAAGTCAGTCTCAAGAAAACATCTTATTAAGTCCAATATGGTTTCTTTGTAATGGCTAAGTCTAGCGTTATTAAAAATGTACTTTCCCTTGACTTGTTTTAGAATGAGTTCTAAGTCTTGCATGATGGAAACTCTTTCAGCTCCAAGTTTTCTTACGATTTTAAAGCCTAGCGCTAATGCTTCATATTATGCCATGTTATTAGTGCATTTCAAATTTAATCTAAAAGCATGTCCTTCTGAATGATCATTTTCTCAATTTTAAATCCATACTTCAGCTCCTACTCCTAATGTATTTACAGAGCCATCAAAATCTAGATGCCATAAAGATTCATGTGTTATATTTTAAGAATTTACTTCTTTTCGTTTCTCTTCTAGAGCCATGATTTTATCTTTGTCATTGTCTGAATTACATAAGATAAATGAGTCAAGATCAGAATGCATGGAATAGATAGGGAAATTTTGTGGTCTTTCTAAGCTACTTACCATGTATTTCATCAATGTTCCTCTATATAGCTTCCTTTGTTGAACAAACACAGAAATGGTATCATACGACATGTCTAATTGTAGTGATCCCTCTAGTTGTTCTCCCCATCAGCGAGATAATAACACACCATATTTGAGAGGGATATCAACAAATACTATGTCCATAATGATACTCTTTGTTGGGAACTCGACTACAGTTACACACGGATCTTTTATCAAGCCAAGGCATTTGAATTTACTAGAATCAAAGGAGAGTAAGTCCTTGTAGGGTTTGGTGATGTCTAAGTTTAATTTTGCCATGATTGCTTTAGGCATTAAGTTATGGGATGCTCGTGAATCCAGCATACCATTATTTAAGATTTTATCATGAATGTTTAAGCTAATGTAGAATGGAGGGACACCCCCTTGTTGATGTTTTCCACTTACTTCAGTACCAAATAATAACTCAGTTTAGTCATGATTGAGGTTGACATCATCTTCACCTTGGATTATGTTTAGTGTTTCAGTAATTTGTGCCTTGTATGAATCATTTTTCACCGGCTCTATTAAAGGAACTGGTATTCTTAATTTGGCTATCTCAACTTTGATATTGAATGGCATTTGAGTTTTGCCTAATCTAATGATTTCATCTTTACCAATTGTGGTTTGTGTGGTTTTGTGTTCTTTTTTAACACTTGGTATTTCAATTTGTGTGTCAACTATTTTTTTTTCAATTTCTTTGTCTGGAACGATTTATGTAGCAATTGATGTGATTTCTACAATCTTTGTGCTGGAAATATTTTGAGTTTCTCTAGGGAGAATTTGTAGGATTTTGGTCACAAAAGTTTCTATTTTTTTCTTAGTTTGGGTGTTGACTGATTTCTTAATGGGATCCTCTATTCTCTCTTTACTACTAAGGCAATACTATTTATGAACTTCATAGATAGCAGATTCATTGCCTTGTTTGTAGTCAAAGGATTCTCCAGATTGTAATTGTAACTACTGTAACATGTACAATTATTGTTCTTCCTGGGTAAGAAAAATAACATCTTCATTGTTTATTCCCATCAATTTATCTGGGTGTCCTAGTCTTCTTCATGCTATTGTGAACTTTCAGCATAATTTTCCTAGAAAGGTGGTCTAATCTGTTGATCAAGTACAACTTCTCTTCATTTACCAGTATTATGATTTTTCCTAAAGTTGGGATTTCTAATTTGGGGCCCTTGTTTGTTTTCCCACTGAGGTTTTCTTTCCATGTTCTCTAGTCTATCCATTAGTATTTCTATATTTTTAGCTAAAATATCTATCTTAATATCTGAAGTGGAAGGTTTTTACTTAATGGTCACTCTTCTCTCATTCCTCATCCTTGCTCTTTTAGCTAGTAAGTTAGCTTCTACACTAATTGCATCAATCTTCTTCTGTTCTAAAGTTGTGGGGTTTATTTATCTTAACTGATAGGACATGTTAACATCAAAAAAATCTAGAAATTTAATCAGGGCCAAGTCTAGTGGAGGTCTGATATTCACTGGAACTGAATTGTAATGTTTTTAAATCTAGTATAGTAATCCTAAACAAATTCATTACAAGATCTCTTAATGTTCTCACATTCAGATAATATCTAGAGAGGGTTTTTCTTTCTTTCCCATCTATTTATAAAAAATCGGTGGAAAGAAACCAAATTAGCAATATGGTTAGAAGGTAAAGATTTAAACCATTATTTAACATCTCCTACTAGTGTTTGTGAAAATAAACTCATTTGTACATCAGCCTCATCAAATTCATGTATCTCAAAATACTCTGTCATTTTATCTACATTTCGTTGAGCATTATACTGACCACTACCATTAAACTAAAAAAATTTACTCTGGTAATATTGTGGCATGGCATGTAAAGGGGCCTGTAAGGCCAAAGAGGAAAATTTGGCTGCCATCGCTAAGACTTTAACTTGATTTGGAGGTAAAGTAGTGGTTCTTGAAGATGAATTTTAAACGTTAGGCTGGAGAAGTAGTTTAAGTATGCATGGTTTTGTAGAATGAATTGTGGTGGATATTATAGGTGAGGTGGAATTAAATGAAGCTGTATTTACAGTTTCTAAAGATAATTAGAGAGCTTGGGGGTAGCAGCAGTTAGGGAAGCTAGTTCAACTGACTGCTAAAAATAGGCTTCGTCTATGTCTTTTATCAAATTTGAGGTTAAAACATCAATTTTGTCAAAAGTATTTACAACCTTTTGATCTAAATCAAGTTGTATAGTATCCTTCTTTGATTCAATAAATTTAATAAAACTGGGGTCTATTATAATATCATAGACTGAGTTTTTAGGTTCGGTATGAAATAAAGAATGCTAAAATGATAAATCAAATTGAATATCTTGTATGCTTGATAACTCCTTAGGAAGTGAATTTCCTTTGCTTAACTCACTACTACTTCGTTGACTCTCTACTTTTTTAGGCTTTTTTAAAATTCTGTTAGGATCATCAACAATTGTAGCAGGTTGTGGATTAGGATGAGCCCTTATATAATATGTTCTTTTAGAAGCCAAAAATTTAACTTATAATGATAAATTAAAAAAACATTTTAAAACCTTAATGTGAAAAATGAGGAAAATTGTTTCCTTTAAGATTTATTTTAACTAGGGACTGAATTATCCCCGGTATGGTCGCCAATATGTTATCACTCTGAAATTTCCAAAGCTTGTTTTTGCTTTAAAAGGGAATATCAGAGGTAACTAAAAACCACTTTTGGAGCTTAGGATCTATACTTCCTAAACTCAGAGAGAGCTCTCTCTATATGATTTAACTTTGTTGATTTAATAGATTTTAGGCTACTTATGTATTTTTAATTTGGATTGAATTTGATTGGTTGGTGGAATTAATGATATAGATGAATATGTGCTTTTCCATTTTCCATTGGGCTATGGAGTCAATATAATTTGAAAACAATACAAAATCAAATTATAAAGAAAGTGTTACAGGGAAATATAGGTGAGCAATATCAAATCTCAACACTGAATGGTGAAGTGATTTTTCAATTGGGATCAAGGAAAAATTAAGAATTCCTTAAACCAAATAATGAAGAAGGATGAAGGATTCAATTCAGATCAAATGGAAACAAATATTTCTCTAAACCAGATATCAAAAGAAAACATATAAATATATAACAGTTAAAAGCAGAGTGTAATGCTTAAGAAAATTCTGTAGTAAAACTCCTGTTATAACATTTAAATTCAAAACACATATAAGTTTATGGAATACTTAGAAAGAGAACATGAACAATAGAAATTTATACTTCACTAAGATAGCTCAACACATGAATCCTGCAAAGAATTTTCTTTATAACTTGTTTTGTCCATCAACTTGAAGTTGGTATAATAACCCTCAGGCAAGAGATCAGTCAGCTACGGAAATTTTCAGAAATCCACCCTTTGATACTTTGAATGATGAATTATTTATGCAAAGCTTTACATAAAATATCCTGTCAACTAACTAGGATTTATTCTAGGAAAATAAAATATCTTTATGCAAAAAGATAGTGACATCTTTTAACTAATGGATATCTAGCCCTGATTCTTTGCTTGTTGTTACCTGTTTGTTTCTTTTATTTGTCTTTCTTTCATCTGTCTTTTTTTTACCTGTATGTTCTTCCACCCTTCATAGTAAATCACACTAATTCTCTGGTGTTTCTTCATCTGGGATTTTGAATTTCATTACCCTGTTGTAAATCTCATCTTCCTCTAAATATCTAGCAAATATAAAATTATTTACAAAAATGTGATTTACCTCATGTTGGAGGTAAAAGAAGTTTTCTAAAGTTTGAAGCTATTTTTCTTGGGCTGAAAAATTTGGACATATCTCCCATTACTTTTGACTTATCTGGTGGCCTCATCAGTGTGATCAGTTTTTGGTATTGTTGATGCTAGTGTAAGTACTATCGGGATAAAAGCCTTCTTCTCTAGACCTTCTTGAATTCTTATCCTGTGGGTTTGGAGTAAGCAGGATGGAACTAGTATCAAACTACTTATCCATCTCATGGTTTCGTTAATCACCTTCACAAAAAAATAAAAAAAATGTAATGAAAACAAAGGTTTGCAGGGAGGCGAGCGGGATTTTAGTATTTTTCACAAGTTTTGAAAAGTAGGGAAATGAGTGGGCTAGCGGGATTTTATATTTTGAGAATCATGGTTTATCCTATGCCTGTTGTGGTTTGGTGGTTTATTGCATGACAAAAAGGTGGTTTGGTGGTTTGGGAAGGACTCAGGAGGGGGTGTGATAAAATATGGAGGCTCCACATGGCAAGGGAGTAGGGGAATAAAACAACCCATTTCGCACCCCCTCCCCCTTGGTTTTAAATATGAGACGTTGGGGGTTGCGAAAAATGCTGTAGGCCATTCTATATGATTGGCAGTGATTAGACGACTTGCGGAGTTAAGAATTTTTGAATGAGGTGGGGTCGGGTAATGGATATGAGAAGGGTTAAATAAAAAATGGGTTCAGGTAAAATATTAAGTGGGGGAGTCAAATGAAAATGGGGCCATGAAAAATATTAAGCACTTTTAGACTTTGAAAAGTGGGTTTTCATGTTTTTATGGAAACATAAATTTTTATTATGAGGAAGGGGGTTTTTGAAGGGAAGAAAATGGATTTTAGTAAGGGAAAGATGGTTTTTAGCAGTGGAAAAGGGTTAGGATAAGGGGGAATGAAAAGGGAAAAGATTTTTTAGCAAGGGGAAGGTATCTTTCAAAGGGGAAAGGGATTATTAGCAAGGGGAAAGGGATTTCAAACAAGGGAAATGGAGTTAGGATAAGGGGAAGGTGTTTAGAAAATGTTTTTGATAATGGATAAGCATAATGATTCTTATATAACTTTTGAAAATTATTCTACCTATCCTCTATTTATGCTAACATTTTTCCTTTCCTTTATTGGGTGCATTTGATCTTGCAAACCCTTTTATTTTCTTTTCATAAGAAAAAAAAATTATTTCTATCGTTATATCTTCCAATGGCTCAGATTAAACTTATAAGATCACTTTTATTCTCTGCCTAACCACTGATATGCCAAGATTAAATGGTTTAGTTAGATATTTATTCAATAAATATCATAACATAAAATTTAAAGCCATGAATGATGAAGATTAGATTGTATGGTCATCATGAATTTGTGGCATTTTGAACAAGCTGGACACAATTTATTTGCAAAAGTAAAGTAAACTAAGAGTATTAACATTTGAATGTAAAACACTTTTAGAATTTACTTTTGTTTCTTTTTATGGGGTTCATATTTTATATCTTTTTTTTATCTTTCTTTATTTTGGTACTTTGGTTATTCTTTTAAGAAATAGCCTCTTTTCATTTTTTAATATAGAAAACATTTGCAGAAATGCAAAGGTATATACAATATTACAAGACTAAACATATCCAATTCAAAATTATGATCCCTATTATTATAGAAACCTAACACCTAGGAATGATGAATGTGCAGAAAGGACGAGGTCATGAAAAGCAACCATTTCAAGAGGTAGTTATCATTCCAAATCTAAGAAGATGTGACTACAAGATCTCCTGGGAAGATATGTAGACTCTGACAAAATTCTGGTAAAGAAGAATACTCTTGAAAAAACATATCATTAGGAGATGTGTCAATCTGAATAAAGGATACCAATGCCTACAATAAGATGTCATGGTGAAATGTCATCACTACGACAACTTTTATTTCAAAATTTCATATGTATATGTTTATCTGGATGAATTTGTGTAGGGCTAATAATAATGAGTAAGGATGTATGATCCTTGAAGATGGTTTGAATGAAAGCAACATGGAATAACTATGGACCAGATGAGAAAGACTGATGAAACACTTTCTGATAGTGGACATGACTTGTGAATGAAAGTGATGGATAATATGTTCCCTATGAAGAAAAAAGTTCAAGATTCCTCAATATCAAAATATATGACATCGAGGGGAGGAATTCTTCATGAGTAGCGGGATTACTGCTATAGGACCATGGTTGAGAGGGAGCTTGGTCATAATTTGTTGTGAAAAAAGAGCTCTAAAAATAGAAGAAAAGAGATATCAATGCCTTAGAAATAAGCCACTTCGAGGGGGAAACCTCCAATACATTACATGAATGAAAAATTCTTGGATGATACAAATGACCAAAACCTCCTATATATAGGATTCCATGGGGCCACGATATAATCCTAGTGGAGCCACAATGTAATCCTAGCCAACCTAACAATAATAATGTAAGGGCACAATAATAACAATATGGAGGTTACAAGGGTACACAATAACAATAAGGGGGGCTACACTAACATAATAAGGGACTACACTATTAATATAGGGACTTAACATAATTTTTCTTACTTGGAAGAAACTTGAAGTATGTCCCTCCTATGTTAAAAGGGAGTGACTTATGTGATTCTATATTAGAAGTGTCGTGCACTAGACCAGGACTAACCAACGTAAGTCTTAGTGAAGGCCATGTGAAGGGAATGGATAGACACATCATTCTGGTCGTCACCTCGAAGACATAATGGAGGATTGGGAAATCATATGGCATTCGATACTCTTTGAGAATGAGATAGGGAATTCAAGGTAAGAGTAGTCATGGACTGATATTCTTTGAGGGTTGTCTACCCAAGAGAAGAATAGTCCAAGAAGGCCATACTTTTGGAAACCCTGGGTGGAGTATGTACCTTGGAGTGACAATGAATATGATGTATATTATTCATGTGTCTCGCCAGCATTGTATTCCATTGTCTCGGTGAGAGATGGGGTTCTTAGTCTAGGCCTTGCACTAGAACAATACTGGTTGATATGATGCTATAAAGATGTGATTACCAATCTGATTCTTCTCATGAGACTCTTCAGTTTGAAAGTGACCATGTACCTGTATGAATAGCTCCCTAGTTAAGAGGGAGTGTTGAAGAGTGTAACTAGGTCAGTTTTCATATTGACTATGAAATTATGGATTTATGTAAAATAGAAGAGAAATGATAATAAAATGAATTTTGTACTCGCTTTATGGGTTTCATGAGAAATATTTTATTATAGCTTAGTAAGACTTCTTCTTGATGTCTATCTAGGTTTTTTTATTCTAGATATAAATGTAATTAGTTCCATATGTATATATTATCTAGGTAAGAGAATGCTCCAAGACATTGTCAAAGAAACTATGGAATAATGGCTTGGAACAACACTTAAAATCAATGCTGGAAAATGCACCATCTATTGTAATCAATTCTGCCTAAATATTGAATGTAAATTTGACCTCATAGCTAATGGATGGTAGGCCTAAAAGAAAGAAGACTACCTCTATATATAGGCTACCTCTGCAATTGACTAGACACCAAGCAACAAAGCAAATCTCTCAGAAGTGACACAACAAATTGTGATGTCGTCAACTAAAATTATAATGCAGACTCTTCAATGATGGAATTGTGGTGATCTTTGAACCAATTATGCTATGGTCTCTGTAATATGAAGTGTGGATAATAGCAGTCTAGAAGCTACATTGTGGTGGAAAATCTATCCTTTTACAAAGTGAGCCTTGTTATTTATAGCCTTTTTTGAGTTACAATACCATGTGTAGATACCATAGGTGGATACCATGGGTCAATACCATGGGTAGATACCACTTAAAATTCCATGTGTGGATGAATACCATGTGTGGATACATACCATGGGTGGATGAACACCATGGATAGACATTACTTACAATACCATGGGTAAATTCCATGGGTAGATGGATAACATGGGTAGATGAATACCATGGGTGGACGCCATTTTCAATTCTGATCATTCCTCCCTCCTTAAGAAGAAATGGTCCCCATCGCGTGAAGTTCCCTCCTGAGAAGCCTTTTTTGAATATGAAGAGCCACTGAAGAGAAGGGTTTTATGTAGTTAACCCATAACCGTGATGAACGAAGATCCGAGGATAGAGATACCTTTTAATGCTTGTGACCAACTGTGATATTGACCGTGTGCAGCCTGGAAAATGGACTTCGATGTAGTGTGGGTTTGTGGATGAACCAAAACCATGACAAAAAAATATCCAAGGATAGAGATACACTGTAATTCTTGTGACCAACTATGTTACTAACAGTGTGCGGCCTAGCAAATGGACTTCAATGAGAAGGATTTTGTGCAGTTGACCCATAATCATGATGTTGATTGTTGATGAAGTAGCAGGTGCCTACATAGCTTGGGGTGGGAGGGAACGTCTCCAAATAACCCAAGCCAAACTCTACTATGCTAAAACTGATGAATGTGAAGCAGGTGCCTACTAAAGCAGGGTGGGAGGGCATGTCTCCTAAGGGAACTCGCTCCAAATGTTGCTCCAAAATGAAAATGAGCATAACTCAGTCAATATAACTCAAAATATTTATTATAGCCTATTTTTGGGAATGGAATGATCATTTTGCATCTTCTTATGTGCTTGAAATCTCTATCTGGAGACTTTATGCTCTCAGATTTGCGCTGGAACTGTCTCGCTGTCACAAATTTTTTGAAAAAAATAGTTGATTTTAAATCAACGATAACTCCCACATATGGACTCCGATTCGATCGAATTTTTTTTGAAATTGGGTGATTTTTCAAGGGGAAATCAGATCTCTAACCATTTATCTAAAATTTTTCACTAAAAACTACGCAAAATGACAGGAGAGCCGCCGTCCATGAATTGTCGTTAGAACATTTTCTGCAACATTACTGATTTAGAATTAGAGATATCTCCCTCATCCAAACTCCAATTTGAGTGATTTTTTTTTGAATTTGGGTTTTTTTTGCAAGGAATCTAGATCCGATCTTATATTTTGTAATATTTTCACCAAAATTTTCAGATCTAATCTGCAAAATCGCCGCCCAAGAAATTCATGGAGTTTGTTGAAGATTGCTGCCAAAAATTGACACTGAAATATGTTTCAAACCCTCAATCCCATGGATTCGTAACCTGGCTCTGATACCATGTGTAGATACTATAGGTGGATACCATGGGTCAATACCATGGGTAGATACCACTTACAATATCATGGTTCAATACCATGGGTAGATACCATTTACAATACCATGGGTAAATTCCATGTGTGGATAAATACCATGTGTGAATACATACCATGGGTGTATGAATATCATGGATAGATGTCACTTACAATACCATGGGTGAATAAATAAAATGGTTGGATGAATACCATGGGTCAATGATATTTACAATACCATGGGTAAATTCCATGGGTGGATGGATAACATGGGTAGATGAATACCATGGGTGGATGCCATTTTTCATTCGGATCATTCCTGCCTCCTTAAGAAGAAATGGTCCCCATTGCATGAAGTTCCCTCCTGAGAAGCCTTTGTTGAATATGAATAGCCACTTAAGAGAAGGGTTTTATGTAGTTAACCCTTAACTGTGATGAATGAATATCCGATGATAGAGATACCTTGTAATACTTGTGACCAACTGTGATATTGACAATGTGCAGCCTAGCAAATGGACTTCGATGAAGTCTGGGTTTGTGGATATCCCAAAACCATGAAAAATGAAGATCCAAGGATAGAGATACCCTATAATTCTTGTGACCAATTGTGTGACTAACAGTGTGCGGCCTAGCAAATGGAACTCGATGAAAAGGATTTTGTGGGGTTGACCCATAACTGTGATGTTGATTTTTGATGAAGTAGCAGGTGCCTACATAGCTTGGGGTGGGAGGGCACATCTCCAAATATCCTGAGACAAACGATGCTATGCTGAAACTGATGAATGTGAAGAAAGTGCCTACTAAAGCGGGGTGGGAGGGCACGTCTCCAAAGGGAACCCGCTCCGAATGCTGCTCCAGATTTAAAATGAGCATAACTCGATCAATATAACTCGAAATATTTGTTATAACCTAGTTTTGGAAATGGAATGATCATTCTGCATCTTCCCATGTGTTTGAAACTGCTATATGGAGACTCTATAATCTCATATTCACGCATGAACTGTCTCCCTATCACAAAATTTCTAAAAAAAATAACTGATTTTAAATCAGCGATAACTCCCTCGTCTGAATTCCGATTCGGCTGATTTTTTTTTTGAAATAGGGTAATTTTTCAAGGGGAGCTAAGATATATAACTATTTATCTGAAAATTTTCATTGAAAACTACAAAAAATGACAGGAGATCCGTCGTCCACGAATTGTCGTCAAATTTGTTTTTGCAACATTGTTGATTTAGAATCAGCGATATCTCCCTCATCCGAACTCCAATTCAGCCAATTTTTTTTAATTTGTGTATTTTTTTGCAAGGAATATAGATCTGGTATTATTTTTTGTAAATTTTTCAACAATTTTTTCAGATCTAAACTTCAAACTCGCTGCCAAAAAAATTGATGGAGGTTGCTGAAGATTCATGGATCATTGGTATCAGATTCAAGTTATGCCTCCATGGGAATGAGGGTTTTAAACATATCTCAGTTTCAATGTTTTGTAGCAATCTTCAGAAAAATCCATGAGTTTTTTTGGGCCGCGATTTTTCAGATCAGATCTGAAACTTTTAGTGAAAAATTTACAAAAACAAAGACCAGATCTAGATTCCTTGCGAAAAAATACTCAAATTCAAAAAAAAAAAGATGGGCTAAATCGAAGTTTGAATGAGGGAGATCTTGCTGATTCAAAATCAACAATGTTGAAGAAATTTTTCTGACGACAATTCATGGATGGCGGCTCTCCTGTCATTTCTTACAGTTTTAAGTGGGAAATTTCCAGAATACAAAAATAACCATAAACATAGAAATATAGTTGAAATAAGGCTTCATTTCATTAATATCAAATCACATAAATATGCTTACAAACATGATGGAAACAAAATAGCTAGGGTGCTGGTAACGAATCTCTCAGAAGAGATGTGGCGACTACAGACCTCTGAACTGTATTACAATGAGGCTCAAGGGCCTATTTATTATGGAGAAACAATGGAGAATTCTAAATGTCCAAAACCCTAACCTTAGGAGATGAAGCGCCAAAAATATGGGCCTCGTTTGGGTAAATTGGTGTTTCAACTACCCAGGGACGTAACTTCGGCATACTATCTCCGTTTGGGGCTTCAAAATGGCTCTGACAGTTTAGGACCCAAAACACTGCTAAAAATAGTAAGTTGTGAAAAAATAACTGAAAGAGACAACGGTGGGGCCCTAAGTGGAATAGCCGGGTGGGCGCCAATATCCACTTGGATCATTCCTCCACCCTTAGGAAGAAATGGTCCCCATTGCGTTGAGCTCTTCCATGAGATGAGGAAACCTGTGTTGAACTTGGTCTGTGGTGAACCACTTTCCTTAGTGCACGAGTTGGCCAGCTTTGACAACCCGATACAGTTGGATCTTCTGTTGGTGAGTGTTCTTGATTTGCATGTGCATGATACAGTCTATGGTGGCATGTTCCATGCAGTCTAGGTTTAACTCTTTTGGTGTGACTTCTTCTACAGTATCAAAGGTGTCCAATAGAGGTGGGAAGTAGGGACGAAGGTGGTCTACGTTGAATACTATGTGTAGACCAAGGAATGGTGGAATACTGAGCTCGAAGGCATTGTTCCCTACAGCCTTGGTGATGGTGTACGACCCATATTAGAGTGGGTGAATCTTGCAGTGGGGTCTAGTGAGGCACTCCTTCTGCAAATGTAGCCACACTTTTTCACCCACATGGAAGTTGTGTGGCACCCGATGTTGATCATGTCGTTGCTTGTACTTAGCATTGGATCTGTCCAATATGTCATGAACCTGTTGGCAGATGTGATGAATGCGCTTGATGAAGTTATTTTCTTTGTCAGCTTCAGATTGGACATGAGCTGAATCGGCTAAAGTAGCTACAAAATGGCATGGCTACGTCAATAGGACATAGTGGCTGGAATCCCAAACCCACCTGAAAGGGGCTATGGCTAGTTGAGTTGTGGAGAGCTCGGTTATAACTATGTTGCACATAGGGAAGGCTCTCATCCCATGTGTGTGGATGCTTTGAATTGTACATGTGTAGAATGGGTAGAATCATCCTGTTGACGACCTCTGTCTGGCCATTAGTTTGGGGATGGAAAGCCATGGACTTGGTGTGCTTGGTGTCCAACATTGACCAGAGGCTAGACCAAAAGGTGCTGAGGAACCTACTATCTCGATCTGATATGATAGACTGTGGGATCCCAAAGTGCACCCACACTCATTTAAAGAAGAGTTTAGCAGTAGCTTTTGCTATGATATTATTCTTGTAGGCCACCATAATGGGCATCTTTGAGAATCTGTAGACGACCACGAAAACATAGTCATTTCCATGCTTATTAGAAGGAAGGCCTGACACATAAACCATGGAGATGGATTCCCAAGGTCGACTAGGGGTAGGTAGCGGAGTATAGAGCCCTTGCTTCTTGATGGTCAGTTTGGCAATGGCGCAAGCAGTGCAGGATCTAATGTACTTCCCAACATCCTATCGAACGTTTGGCCAATAGAAATACTTCTACAATACTGCCACTATTTTCTCGACCCCAAAATTCCTAGTGATTCGACTGTAGTGCGCTTCGCATATCATCTTGGCATGCTTGCTTGAAGGAACACAAAGGTTTCCCAAGTGACATAATAGTGCATCTTGGAGGTGAACATTTGGAGCTTGCATACCCACAAGAGTGCCTTTTATGTGTAGCTGAATTCTAGATCGCTCTTGTAGAGAAGCGACCAACCAAAAGTCTCATGCCCACAAGAGTTGAGAAGGGTGGTTATGGCCATGATTGGTGGTCGACTGTGGCAATTGCAACATGATTGGTGCTACCCTTCTTGTACTTTATGTTCAAATGAAATTGTTGCATATATGTGGAAAAATTTTGATGGCGATCGTTCTGCAACTTTCCTTCCGTTTGTATGAACTGCAGGGGTCAGTAGTCTGTGTGGATGATTGTCTCCTTCCCCAAAATGAAATGCTTCCATTGTCGACAATTCTGCACAATGTAATACATTTCTTTGTCATAAGTGGGATACTTTTGACCTGTGTCAGAAAATGTCTCACTGTGATATGCCATTGGATGCCCCTATTGAGTAAGAACTGCCCCAATAGCATAGTCAAAGGCATTTGTCTCAATCTCACATGCTTGTTGCAAGTCTGGTAATGTGAGCACTGGGGCAGAACATAGGCGATGTTTCAATTATACGAACACCTTCTATTCAGATTTCAACCAACAGAATTTTTCTTTCGATCCTCCCTTGGTGAATTGACTCAAGGGCCAAGTGATATGAGATAATCCCGACACGAACTTGCAGTAGAAATTAGCAAGACCCAGAAATATATGAAGCTCTGTTAGGGTGGTTGGGGCAGCCCAATCCCGAATGACTTGGATCTTGGCTGGATCCACATGCACTACCATTTCATCAATAATGTATCCCATATATTGAACCTAGGTCATGCCAAAATTGCACTTCTCTAAATTGGCACACAACTTGTTTTGCCGCAGTGTTTGGAGGACTTCTGGGATGTGGTGGAGGTGCTCTTCCCAAGTCTGGTTGAAGATAAGAATGTCATCCAAGTATACCACTACAAATGATTTGGTGAATGGACGCAAGATGTCGTCCATTAACCTCGTGAATTTTGCGGGAGCATTTTTCAATCCCAAAGGCATGACGAGCCATTCCAAAAGACCCTCCTTGGCTTTGAAGGTAGTCTTCCACACATTAGAGGCTTTAATTGGTACCTGTTGATACCCCGACTTCAAGTCGATCTTGCTGAAATATTTTTCCCCTTTGAGTTGGTCTAGAAGGTCATCAATCCATGGGATCAGGTACCTATTCCGAACAGTGATCTTGTTCAGAGCTCAATAATCAATACAGACTCTCCAAGTCCCATCCTTCTTCTGTACCAACACGATCGAGCTCCCACAAGGCGATGAACTTTGTTGGATGTGACCTTTCTACAGCAGCTCCTGAATCTACCTCTTGATTTCATCATTTTGTAAAGAAGATCACCTATATATTGGTCCATTAGGTAGCATCACACCTAGGGTTAGGTCAATGGGGTGCTTGACCTAACAGTGTAGAGGCACCTCCGTGGGTGAGGTGAATATGTCCCCATACTCCTCCACAACCTTGTCCATTTTTTGTTGTCGTGCAGAGGAGCCATGTCTAGAGGTTGTTACCACAGTCTTCTTCTTGCCCTGGGTGCAGATCATCAAGAAAACAAATTTCCTGGTTTGGGAAATGATCTTACTGCCTCGTTTTGCAGTAACCATAGAGATAGTGGGAGGCAGTGGTACCTCTGGTATCCTATACAATTTATTTCCCAAAGTAACAATAACAGGGCGAGGTCGGGACTCATACACAGCATGTCACTTCCACAAGTATGGTTGGCCAAATAATACATCAGAAACATCAATAGGAGCAATTTCACACAATACCTCATCCGTGAAGGGCTTGATGCTATAGGGAAGTCGGCACTATTGGCTGACGCAGAGGTCCTGTCCTTGGTGAAGCCACCTGATGGTGTATGGTTGTGGGTGTGGCTTGGTCGGCAAGCCCAACCGCTTCACGACATCTACTGAAATGAGGTTATTTTGGCTCCCATTGTCGACAATGAACTGTAGCGAGGAACCCTTTACCCACATCTGGGAGTCAAAGAGACACTCTGCCTCCTTTGGATCTTCTCGTTCCTCCTTCTTGATCTTCATAGTGGCAATAGTGGCATTGGGCTCTACATCAATAATATAATTCCCTTTGTCATTCACCTTGTCAGGTTCTGATTCAGATTCAGAGCATGCATCTGATTCATAAGCCCTCATCTCGGCCACCAGCAACTACTTGGCTCGACACTCGCTTGTGTTGTGAGTGAAGCTCTTATGGAACTCACACCACTTTCCCGTGTCCTTCTTTGGCTTCATGGTGTTGTTCTTTGCTTATGTATTTTGCAGGTTCTCTTGTGCCGCCATGCCTTGGCTTTGTCCTTTGTTTTGTAGTTTGGGGCCACCTTTCCCTTACTTTTGATTCGCAGATCCAAAGTCTCGTTTCTTCTGTTTGAATTTCTGCTCAATCTTGGTAGCATACCGATATGTTGTACCAAGCGAGGAGATGTCAAGGAACTCCATTTCCTCGTGAATGTATCTGTGCAGACAACCGCGATACTTTAGCACCAAATGTTTCTCTGAATCTTTGATACCCATCTTTGTGCATAGGGTATGGAACAAATTCATTAGCTCATGCACATCTTGATCCTTTTGTTGCCACAACGTGGTCCATTGTATATAATTGTCCTTATAGCTCCCCTTTGGATAGTATTGTTCCTTGATCGCATCTCGAAAATAATTCCAAGTGGGTACGACTAAGAACAGAGAGGGTTTTGTGTCATCCATTTCCTCACAGTAGGTTTCCCACTAGTCATTGACATGGGAGCTAGCTTTGAGGAGTGAAAAAATAATCTTCTCTCGGTTAGAAAAATCATGAACCGAGAAATATCCTTCTAATAGATTCAGCCATCTATCTACGGCATGTGCATCTATTTGAACCTCAAATATGGGAAACTCAAAGTTTAATTGTACCTTAAAGGGAGTCGCACCTCCAGAGTGGCTGCTAGATGCAAATGTGCCACCGGTGGGCAGTCGTTGAAGGATCTAGGCAAAGTTATCTATCATCGCGTTCCATTATTTTTCGAGGGCCTCCTCGAGAAATATTTTGATAGGATCTCCTGCTCCCTCTTCCTTCTTTTCATCCCCCATTGGCGTCCGTCGAGGTTTTCGAGGTTGATATTGCAAAGGTTCCACCAAATCGAGCCCTAAGTCCTTATACCCCGACCTCATTGGGGACATGCAAAGAAGGATCGAGAAAAATCAGACCGCTCTAATACCAGTGATCCATGGGAATGAGGGTTTGAAGCACATTTTAGTTTCAAATTTTGGCAGCAATCTTCAGCAAACTCCATGATTTTCTTCAGCGGCGAGTTTGAAGATCAGATCTGAAAATTTTGGTAAAAAATTTAAAAAATCAAAGACCAGATCTAGATTCCTTGCAAAAAAACACCCAAATTCAAAAAAAATCGGCCGAATTGGAGTTCAGATGAGGGAGATATCATTGATTCTAAATCAGCAATGTTGCAGAAAATGTTCTGACGAAAATTCATGGATGGTGGCTCTCCTGTCATTTTCTGTAGTTTTCTTTGTATAATTTCAGAGAAATGGCTATAGATCTGAGCTCCTCTTGAAAAATCACCTGATTTAAAAAAAAAAAAAATCGGTCAAATCGATGTTCGGACGAGGGATTTATCACTGATTTAAAATCAGTTATTTTTTTCAGAAATTTTGTGATGGCGGGACAGTTCTAGCATGATTCTGAGAGTCTAGGTTCTCCAGATATTGATTTCAAACAATTGGGAAGATGCATAATGATAATTCCATTTCCAAAAATAGGTTATAATAAATATTCTAAGTTATATTGATCGAGTTATGCTCATTTTAAATTTGGAGCAGTATTCGGAGCGGGTTCCCTTTGGAGACGTGCCCTCCCACCCCGCTTTAGTAGGCACCTGCTAGGGGTATGGAATAGATTCATTAGCTCATGCACATCTTGATCCCTTTGTTGCTGTAGCATGGTCCATTGTATGTACTTTTCCTCATAGCTCCCCACAGGATAGTATTGTTCCTTGATGGCATCTCGGAAAGAATTCCAAGTGTGTATGGCTGAGATTTTTTCTGAGTTTTTGTAAATTTTTCACCAAAGTTTCAGATCAAATCTGAAAAATCACTGCCCAAAAAAAAAAATATGGAGTTTGTTGAATATTTTTGCAAAACATTGAAACTGAAATATGTTCCAAACCCTCATTCCCATGGATTCGTAACCTGAATCTGATACCTTGTAATGCTTGTGACCAACTGTGATATTGACAGTCTGCAGCCTAGAAAATGAAAATTGATGTAGTGTGGGTTTGTGGATGAACCAAAACCATGAAAAAAAAAAGATCCGAGGATAGAGATACCCTGTAATGCTTGT
The DNA here is from genome assembly GCA_034641835.2 of Pinus albicaulis. Lineage (NCBI taxonomy): Eukaryota > Viridiplantae > Streptophyta > Pinopsida > Pinales > Pinaceae > Pinus > Pinus albicaulis. The sequence continues at coordinate 880,370,395 of CM076572.1, forward strand.
GACCAACTGTGTGACTAACAGTGTGCGGCCTAGCAAATGGACTTCGATGAAAATGATTTTGTGTAGTTGACCCATAATCGTGATGCTGATTGTTGATGAAGTAGCAGGTGCCTACATAGCTTTGGGTGGGAGGGCATGTCTCCAAATAACCCAAGCTGAATAATGCTATGCTGAAACTGATGAATGTGAGGCAGGTGCCTATTAAAGCAGGGTGGGAGGGCACGTCTCCAAAGGGAACCAGCTCCAAATGCCGCTCCAAATTGAAAATGAGAATAAATCAATAAATATAACTTAGAATATTTTTTATAGCCTATTTTTGGAAATGGAATGAGTATTCTGCATCTTCCCATGTGTTTGAAATCTCTATCTGGAGAATCTAGACACTCAGATCTGCGCTGAAACTGTCCCGCCGTCACAAAATTTCTGAAAAAAATAGTTGATTTTAAATCAACGATAAATCCCTCGTCCGAACTCCAATTCGACCAATTATTTTTTTGAAATCAGGTGATTTTTCAAGGGGAGCACAAATATCTAATCATTTTTTGGAAATTTCCCACTTAAAACTACAAGAAATGGTAGGACAGTTGCCGTCCATGAATTGTCATCAGAAAAATTGCTTCAACATTGCTGATTTTGAATCAGCAAGATCTCCCTCATCTTCCACTAGCAAATGCTTGGCCCAGCACTCACTTGTGTTGTGAGTGAAGCTCTTATGGAACTCACACAACTTTTCCGTGTCCTTCTTTCGCTTCGTAGTGTTTTTCTTTGCTTATGTCTTTCGCAGGTTGTCTTGGGCCGCCATGCCTTGGCTTTGTCCTTTGTTTTGCGGTTTGGGGGCACCTTTCCCTTGCTTTTGATTTGCAGATCCAAAGTCTTGCTTCTTATGTTTGAATTTCTGCTCAATCTGGGTAGCATACCGGTATGTTTTACCAAGCAAGGAGATGTCTAGGAACTCCATTTCCTCCTGAATGTATCTGTGCAAACAACCACGATAGTTTAGCACCAATTTTTTCTCTGAATCTTTGATACCCAACTTTGTGCGTAGGGTATGGACAGATTTGTTAGCTCATGCACATCTTGATCCCTTTGTTGCCACAGCGTGGTCCATTTTATGTACTTGTCCTCATATCTCCCCACTGGATAGTATTATTCCTTGATGGAATCTCGGAAAGAATTCCAAGTGGGTACGACTGAGAACAGAGAGTGTTCTGTCTCGTCCATTTTCTCACAATAGGTTTCCCACCAGTCCTTGACATGGGGGGTAAGCTTTGAGGAGTGCAAAAATAATCTTCTCTCGATCGAAAAAATCATGAACCGAGAAATATCCTTCTAATAGATTCAACCATCTATCTATGGAATCTAGATCTATTTGACCCTCAAATATGGGAATGTCAAAGTTTACTTGTACATTAAAGGGAGTCGTGCCTCCAGAGTGGCTGCTGGATGTAGATGCCCCACTAGTGGGCAGTCGTTGAAAGGTCTGGGAAAAGTTATCCATCATCACGTTCCTTTGTTTTTCGAGGGCCTCCTCGACCAATATTTTGATAGAATCTCCCGCTCCCTCCTCTTTCTTTTCATCCCCCACCGGCGTCCGTCAAGGTTTGCGAGGCTGATATTGCAAAGGTTCCACCAGATCGAGCCCTAACTCCTTATACCCCGACCTCGTTGGGGACATACAAAGAAGGATCAAGAAAAAGTAGATCGCTCTGATACCACTAATTCGGATTTATGCAGGAACACAACATAATACAAAAATAACCATAAACATAGAAATACAACAGAAATAAGGATTCATTTCATTAATATAAAATCACAGAAATATTCTTACAACCATGATGGAAATAAAATAGCTGGGGTGCTGGTAGCGAATCTCTAAGAAGAGATGTGGTGACTATAGACCTCTGAACTCTATTACAATGAGGCTCGAGGGCCTATTTATTATGGAGAAACACTGGAGAATTCTAAACGTCCAAAAACCTAACCCTAGGAGATGAAGCGCCAAAACTATGGGCTTGTTTCGGTAAATTGGTGTTTCAACTTCCCAGGGACATAACTTTGGCATACTATCTCCGTTTGGGGCTTCAAAATGGCTACAGAAGTTCAAGACCCGAAAAACTACTAAAAATAGTAAGTTGTGAAAACATAACTGAAAGAGAAGCAATGGTCCCCATTACGCAATGGCCCCCCCTCAAGAAGTAATGGTCCCCATTACGCTGAGTTCTTCCATGAGATTAGGAAACTTCTGTTGAACTTGGTCCCTGGTGAACCACTTGCCTTTGTGCAAGAGTTGGCCAGCTTTGACAACCGGATAAAGTTGGATCTTCTATCGGCGAGTGTTCTTGATTTGCATGTCCATGATACAGTCTGTGGTGGATTGTTCCATGCAGTTTGGGTTTAAATATTTTGGTGTGAGTTCTTCTGCAATGTGGGAGGTGTCCAATAGAGGTGGAAGTAGGGATCAAGGTGGTCTACATTGAATACTGGGTGAAGACCAAGGAATGGTGGAATACTGAGCTCAAAGGCATTGTTCCCTACAATCTTGGTGATGTTTTATGGCCCATATCGGAGTGGGAGAATCTTGCGATGGGGTCCAGTGATGCGCTCCTTCTGCAAATGTAGCCACACTTTTTCACCCACCTGGAAGTTGTGTGGCACATGATCTTTATCATATCGTTGCTTGTACTTTGCATTGGCTCTGTCCAATATGTCATGAACCTATTGGCAGATGTGCTGAATGCACTCGATGAAGTTATTTTCTTTGTCAGTTTCAGACTGGACATGAGCTGAATCGGCCTTAGTAGCTACAAATGGCATGGCTACGTCAATGGGACATAGTGGCTGGAATCCCAAGCCCACCTGAAAGGGGCTATGGCCAGTTGAGCTATGGAGAGCCCGATTATAAGTGTGTTGTACATAGGGAAGGCTCTCATCCCATGTGCGTGGATGCTTTAAATTGTACATGTGTAGAATTTCTATAATCATCCTGTTGATGACCTCTGTCTCGCCATTAGTTTTGGGATGGAAAGCCATCGACTTCGTGAGCTTAGTGTCCAACATTGACTAGAGGCTGGACCAAAATGTGCTAAGGAACCTGCTATTGCAATCTGATATTGTAGACTGTGGGATACAAAAGTGCACCCACACTCATTCAAAGAAGAGCTTAGCAATGGATTCTGCTGTGATATTCTTCTTGCAGGCCACCGTAATGGCCATCTTTGAGAATCTGTAGACGACCACGAAAACACAGTCATTTCCATGCTTCGTAGAAGGAAGGTCTGACATGTAATCCATGGAGATGGATTCACAAGGTCAAATAGGTGTAGGTAGCGGAGTATAGATCCCTTGCTTCTTGATGGTCGGTTTGGCAATGGTGCAAGTAGTGCAGGATCTGATGTACTTCCCTACATCCTGTCGAAGGTTCGTCCAATAGAAATACTTCTCCAGTACTGCCACTGTTTTCTCAACCCCAAAATGCCTAGCTATTTGACTGTAGTGCACTTCCCATATCATCTTAGCATGCTCACTTGAAGGAACACATAGGTGTCCCAGGTGACATAATAGTGCATCTTGGAGGTGAAAATTTGGAACTTGCATACCCCCCAATAGTGCCTTGTATGTGTAGCTGAATTCTAGATCGCTCTTATAGAGAAGCAGCCAACCAAAAGTCTCATGTCCACAAGAGTTGAGAATGGTGGTTATGGTGATGATTGGTGGTCGGCTAAGGCAATCAGCAACATGATTGGTGCTACCCTTCTTGTACTTGATGTTCAAATGAATTTTTTGCAGATATGTGGACCACTTCTGATAGTGATCATTTTGCAACTTCCCTTGTGTCTGTATGAACTACAGGGGTCGGTGGTCTGTGTGGATGATTGTCTCCTTCCTCAAAATGTAATTCTTCCATTGTCGACAAGCCAGCACAATGGAATACATTTCTTTGTCATAAGTGGGATACTTTTGAACTATGTTGGACGATGTCTCACTGTAATATGCCACTGGATGGCCCTGTTGAGTAAGAACTACCCCAATCGCATAGTAGGAGGCATCTATCTCGATCTCAAATGGTTGTTGCAAGTCTAGTAATGTGAGCACTTGGGTAGAACAGAGGTGATGTTTCAATTCTACGAACACCTTCTGTTGAGATTCTGACCAACAGAATTTTTCTTTCACTCCTCCCTTGGTGACTTGACTCAAGGGCCAAGTGATATGAGAGAATCCCAACACAAACCTGCAATAGAAATTAGAAAGACCCAGATAGCTGCGAAGCTCTGTTAGGGTGGTTGCGGCTGGCCAATCCTAAATGACTTGGATCTTGGATGGATCCACTTGCACCCCCCTTTCATCAATAATGTATCCCAGATATTGAACCTGGGTCATGCCAAAAGTGCACTTCTCCAAATTGGCACACAACTTGTGTTGCCGCAGTGTTTGGAGGACTTCTCAGATGTGGTGGAGGTGCTCTTCCCAAGTCTAGCTGAAGATAAGAATTTCATCCAAGTATACAACTACAAATGATTTGGTGAATGGATGCAAGATGTCTCCAAGTCCCATCCTTCTTCTGTACCAACACGATCGAGCTCCCACAAGGTGATGAACTTGGCTGGATGTGACCTTTCTGTAGCATCTCTTGAATATGCCTCTTGATTTCATCATTATCCATAATAGAGTTCCTATATATCGGCCCATTGGGTAGCGACACACCTAGGGTTAGGTCAATGGGGTGCTTGACCTGACAGTGTAGAGGCACCCCTGTGGGTGAGGTGAAGATTTCCCCATACTCCTCCACAACCTTGTCCATTTTTTGTTGTCATGTAGAGGAGCCATGTCTGGAGGTCATGGCCACAGTCTTCTTCTTGCCTTGGGGGCGGATCATCAAGAAAACAAATTTCTTGGTTTGGGAAATGAGCTTACTGCATTGTTTTGTAGTAACCAAAGAGATAGTTGGAGGCAGTGGTACCTCTGGTATCTTGTACAATTTATCTCCAAAAGTAACAATAATAGCGTGAGGTCGGGACTCATACACAACATGTCACTTCCACAAGTATGGTTGGCCTAATAATACATCAAAAAAATCAATAGGAGCAATGTCACACAATACCTCATCCATGAAGGACTTGATGGCGACACTGCTAGCTGACGTGGAGGTCCCTTCCTTGGTGAAGCCACCCAATGGTGTATGGTTGTGGGTGCTCTATGGTCGGCAAGCCCAACTGCTTCATGACATCTGCTAAAATTAGGTTCTTTTGGCTCCCATTGTCAACAATAAACCGTAGCGAGGAACCTTTTACCCACATCTGGGAGTGGAAGAGATGATATGCCTCCTCTGGATCTTCTAGTTCCTCCTTTTGGATCTTCATAGTGGCAATAGTGGCGTTGGGCTTTGCATCAACAATCTACTTCCCTTTTTCATTCACCTTGTCAGGTTCTGATTCAGAGTTGGAGCATGCATCTCATTCATAAGCCCTCATCTCGGCCACTGGCGACTGCTTGGCCCGACACTCGCTTGTGTTGTGAGTGAAGCTCTTATGGAACTCACACCACTTTCTTGTGTCCTTCTTTAGCTTTGCGGTGTTTTTCTTTGCTTATGTCTTTGGAAAGTTGTCTTGGGCCACCATGCCTTGGATTTGTCCTTTCTTCTGCAGTTTGGGGGCACCTTTCCCTTGCTTTTGATTTGCAGATCCAAAGTCTCGCTTCTTCTGTTTGAATTTCTGCTCAATCTTGGTAGCATACTGGTATGCTGTACCAAGCGAGGAGATTTTGAGGAACTCCATTTCCTCCTGAATGTATCTGTTTAGACAACCGCGATACTTTGACACCACATGTTTCTCTAAATCTTTGATACCCAACTTTGTGCACAGGGTATAGAACATATTCGTTAACTCATGCACATATTGATCCCTTTGTTGCCGGAGCGTGGTCCATTGTATGTACTTTTCCTCATAGCTCCCCACAGGATAGTATTGTTCCTTGATGGCATCTCGGGAAGAATTCCAAGTGGGTATGGCTAAAACCAGAGAGGGTTTTGCCTCGTCCGTTTTCTCGCAATAGCTTTCCCACCAATCCTTGACATGGGGGTTAGCTTTGAGGAGTGAAAAAATAATTTTCTCCCGATCGGAAAAATCATGAACCGAGAAATATCCTTCTAATAGATTCAACCATCTATCTATGGCATCTTCATCTATTTGACCCTCAAATATGGGAATGTCAAAGTTTACTTGTACCTCAAAGGGAGTCGCGCCTCCAGAGTGGCTGCTGGATGTAGATGCGTCGCTGGTGGGCAGTCGTTAAAGGATCTGGGAAAAGTTATCCATCATCGCGTTCCTTTGTTTTTCGAGGGCTTCCTCGAGCAATATTTTGATAGGATCTCCTACTCCCTCATGTTTCTTTTCATCCCTGATCAGCGTAAGTCGAGGTTTGTGAGGATGATCTTGCAAAGGTTCCACCAGATCGAGCCCTAACTCCTTATACCTCGACCTCGTTGGGGACATGCAAAGAAGGATCGAGAAAAAGCAGACCGCTTTGATACCACTAATCCAGATTTATGCAGGAATGCAAAAGAATACATAAATAACTATAAACATAGAAATATAGTGGAAATAAGGCTTCATTTCATTAATATCAAATCACAGAAATATGCTTACAAACATGATGGAAATAAAATAGCTAGGGTGCTGGTAGCAAATCTCTAAGAAGAGATGTGGCAACTACAGACCTCTAAACTATATTACAATGAGGCTCGAGGGCCTATTTATTATGGAGAAATAATGGAGAATTATAAACGTCCAAAAACCTAACCCTAGGAGATGAAGTGCAAAAACTATGGGCTCTGTTTGGGTAAATTGGTGTTTCAACTTCCCTGGGACATAACTTCGGCATACTATCTTCGTTTGGGGCTTCAAAATGGCTCTGGAAGTTCAGGACCCAAAAAACTACTAAAAATAGTAAGTTGTGAAAAAATAACTGAAAGAGACAATGGTGGGGTCACAAGTGGAATAAGCGAGTGGTCACCAATATCCACCTCGATCATTCCTCCCCCCTTAGGAAGAAATGGTCCCCATTCCATTGACTTATTCCATGAGATGAGGAAATTTCTATTGAACTTCGTCCTTGGTGAACCACTTGCCTTGGTGCAGGACTTGGCCAGATTTGACAACCTGGTACAGTTGGATCTTCTGTCGGCGAGTGTTCTTGATTTTCATGTCCATGATACAGTCTGTGGTGGCCTATTCCATGAAGTTTGGGTTTAACTCTTTTGGTTTGAGTTCTTCTGCAATGTCAGAGGTGTCCAATAGATGTGGGAAGTAGGGACGAAGGTGGTCTACATTGAGTATTGGGTGCAAACCAAGGAATGGTGGAATATTGAGCTATAACACATTGTTCCCTACAACCTTGGTGATGGTGTACAACCCATATTGGAGTGGGCGAATCTTTCGGTTGGGTCTAGTGAGGTGCTCCTTTTGCAAATGTTGCCACACTTTTTCGCCCTCCTGGAATTTGTGTGGCACCCGATGTTCATCATGTCATTGCTTGTACTTAGCATTGGCTCTGTCCAATATGTCATGAGCCTATTGGCAGATGTGCTGAATGTGCTCGATGAAGTTATTTTCTTTCTCAGCTTTAGACTGGACATGAGATGAATTGGCCTGAGTAGCTGCAAATGGCATGGCTACATCAATGGGACACAGTGGCTGGAATCCCAAGCCCACCTGAAAGGGGTTGTGTCCAGTTGAGCTTTGGAGAGCCTGGTTATAAGTTTGTTGTACATAGGGAACACTCTCATCCCATGCATGTGGATGCTTTGAATTGTACATGCGTAGAATGTGCATAATCATCCTGTTTATGACCTCTATCTGACCATCAGTTTGGGGATGGAAAGTAGTGGACTTGGTGAGCTTGGTATCCAACATTGACTAGATGCTAGACCAAAATGTGCTGAGGAAACTGCTATCGAGATCTGATATGATAGACTGTGGGATCCCAAAGTGCACCCACACTCGTTCAAAGAAGATTTTAGCAGTGGCTTTTGCTATGATATTCTTCTTGTACGCCGCCATAATGACCATCTTTGAGAATCTGTTGACGAACAAGAAAAAAAAGTCGTTTCAATGCTTAGTAGAAGGAAGGCCTGACATGTAATCCATGGAGATGGATTCCCAAGTTCGACTAGGGGTAGATAGTGGAGTATACAGCCCTTGCTTCTTGATGGTCGGTTTGGCAATGGCGCATGTAGTGCAGGATCTAATGTACTTCCCGACATCCTGTCAAAGGTTCAACCAATAGAAATACTTCTGCAGTACTGCCACTATTTTCTCAACCCAAAAATGCATAGCGATTTGATTTTAGTGTGCTTCCCATATCATCTTGGCATGCTCACTTGAAGGAACACAAAGGTGTCCTAGGTGACATAATAGTTCGTCTTGGAGGTGAAAATTTGGAACTTGCATACCCCCCAAGAGTGCCTTGTATGTGTAGCTGAATTCTGGATCACTCTTGTGGAGAAGCGGCGAACGAGATGTCTCATGCCCACAAGAGTTGAGAACGATGGTTATGGCCATGATTCGTGGTCAGCTAAGGCAATCTGCAACATGATTGGTGCTACCCTTCTTGTACTTGATATTCAAATGAAATTGTTACGGATATGTGGGCCACTTCTAATGGCGATCGTTCTACAACTTCCCTTGTGTCTGTATGAACTGTAGGGGTTAGTGGTCTGTGTGAATGATTGTCTCCTTCCCCAAAATGTAATGCTTCCATTGTCGAAAAGCCTACACAATGGAATACATTTCTTTTTCATAAGTGGAATAATTTCGAACTATATTGGACAATGTCTCACTGTGATATGCCACTGGATGCCCCTGTTGAGTAAGAACTACCCCAATACCATAGTCAGAGGCATTTGTCTCGATCTCAAATGGTTGTTGCAAGTCTGGTAATGTGAGAACTGGGGTAGAACCGAGGCAATGTTTCAATTCTACGAACGCCTTCTATTGAGATTCTGACGAACAGAATTTTGCTTTTGCTCCTCCCTTGGTGACTTGACTCAAGGGCCAAGTGATATGAGAGAATCCCAACACGAACCTGCGGTAGAAATTAGCAAGACCCAAAAAGCTGCGAAGCTATATTAGGGTGGTTGGGGCTGGCCAATCCCAAATGACTTGGATCTTGGCTAGATCCACATGCACCCCCCTTTCATCAATAATGTATCCTGGATATTGAACCTGGGTCATGCCAAAAGTGCACTTCTCCAAATTGGCAAACAACTTCTGTTGCCGCAGTGTTTGGATGACTTCTCGAATGTGGTGGAGGTGCTCTTCCCAAGTCTGACTGAAGATAAGAATGTCATCCAAGTATACCACGACAAATGAGTTGGTGAATGGATGCAAGATGTCTTCCATCAACCTCATGAAGGTTTCGAGAGCATTTTTCAATATGAAAGGCATGACGAGCCATTCCAAAATACCCTCCTTGGCTTTGAAGGCAGTCTTCCACACATCAAAGGGTTTGATTGGTACCTGTTGATACCCTGAGTTCAAGTCGATCTTGCTGAAATATTTTTCCCCTTTGAGTTGGTCTAGAAGGTCATTAATCCATGGGATCGGGTACCTATTCTGGACTGTGATCTTATTCAACGCTTGATAATCAATACAGAGTCTCCAAGTCCCATCCTTCTTCTGTACCAACACGATCGGGCTCCCACAAGGCGAGGAACTTGGCCGGATGTGACCTTTATGTAGCAGCTCCTGAATCTGCCTCTTGATTTCATCATTCTCCATAACAGAGCACCTATATATCAGTCCATTCGGTAGAAGCGCACCTAGGGTCAGGTCAATGGGGTGCTTGACCTGACAGTGTAGAGGCACCCCTGTGGGTGAGTGTTGAGTCTCAAATCTGCATCTTTTCCATACACCTTTCTATACCTTTTTCATTCACCTGAACCTTCCAAGTTGTCAATATCATTGTATATTAATTGCAAAAGAGCATCTAATATGGTTTTTAACTATATTTTGTATACTGTATTTTGTTTGGAAGTTTAGATTTTTGCTCATTTATTCATAGAATCTTGCCTTTCCATGAAAATTTCTTCACCCTTCTGTGACCATTTTGTGAAAGTCTATGTTACAGGTGTCTTCAGGAAAAACGAGCCACATGGGCAAGTCATAAATGATGTGGACATGGATCGTGTCCTATTGGCTCGAGAAAATTCACCTAAGGAGGCTACGGTCAAAGGTGGCCAAGTGGAAGTCAACCGTAGAGTCCCACGGTGATAGGACTCTGTTTCTTGTCACGTGAAGATTCATATGGCCATTTCTGAGTTGTGGGAGACACATCAACACCTGTACACGGCTCCATAGCCGAATCCAACATCCACTCTGCATAGATTTACTCCTCAACGCTGCCATGATCCTAGATCTCTGGACGTAATGGTTTACGTGTTCTCCATCAGCACAAACTTTAGGGAATTAGTTATATTTCCTTTGTTATAAATAATGCATTTGCATACGCATATTAGATTATTCTCCATTAGCTTCCAGATAGCTTTGTAATGTAATTAAGTTTCCACTGTGCCGTAATATCACCTTTCTGTTATGACTGCATTTTAATATATAAGAAGACTCTGTTTCCAAGCGTAATTCGTACTTGAAGACTGTTGCCAAGGCTGGTGTAGAGGGCCCCTACACACGCTGAGGTTTTGTGCATTATTGTATAGTTCTTGTTTTATTTCTTTAAGCTCATTGTGCCATAAGTCATTCATGTGTTTATACATTGCATCTTTCATGGTATTTATGCTTCATCTCAGTTTATAATCTTTCATGCTTTACATCTTACTTCTGTCCATAATCTTTCATGTTTTATGTTGTTGTTAACTGATCAGTGTTCTTGTTTCAGATTACAAATAGGCAGCCCGGGCATTTGCATAATCTTTTGACTAATGACATGGAATTAATATTGTTCTGTTGCTAATTTACTTTTCTCAGTTTCTGTTTAATTTTAGTACTGCTTTGTTTATTTCGGTCTTGCACATTTGTTTCAGTAGTTAGATTTAGATATATTAAATTGCTCATGTCATTTTCAGTTACCTCCGAAAGCCATAGCTGGATTGATGGTGAGGGATTGAAGTATGAATGTGTAGTTTGATATTATTTTACTTTTCTGTGATTAAATTTATTAATTCTCATGACATCTTCGGTTACTCAAGAAAGCCACGAGTCGGAGTGATAATTGAGGGATTGAATTATGAATGTGTAGTTTGATATTAGTTTACTTTGCAAGTTTGATATATTAAATTGCTCATGACATCTTCGATTACCTACGCTTCTACTTCGGAGCGATGGTGAGGGATTGAATTATGAATGTGTAGTTTGATATTAGTTTACTGCAGTTAGATATCGGGTTACTCAAGTTGTTTATGGTTACCTCTGAAAATCATAGCTGGACTAATGATGAGGGATCAGAAGATAAGTTGATGTAATTTGATTTAGATTTACTTTGTTGCAACTTTTGGATTTCTTTCAGCATACTTTCTTTTGTGTTTGAACAACAACAAGAATAATGAGTTTCATGATCAGTAGTTCATTGTTTGTTTGACTACAGTAGTGATGCAATTTCATTTTGTTTGAAGAATTAATTTTTTCATTGTGTGTTTTTAAAATTATTTTGAAGTTTGGAAAATCATTAGAAAGACATTGTTGTCTTGAATATTCGTCTCCATACTTGTCTTTTAGAATTTCACAAAAATCCAAAAACGACAAAAAAGTAAGAGATAGGTTATCTTGCACATATAGTGCGCCACACTTCGTCAGCTTACGAATCCCGGATTGACAAATTAAATGTAGAAATTTAGGACACACTAAATTGACCAAACATTTTGGCGCCGTTGCCGGGGAAGTGTAACTAGGTAGCCAATTTCTTAAAAAAAAAAACAAAATAACAAAAGAAGGGAAAACTTGATAATTTCTTGAAGTATGCTCTCCTCTTGCACCTAGTGTGATCTGGAGGATCAGAAAAGAGAGTTATTAGTTTAGTAATTTCTTAATTATGCTCTCTTCTTGCACCTAGTGTGATCTGGAAGATCAGAAAGAGAATTATTAGCCCAACTTTTAAAAATAAAAAATAAAAAATAAAAATAAAAAATGACATGCATAGAGCAAGAGATTTTAGGGGAAGGTTTATAGCTAAAGCCAAGAGTTTGATTTTCACAACTCCATCTTCTTCAATGCATAGACAAGAATCACCACCATCTACCCCTAGCCTTAAGATTTTTAGAATTCAAGGAGCAGCTGAATTAGAGGATTCTCCTATATCACCTACTAAATCTCATTTAGAAAAGGAAGAGACTCCCTCTCATCCTTCCTTGATAGAAGAACTAAAGGAATTTAAGGAATCTAAAGAAACTATCATGGCAGAGGAAATAATATATGGATTTGGAGGTAGAGGTAGAAGAGGAGGAAACAATGGAGACAACAATGGTGAAGGAAATAATGGAAGAAATAGGGAAGGAGACAACTTGTTTGGATTCCCTATAGTTGATGAGGAAACTCATACAACAATGAAAAATATCTCACCATCTGTCCTCCCCAACTTTTATGGATTGCGAAGTGAGGATCCTAAAACATTTCTGTTTGAGTTTGAAGTCGTGTGCCGAACCTATGACTATATGGAAGACTCTCAAAAGCTCAAACTGTTTCCTTCAACATTGAAGGGATCTGCTTTGAAATGGTTCATGGGATTAGCCACTCAATCTATTAGGACTTGGAATGATATGAAACAAACATTTTTGGATAGATACTTGGATTATTGTATGCCCACCAATCACAAGGATGAGGTATTCAAAATGGTGCAAAAAGAAGATGAAAATTTGGAAGATTTACTTGAAAAATTTCAATACAACTTAAAAAGAGCAAAGACGAGCAATTTAGATGAAGAAACTTTGAAAGCCCTCATATTAAAAGCCATTAGAGATGAATGGATAGATATTTTAAACATGATGGGAAAGGAGACATTTCTCAACTTCCACTTCGTGACATAACAGAACTATGTGTCCATCTCTCAAGAGGAAAATCTAAAACAGGAAAAGGGCCTAGGGATCCTTCTCTTATTAGGGCTAACAAATCTGCAACTGGATCAGTAAGTAGGGCAGAGATTGGTAATATGCTTGATGAATTCAAAAATGATATCTTAGGGAGCCTTAGTGAACAACTAGACACCCTTAAAATCCAAAACAAGCAGAAAGCAGAAACAGATGCTCTAGCCATCTTTTGTCCAAAATGTAGGAAGAAACATGCTTTAAGGGAATGTCCCTTGGATGCAAAAGTTGTAGAAACATGTATAATTTTCTCAGAGAATCATGAGATCAAGGATTGTCCTTCAATCCCTGGACTCAAAGTTGTCTTTCAAGAAGACCCAAATTCAGTAGAATCTCTCTGTTTTGTTGCAAGAAGACCTTGGCAGGGGCAACAAAATCAAGGGTTTAACAACCCTATGAATCTTCAAACCCCACCAAATTGGAATCCTTGGCAACAAACTTGGCCCCAACATCAAAATCCATATTAGCCATGGGTACAAGGGATGCAAAATCCTTATGGGAGATTTGCTCAATTTTATCAATATCCTCCATCTTTTCAAAACCAACAAGCTCCACAACTTCCAAACCCAAACCCACAACTTTCACTGCCATTTCCACAACAACAACCTTCTCAAAAAAATCCAAATCCTCAATTCATGCTCCCATACCAACAAAAGACAAATCAACTTCCAGCTCAGCCATTGCCAAATCCTAACAATAAAAATCCTTAGAATACTTACATGATAGAAGGACAAAAATTTCCTACCTATATGATTTTTCCTTTCAATGATGTACAACTCATATCTGGTAGAGTTTTAGAAAAACCTTCTATAGATGACCTGGAACAGGATACCTCTGAGGATGATTCTCTTAAAGTCAATGAGGGTTCTGAAGAAGCATCTCTTCAAAATTCAAACATTCAAAAAGAAAAAGAAAAGTTAACACCCACAACTCCTATAGTTGAGCAACCTGCATCTTCATCTACACCTCCTTTTCCTGGAAGACTACAAATTGACAAGGGGGTGGAAAAACAAATCTTGTTTCCTAACTATGATTTTCTAGATGAATTGAAGAATGTTTGTATCAAGATTCCCTTACTACAAGCCATTCGAGAGATTCCTATTCTAGCAAAAACAATAAAGGAGTTAAGTTTCAAAAGACCAGGAAAGAAACTAAAAGACACAAGAAGAATCCACCTGGTAGGAAAAATTGCAGATATCATGATGGGAAAAATTACCATGCAAAAGTATATAGATCCAGGAAGTCCAATTGTCAAGACACATATAAATGGGATAGAAATTCCAAAAACATTGATTGACTTAGGGGCTGCTATTAACATTATGAGTAGACAGACTATGGAACAGCTAAAACTTCCTAACCTTCTTTTTACACCTACTTTACTGCAACTTGCAGATCGATCAATTATTAAACCAGATGGTGTATTAGAAGATATTTCAGTCTCCTTAGATTCTTGGGAATATCCAGTAGATTTTATGATTTTGACTCCCAAGAGTAATCTAGGAGGGCACCCACTTATTTTAGGAAGACCTTGGCTAGCCACAGCTGATGCTTTTATTAGTTGTAGATCTGGGGACATGTACATTTCTAATGGTAATTCGACAAAGAAATTTAATTTGTATCCTCCAGCAAGAGCAATCACGGAAGTAGGAGACAATGAATGGGTTGATGATGAGGACACTATACAACCTGTCTTTACCATTTCTGAAATCAGTGAGGATAGTCAAATTCTGAACACATTAGAAAATTTTGAGACATCTTCAGAATATGACCCCACACAATTTCAGTTGGAATCTGACATAGAATATTTTTCATCAAGACAAATGTCTCTTTACTCTATGGAAGAGTTTGGTAGTTCTACTATTGAGATTTTTCCAGGAAAAACATTGAATATCAACAAACATTTGGAAAAGTCACAACAAAAAGAACTAATCAAAATCTTGCAAAAACATTCTACTACATTTGCATGGGAGTATACTGACATGAAAGGTATTGATCCTAAGACTTGCATCCATCATATCTATATTGAGGAAAACAGTAGACCAATCAGACAACCTCAAAGAAGGATGAATCCAAATATTAGGGAGATAGTGAAAGAAGAGCTCCAAAAACTACTCAATGTAAACTTCATTTATCCAATTTCGGATAGCCGATGGGTTTCTCCTCTGGTTATAGTACCTAAAAATAATGGTAAATGGAGGGTATGCATTGATTACAGGGAATTGAACAAAGCAACTTTGAAGGATCACTTTCCTTTGCCTTTTATCGATCAGGTATTAGATACATTAGCAGGTAAAAAGTAATTTTCATTTTTGGATGGTTTTAGTGGCTATAATCAAATTCAGGTAGCACTTGAAGATCAAGATAAGACCACATTTACTTGTCCATGGGGAAATTTTGCCTATCGAGTGCTTCCTTTTGGGTTATGTAATGCACCTGCAACATTCCAAAGAGCAGTACTAGGAATTTTTTCTGATCTAATCCATGATTGTGTAGAGGTTTATATGGATGATTTTACAGTTTATGGTAATTCATTTGAAGAGGCATTAGAAAATTTGGAAAAAGTTCTTATAAGATGTAAAGAAACAAACCTTTCATTAAGCCATGAAAAATGCTTTATGATGTTTACTAAAGGTATTGTTTTAGGGCATCATATTTCAGGAGATGGGATTAAGGTTGATAGATCAAAAGTTGAAGTCATCTCCAAGTTACCTATTCCAAATTGTCAAAGAGATGTTAGAAGTTTTATGGGATTTACTGGTTACTATAGAAGATTTATAGAAAAATTCACTAAAATAGCATCTCCACTCTTCAAATTGCTTACAAAAGACTGTGAATTTAAATGGGATCCTGATTGTCAATCGGCCTTTGAAACTTTGAAAACAAGAATATCTGAAGCACCTATCTTGAGAGGACCAAATTGGAAACTCCCTTTCCATATTTCTACGGATGCTTCAGATACAGCTCTAGGAGCTGTGTTGGGTCAAAAAGATTTAGTTCCTTATACCATTTATTATACCAGTAAAAATTTGACTCCCACAGAGTTGAACTATACTATGACTGAAAAAGAGTTTTAGCTGTTGTTCATGCAATTAATAAGTTTAGACATTACATAACAGGCTATGAAACTTTTATTCATACTATCATTCTGCAATTAGATATTTAATGAACAAACCTGTTACTAATGGCAGAATGACAAGATGGCTCTTACTTTTGCAAGAATTCAATATTACTATGTTGGATAGACCAGGGAAACAAAATACAGTAGCTGATTTCTTGTCTAGGATTCAAAATACTAAAGAATATTCTCCTGTAGAGGATAAGTTTCCTGATGAATACTTGTTTGCAGTAACTATTAAGACTCCTTGGTATGCAGATATTGCTAACTATTTGGTTACAGGGAAACTACCTTCACATTTATTTCCAAGTGAAAAACGAAAAATTATTCGGGAGAGTTCAAAATATTCATGGATTTCTAACGAATTGTTTAAAACAGGGCCAGATCTTGTGATCAGAAGATGTGTCAGGGAAGATGAAATGCCTGATATTCTTAAGGTATGTCATGATGAACCATGCGGCGGACACTTTGCAGACAAAAGGACAGCCTATAAAATCCTCTCTTTAGGATATTATTGGCCTTCCCTATTCAAAGATGCAAAACAATATGTCAAAAGGTGTGACAGTTTCCAAAGAGTAGGGAAACCTACCCTTTCAAATGAAATGCCATTGCAAACACAGGTACTCATTGAACCCTTTGAAAAATGGGCTTTAGATTTCATTGGACCTATTAATCCACCATCTAAGCAAAATAAGTATATATTGGTTTGTACTAATTATGTTACTAAATGGGTAGAAGCCAAAGCATTAGTATCTGCTACTGAAAATTCAATTGTTCATTTTCTTTATGAGGATATTTTTACTCGCTTTGGTGTTCCAAGAGAAATTGTGACAGATCAGGGAAGCCAATTCACATCTAACTTGGTGGAGAAGTTGATGGAAGAATACAAAATCAAGCACAGAAGATCTACTCCTTACCATCCGCAAGAAAATGGTCAAGTGGAGTCTACAAACAAAGTTCTTGAAAGTATCATCACCAAAACTGTTCATCTACATAGAAGAGATTGGGCAGAAAGGCTTCCTGAAGCCTTGTGGGCCTACAGAACTACATGGAGAAATAAAACAGGACATTCTCCCTATGAACTTGTTTATGGGAAAGAAGTCCTGCTCCCCATTGAGTTCCAAGTCAAGACCTTCAAGATAGCAGTTCAGTTGGGGATGGACTTATCAGAAGCCCAAAAGCATAGAATGGAGCAGTTGAACGAGCTAGATGAGATCGGACAAGAGGCAATTCTAAGAACTGATCTAGTTCAATATCAAAGAGCTAAATGGCATGACAAGTACATCAAAGAGAAGAAGTTTCAAGAAGGAGATTGGGCATTGTTATTTGATTCCAAGTTTAAAGATTTTCAAGGAAAATTTCGGACTCATTGGCTTGGGCCATATGAGATTGACAAGATCTTTAGCAATGGAGCGGTAAGAATCAAGACCATTGATGAGTTTCAAACTCCTCTTATTGTGAATGGCTACAGATTGAAAGTTTATCATAAGCCACTCTCAAAAGAGGATTTTGTCAAAATGTTTCAAGAAAATTCTGCAATCAAGCTAGTACAGAAGAATTCTTCTTCTCCACCAACCTAGCTTTTGTTCTTTCAATTTAAAAAATAAAAAATAAAATAAAATAAAATAAAAATAAAAATTTGTATAAGCCTGAAAACCAATCACTGATTGGCAGTCTTATACAGAAAATATAGGGTGAAAATCAGGAACACCTGACACTCTATATTTTCCAAAAAAAAAAATCTCTCTTTCATTTCACAAGTTTTGTGACCACCCATTCCACTTCATTCCACTTCATTTCACTTCATTTCACTCCATTCCACTTCATTTTATCTATTTCATTCCATTTTCACCAATAAAATTCTTTTTTTCATGACCATTTCCATCTAGTCATTTGTCATCCATTCATGTTCATTCACCCAAATAATAGTTGTGTCAGTTTCCGCAGCTGACATCTGTTTCCGCAACTGACTCCAGTTTCCGCAGCCAGAAGCAGATTCCGCAGCTACCACTCTGTTTTCAAAAGAATGTACAGCCAGATGTTATTTCCATAATCATGAAATTAAATGCAGGTGAGAGGACCAATTATGAAGACATGGGGCATTCAAGATACCAATGAGGAGCAACTAATTGAAGACCAAGGAAAAAGGCAAAGATTCCAAGGTATGAGTAAAAATTCATTTCAAATAGCATTGAAAACACATTTTTATATAGTTCTAAACCATGAGCTCCATCCATTATGTCCAATGATTATATTGACAAACTCCATAACCCTTTCATGATCTCCATATGATCCTCCCACATTCATTCTCAAACGGTCCCATAATTAAACCTCTGATATTCACTCATACTCTGATATTCCACCTATGACAATGAGACGTAGTTGATTTGACTACGGCTTCTTACAGCCGCATAAAATCCATAGCCGTTGTTTAAACGTGCTCACATTTATTTTGCAGCCACCAAATTTCAAAACACTGTCGGATGTGTTATACTCCTCCTATTGTTCTGTTAATCTCACAGCCGTATCTCTGCCATGCTCACGAAACCCCTCTCTATTTCGTTTCACTCCATTTCATTCTCTGTTACGCTACAGTCTGTATACCCACTCTCTGATATCTACATACAGTCATTGTGCTCATTTCCGTGCATTCAGCCGTTCTACTTCCATTGAACCCTCATGCAGGCAAATTTTTGAAGAGCAGAAACAAGAATGGGTAAATTGCTAAGAGCAGAACCAGAAGGACCTAAATTCATGGAAGGATATCCGCAAGTCAGGGATATATTGAAGAAAGAAAAGTGGTTGCGGTTTATCCAAAAGTTCAGAGGCTACCATAAAGAAGTGACAAAAGCATTTGCAAGGTCGTTCAATGGCCTGGAGGTAGAGATTGGAGACCTTAAGTTCACGGTGAATGAGGCATCTATAGCTACTGCCACGGAACTTCCTCAAGAGGGTGAACGATGGTTTAAGAATAAAAACATTAGTGATGAAGCCTGGAGAATAATCTTACGAAACCAAGGTATGGACATAACTATTTTTAAAAGAGGAATTCCTGTTCATGCTTTGAAAGAGGAATGGGCTACTTTGCTGCTAGTTGTTCAAAAATTCATTACCTATGAAGGCCGTTTTGCGTCCATGTATATGTACCATACCAGATTGCTGATGAATTTTCTAGATAATCAAACTCTCAATCTCCCATATTTTCTATTAAATAGTTTGAAGAAAATGTATGTGACTGTTCAGAAGCATTTAGGGGATGTAGAACCACATCTATATCACCATGGTCTTGTAAAAATTTTGATTGAAAAAGAGTTAAAGGAGAAGAAAGACACATGGAAACAATTTTTGATTAGAAATTTCTTTGAGGAACCTCAGGAAATTCCTGAAGGTAGCACATCAAGAAGGAGTAGGAGAAAAAGAACAAATGATGAAACTCAAAGTACTCCTACTACTGCAATTGAAAGAACCAGTAGGGAAGAGAGATTGTCAAAAAGGAAGAAGAAAGAAACCAAGGGTAAAAAGAAAATAACACCAAAAGAGAGAAAAGGTATTGAGGCTATACATCAAACCCCTTCTTCCGAAGAAGAAGATCATCAAGTGTTATCTGAAAGATTAGTTTATCTTCAAAAACAGTCATCTATGGCCAAGAAGACAGGGAAAGGAAAACAAAAGCAAAAAGACAGTGGTCCACAGCATGTGAGAATAAGTTCCAGACTTAAGGGGAAGTTGAGGAAAACGCAAATGAAAGGACCTCATTTTATCGATTTGGGAGAAGAAGCATCTGAAAAATCCCCAGCTGACCATAGTACATCTCACTCTCAGTCAGTTAGTGAACCTGGTTCATTTCATTCTCAGTCAGACATTGAACATAGTCCATCCCATTCTCAGCAAGATGTTGATGTGAGCCCTTCTCAGCCAGATTTTGAAGATAACTCTCCTTCACGGCATTTTGGGGACAACCCAATAAAAGTGACACCTGATATAGACCCCAAGCAGCAAAAAGTATATGATTATATAGAATCTTTAGAAAAATCAGCTACAGGTCCCAGTACTTCGTCCATTCAGCCTCACATATCACAAAATGATTTATTCCAATCACTAAAATAGGAAGTCTTTGAGCTAGAGCTTTTAAATAAACACATTAAAAATGAAAATGAGACATTGAAGGAACAAAGAAAATTGGACAAAATCATTCATGATAATACCATGCTACATCTGGGAATATGGCAGAAGAAGAACAAGAAATTGAAAAAGAAATGCCAGAAGTTAAGCAGAGCACTGGTTAATATCAAATTTAGATGCTTAATGAAGAAGCCCGGGATGTTAGCAGCACCAAGGAAGAAGAGGAGAGGATTGGATGTATTGGCTGAAGTGTCAAGGCATATGAACTGAAGAAGGATTATCAAAATTTTGGTTGCATGAGGACATGCAACACCTTCACAGTGGGGGTATGTTGAGTCTCAAATCTGCATCTTTTCCATACACCTTTCTATACCTTTTTCATTCACCTGAACCTTCCCAGTTGTCAATATCATTGTATATTAATTGCAAAAGAGCATCTAAGATGGTTTTTAACTATATTTTTGTGTCTGCTGTTTGATTTAGATTTTTCTCATTTAGCTGCGGAATCTTGCCACTTTCCGCAGCTGCTGCAACTTTCCGCAGCTGCTGCAACTTTCCGCAGCCATTTTGTGAAACTCTATGTTACAGGTGTCTTCAGGTAAAACGAGCCACATGGGCAAGTCAAAAATGATGTGGACATGGATCGTGTCCTATTGGCTCGAGAAAATTCACCTAAGGAGGCTACGGTCAAAGGTGGCCAAGTGGAAGTCAACCGTAGAGTCCCACGGTGACAGGACTCTGTTTCTCGTCACGTGAAGATTCATATGGCCATTTCTGAATTGCGGGAGACAAATCAACACCTGTACATGGCTCCATAAGCCGAATTCAAACATCCACTCTTCATAGATTTACTCCTCAATGCGGCCATGATCCTAGATCTCTGGACGTAATGGTTTACGTGTTCTCCATCAGCACAAACTTTAGGGAATTAGTTATATTTCCTTTGTTATAAATAATGCGTTTGCATACGCATATTAGATTAGTCTCCATTAGCTTCCATATAGCTCTGTAATGTAATTACGTTGCCACTGTGCCGTAATATCACCTTTCTGTTATGACTGCATTTTAATATATAAGAAGACTCTGTTTCCAAGCGTAATTCGTACTTGAAAGCTGTTGCCAAGGCTGGTGTAGAGGGCCCCTGCACACGCTGAGGTTTTGTGCATTATTGTATAGTTCTTGTTTTATTTCTTTAAGCTCATTGTGCCATAAGTCATTCATGTGTTTATACATTGCATCTTTCATAGTATATATGCTTCATTTCTATTTATAATCTTTCATGCTTTACATCTTGCTTCTGTCCATAATCTTTCATGTTTTATGTTATTGTTAACTGATCAGTGTTCTTGTTTCAGGTTATAAATAGGCAGCCCGGGCATTTGCATAACTTTTTGACTAATGACATGGAATTAATATTGTTCTGCTGCTAATTTACTTTTCTTAGTTTCTATTTAATTTCAGTACTGCTTTGTTTATTTTAGTCTTGCACATTTGTTTCAGTAGTTAGATTTAGATATATCAAATTGTTCATGTCATTTTCAGTTACCTCCGAAAGCCACAGCTGGACTGATGGTGAGGGATTGAATTATGAATGTGTAGTTTGATATTAGTTTACTTTCTGCAAGTTAGATATATTAAATTTCTCATGACATCTTCAGTTACCTCCGAAAGCCACAGCTGGACTGATGGTGATGGATTGAATTATGAATGTGTAGTTTGATATTAGTTTACTTTCTGCAAGTTAGATATATTAAATTGCTCATGACATCTTCAGTTACCTCCGAAAGCCACAGCTGGACTGATGGTGAGGGATTGAATTATGAATGTGTAGTTTGATATTAGTTTACTTTATGCAAGTTAGATATCAGGTTACTCAAGTTGTTTATGGTTACCTCCGAAAATCATAGCTGGACTAATGATGAGGGATCAGAAGATAAGTTGATGTAATTTGATTTAGATTTACTTTGTTGCAACTTTTGGATTTCTTTAAGCATAATTTCTTTTGTGTTTGAACAACAGCAAGAATAATGAGTTTCATGATCAGTAGTTCATTGTTTGTTTGACTAGAGTAGTGATGCAATTTCATTTTCTTTGAAGAATTAATTTTGTCATTGTGTGTTTTTAAAATTCTTTTGAAGTTTGGAAAATCATTAGAAAGACATTCTTGTCTTGAATATTCGTCTCCATACTTGTCTTTTAGAATTTCACAAAAATCCAAAAACGACAAAAAAAGTAAGAGATAGGTTATCTTGCACATATAGTGCGCCACACTTTGTCAGCTTACGAATCCCGGACTGACAAATTAAATGTAGCAATTTAGGACACACTAAATTGACCAAATAGTGAGGTGAAGATGTCCCCGCACTCCTCCACAACCTTGTCCATTTGTTGTTGTCATGCAGAGGAGCCATGTCTGGAGGTCGTGGCTAGAGTATTCTTCTTTCCCTGGGGGTGGATCATCAAGAAAACATATTTCCTAGTTTGGGAAATGATCTCACTACATTGCTTTGTAGTAACCAAAGAGATATTGGGAGGCAGTGGTACCTCTAGTATCCTGTATAATTTATTTCCCAAAGTAACAATAACACCACGAGGTCGGGACTCGTACACAGCATTTTGCATCAAAAAGTATGGTTGGCCTAATAATACATCAAAAACATGAATAGTAGCAATGTCACATAATACCTCATTCATTAAGAGCTTGATGCTATAGGGAAGGCAGCACTGCTGGCGACACGGAGGTCCCGTCCTTGGTGAAGCCACCCGATGGTGTATGGTTGTGGGTGCGCTATGGTCGGCAAGCCCAACCGCTTCATGACATCTGCTGAAATGAGGTTCTTTTGGCTCCCATTTTCGACAATGAACTGTAGCGAGGAAACCTTTACCCACATCTGGGAGTGGAAGAGCCACTCTGCCTCCTTTAGATCTTCTGGTTCCTCCTTCTGGATCTTCGTAGTTGCAACAGTGGCATTGGGCTCCACATCAATAATCTGCTTCCCTTTGTCATTAACCTTGTTAGTTTCTGATTCAGAGTCAGAGCATGCATCTAGTTCAGAAGCCCTCATCTCAGCCACCAGGGACTGCTTGGCCCGACACTCGCCTGTGTTGTGAGTGAAGCTCTTACGGAACTCAAACCACTTCCTCGTGTCCTTCCTTGGCTTCGCGGTGTTTTTATTTGCTTATGTCTTTGGCAGGTTGTCTTGGGCCACCATTCCTTGGCTTTACCCTTTTTTCTGCAATTTGGAGGCACCTTTGCCTTGCTTTTGATTTGCAGATCCAAAGTCTCGCTTCTTCTGTTTGAATTTCTTCTCAATCTTGGTACCATACCGATATGCTATACCAAGCGAGGAGATGTCAAGGAAATCCATTTCCTCCTTAATGTATCTGTGAAGAAAACCGCAATACTTTAGCACCAAAGGTTTCTCTGAATCTTTGATACCCAACTTTGTGCATAGGGTATGGAACAGATTCATTAGCTCATGCACATATTGATCCCTTTGTTGCCATAACATGGTCCATTGTATGTACTTGTCCTCATAACTCCCCATGGGATAGTATTGTTCCTTGATGGCATCTCGAAAAGAATTCCAAGTGGGTATAGCTTAAAATAGAGAGTGTTCTATCTCATTAGTTTTCTCACAGTAGGTTTCCCACCAGTCCTTGTCATGGGGGGTAGCTTTGAGGAGTGCAAAAATAATCTTCTCCCGATCGGAAAAATCATGAACCGAGAAATATCCTTCTAATAGATTCAACCATCTATCTATGGCATCTGCATCTATTTTACCCTGAAATATGGGAATGTCAAATTTTACTTGTACCTTAAAGGGATTCGCGCCTCTGAAGTGGCTGCTAGATGCAGATGCGCCGTCGGTGGGTATTCGTTGAAGGATCTGGGAAAAGTTATCCATCATCGTGTTGCTTTGTTTGTCGAGGGCCTCCTTGAGCAATATTTTGATAATATATCTTGCTCCTTCATCTTTCTTTTCATCCCCCATGGGCATCCGTTGAGGTTTGCGAGGATGATCTTGCAAAGGTTCCACTAGATCGAGCCCTAACTCCTTATACCTTGAATTTATTGGAGACATGCAAATAAGGATCGAGAAAAAGTAGACCGCTCTGATACCACTGATCTAGATTTATGCAGGAATGAAAAAGAATACAGAAATAACCATAAACATAGAAATATAGTGGAAATAAGGCTTCATTTCATTAATATTAAATCAAAAAAATATGCTTAAAAAATGATGGAAATAAAATAGCTAGGGTGCTAGTAGCGAATCTCTGAGAAGAGATGTGGCGACTACAGACCTCTGAACTGTATTACAATGAGGCTCGAGGGCCTATTTATTATGGAGAAACAATGGAGAATTCAAAATGTCCAAAAACCTAACCCTAGGAGATGAAGCGCCAAAACTTTGGGCCCCGTTTAGTTAAATTGGTGTTTCAACTTCCCAGGGAAGTAACTTCGCCATACTATCTCCATCTGGGGATTCAAAATGGCTATGAAAGTTCAAGACTAGAAAAACTGCTAAAAATAGTAAGTTGTGAAAAAATAAGTGAAAGAGACAATGGTGGGGCCCCAAGTGGAATATGCGGGTGGCCACCAATATCCACCTGGATCATTCCTCCCCCCTTAGGAAGCAATGGTCCTTATTGTGTTGATTTCTTCCATGAGATGAGGAAACTTCTGTTGAACTTGGTCCATGGTGAACCACTTGCCTTGGTGCAAGAGTTGGCCATCTTTGACAACCCGATACGGTTGGATCTTTTGTCGGAAAGTGTTCTTGATTTTCATGTACATGATACAATCTGTGGTGGCCTATTCCATGTAGTATGGGTCTAAATATTTTGGTGTGAGTTCTTCTGCAATGTCAGAGGTGTCCAATAGAGGTGGGAAGTAGGGACGAAGGTGGACTACATTGAATACTGGGTGCAGATCAAGGAATGGCGGAATACTCAGCTCGAAGGAATTGTTCCCTATAGCCTTGGTGATGGTGTACGACCCATATCGAAGTGGGCGAATCTTGCAGTGGGGTCCAGTGAGGTGCTCCTTCTGTAAATGTAGCCACAATTTTTCACCCACATGGAAGTTGTGTGGCACCCGATTTTGATCATGTCATTACTTGTACTTTTGCATTGGCTCTCTCCAATATTTCATGAACCTGTTGGCAGATGTGTTGAGTGCGCTCAATGAAGTTATTTGCTTTTTCAGCTTCAGACTGGACATGAGCTGAATTGGCCTGAGTAGCTACAAATGGCATGGCTACGTTAATGGGACATAGTGGCTGGAATCCCAAGCTCACCTGAAAGGGACTATGGCTAGTTGAGCTGTGGAGAGCCTAGTTATAACTGTGTTGTACATAGGGAAGGCTCTCATCCCATGTGCGTGGATGCTTTGAATTGTACATTCGTAGAATATGTACAATCATCCTGTTGATAACCTCTATCTGGCCATCAGTTTTGGGATGGAAAGCCGTGGACTTGGTGAGCTTGGTGTCCAACATTGACCAAAGGTTGGAGAAAAATGTGTTGAGGAACCTGTTATCGTGATCTGATATGATAGACTGTGGGATCCCAAAGTGAACCCGCACTTGTTCAAAGAAGAGTTTAGCAGTGGCTTCTGCTATGATATTCTTCTTGCAGGGTGCCATAATGGCCATCTTTGAGAATCTATCGACGACCACAAAAACACAGTCTTTTCTGTGCTTACTAGAAGGAAGGCCTGACATGTAATCCATGGAGATGGATTCCCAAGGTCACCTAGGGGTAGGTAGTGAAGTATAGAGCCCTTGCTTCTTGATGGTTGGTTTGGCAATGGCACAAGTAGTGCAGGATCTGATGTACTTCTCGACATCATGTCGAAGGTTCAAGCAATAGAAATACTTCTGTAGTACTGCCACTATTTTCTCGACCCCAAAATTCCTAGCGATTCGACTGTAGTAAACTTCCCATATCATCACTGCACGCTCGCTTGAATGAACACAAAGGTGTCCTAGGTGACATAATAGTGCATCTTGGAGGTGAAAATTTTGAACTTGCATACCCCCCAAGAGTGCCTTGTATGTGTAGCTGAATTTTGGATTGCTCTTGTAGAGAACTGGCCAACCAGAAGTCTCATGCCCACAAGAGTTGAGAATGGTGGTTATCTCCACGATTGGTGGTCGACTGACGCAATCTGCAACAAGATTGGTGCTACCCTTCTTGTACTTGATTTTCAAATGAAATTGTTGCAGATATGTGGGTCACTTCTGATGGCAATCGTTCTGCACCTTCCCTTGTGACTGTATGAACTGCAGGGGTCAATGGTCTATGTGGATGATTATCTCTTTCCCAAAAATGTAATGCTTCGATTGTCGACAAGCCTGCACTATGGAATACATTTATTTGTCATAAGTGGGATACTTTCGAACTGTGTGAGATAATGTCTCACTGTGATATGCCACTGGATGCCCCTGTTGAGTAAGAACTACCCCAATAACGTAGTCAAAGGCATCAATCTCGATCTCAAATGGTTGTTGCAATTTTGGTAATGTGAGCACTGGGGAAGAACAGAGGCGATGTTTCAATACTACGAACACCTTCTGTTGAGATTCCAACCAACAGAATTTTTCTTTTGCTCCTCCCTTGGTGACTTAAATCAAGGGCCAAGTGATATGAGAGAATCCCAACAGGAACATGCGGTAGAAATTAGCAAGACCCAGAAAGCTGCGAAGCTCTGTTAAGATGGTTGGGGCTGGCCAATCCCGAATGACTTGGATCTTGGCTGGATCCACATGCACCCCCCTTTCATCAATAATGTGTCCCAGATATTGAACCTGAGTCATGCCAAAAGTGCACTTCTCCAAATTGGCACACAACTTGTGTTTCTGCAGTGTTTGGAGGACTTCTCGGATGTGGTGGAGGTGCGCTTCCCAAGTTTGGCTGAAGATAAGAATGTCATCCAAGTATACCACTACAAATGAGTTGGTGAATGGACAAAAGATGTCATCCATCAACCTCATGAAGGTTTTGGGAGAATTTGTCAATCTAAAAGGCATGATGAGCCATTCGAAAAGACCCTCCTTGGATTTCAAGGCAGTCTTCCACACATCAGAGGGTTCGATTGGTACCTGGTGATACCTCGACTTCAAGTTGATCTTGCTGAAATATTGTGCTCCTTTGAGTTGGTCTAGAAGGTCATCAATCTGTGCGATCAGGTACCTATTCCAGATAGTGATCTTGTTCATCACCCGATAATTAATACAGAGTCTCCAAGTCCCATCCTTCTTCTGTACCAACACGATCGGGCTCCCACAAGGTGATGAACTTGGCCGGATGTGACCTTTCTATAGCAGCTCCTAAATCCGCCTCTTGATTTCATCATTCTCCAGAACAAAGTTCCTATAGATCAGTCCATTGGGTAGCGACGCACCTTGGGTTAGGTCAATGGGGTGCTTGAACTGACAATG
This sequence comes from Pinus albicaulis, assembly GCA_034641835.2. Classification (NCBI taxonomy): domain Eukaryota; kingdom Viridiplantae; phylum Streptophyta; class Pinopsida; order Pinales; family Pinaceae; genus Pinus; species Pinus albicaulis. The sequence goes on from CM076572.1 coordinate 880,398,164, forward strand.
TAGAGGCACCCTTGTGGGTGAGGTGAATATGTCCCCATACTCCTCGACAACCTTGTCCATTTATTGTTGTCGTGTAGAGGAGCCCATTTTGGAGGTCGTGGAAATGGTCTTTATGTCTTCTTCCTTGGGGCGGATCATGAGAAAAAATAATTTCTTTGGTTTTGAAGCCAAAACTTGCTACACATTGTTTTCGGTAACCAAAGAGATAGTGGGAGGGTGTTCGTGCCTCTAGTATCACATGCAATGTATTTCCCAAAGTAACAATAACGAGCGCGAGGTCGGGACTCATACATAGCATGTCACTTCCACAAATATGGTTGGCCTAATAATACATCGAAACATCAATAGGAGCAATGTCACACAATACCTCATCCGGCAAGGGCTTCGTCTTTATAAGGAAAGTGAAGATCCCGTCCTTGGTGAAAACCCTCGATGGTGTATGGTTGTGGGTATTGCTATGGTCGGGAAGCCTGACTTCACGAAATTTGCTGAAATGAGGAAGTTCTTTTAAGCTCCCATTGTAAATAATGAACTATATTGGGGAACCCCTTTACCCACATGCGGGAGTGGAAGAGAAGCTGCGCACTCCTTTGGATCTTAGGTTCCTCCTTACGGATATTCACAATGGCAACAGTGGAATTGGGCTACTGCATCATTAATTTGCTTCCCTTTGCCATTCCCTTGTCGGGTTTTGATTTAGAGTCGAGCATGCATACGATTTTAGAAGCCCTCATCATGCATGTGACTGCACTTGGTGAAGCATACGCAGCAGTGTAGGTGGAGCTCTTGTGGAACTCACACCACTTTCTGTGTCCTTCTTTGGCTTCACGGTGTTGTCCTTTGCTTGTGGATTGGAAGAGTTGTCTTGGGTACATGCATGCATTGGATTTTCACTTTTGTTGCCTGTAGTTTGGGGGCACCTTTCTGTTTCTTTTGATTCACATATCCAAAGTATCACTTCTTCTATTTGAATTTATGCTCAATCTTGGAAGCATGCGAGTATGCTGCACCAGCGATGAGATATCGAGAACTCCATTTCCTCCACGAATGTATGTATATGGAGACAAATGCAATACTTTGTGACAAATGTTTCCTAAAAGACCTTTGATACCCGGAAATTTATTGCACGGGGGTACAAGACAGTTCAGCTCATGCACATCTTGGTCCCTTTGTTAGTAAGTATGGTCATTGTATGTGCCCATCACTCACCCAGCTCCCCATGGGATAGTAATTGTTCCTTGATAGCATCTCGAAAGAATTCCAAGTGGGTATAGCTGAAAAGAGATAGTTGTCTTGTCCTTTTTATCACAATAGGTTTCCCACCAGGTCCTTGACATGGGGGTAGCTTTGAGGAGTGAAAAAATAATATTCTCTTGGTTAGAAGAGTCATGGTAAAAATATCCTTCTAATAGATTAAACCATCTATCTACGAAATCTGCATCTATTTGACCCTCAAATGTGGGAATGTCAAAGTTTACTTGTACCTTAAAGGGAGTCGCGCCTCCCGAGTGGGCTGATGGATGTGAATGCCGATGGGTAGTCGTTGAAGGATGCGGGCAAAGTTATCCATCATCGCATTCCTTTGTTTTCGAGGGCCTCCTCGAGCAATATTTGATGGGTCCCCTGTCCCTCATCTTTTTCGTCCCCATGGGGGGCGGTCGTCGGGGTTTGTAGGGCGATCTTGCAAGAAGGTTTAACGAATCGAGCCTAACTCCTTATACGACCGCGTTGGTGACATACAAAGAAAACGAGAGAAAGAGAAAACACTGCTGCGATACCATGATCCGGTTATGTGGGAATGCAAAAAAATACACATGTAACCATAAATACAAATGTCACTAGGTGAAATAACACTTCATTCATTGTTAGTATCAAAATTATTTAGCCAGACATAATGGAAAATAAACTAGCTGAGGCGTTGGTGGCTTATCTGCGAGAAGAATGTGGCCGCTACGAGCCTCTAAACTAAGTTAAATGAAGGCCAGAGGCCTGTTTATTGTTTAGAAATAATGGAAAACCCTAAAATCCAAAACCTAACCTAGGAGATGAAGTGCCAAAACTATGGGCCTAGTTTGGGTAAATTGGTGTTTCAACTTCCGGGGACGTAACTTTGGCATACGATCTCCATTTGACGTGAACCATGCCTGGAGTGAAATATTTTTAAAGACTACAACTTTTTATGTGAGAAAAATCGGTCCATGGACCCATGTTTCTCCCGAGTTTCCCAAAAAATGTCATTTAGGGCATAAAATGGCTTGAAGTTCAAGACCGAAAAGCTTTGCTAAAAAAAAGTAAGTTGTGCCGAAAATGAAAAATTGAAAGAGACAATATGGTGGCGCCCCAAGTGGAATAGGTGGGTGGCCACCAATATCTACACAGGATCAAGGTCCAAAATTTGGAGATCTTCAAGCTCTAACATTGCGGGGAATTTTCCAATGCCTTGTCATTTCCAAAGACTTGATATCTCATATTATCGGTACATTGAGGCGATGTTTAACACACTTGTATATTTGTTTTATTAGGATTAGAGTAAGTAACAAGTGTTGACCCGAAAGTAACCCAGCTGGAAAGGATGTTTTGATTTCTTGGAACTACTGTGAAGGCATATTCTTCAAATGTTTTCGAGAGGTCAAGGCGAGGTTCACCTTGTGCTCTCGTCTCACAGGATGTGGCTAAATACTGCGCGATTTTTCTAATAACTAGCTCGGAAGTCCCCATGAAAAAATTTATTTTGGCTCATAATATCTTCGATGGTTGTAAACCCAAAGTGCCTCATACTCTTCTATATTGTTGGTGCACTAAAATTAAGTTTGTAAGAATGACCTTCTACGTGGTTATTTTCGATGTGCATCCCACACCCATGCTCTGGCTTTGCTTTACCACGAGAGCATCAAAACTCATGTTAAAAAAAGGCTCACATTCATATTTGCATCGTACAATTTCCATTTGCCCCATCTTCTTGTTCTCTATTACGGTCCTCTTCTTTACATTTCTTGTTTATTAATGTCTTCATCATTGTAAATAATGAAAGAATCAATGTTAGAATGAACGAGTAAGGGAGTATTTATGTATTTTTCTTGACACTATACCGCTGTGTTCCTTTAAAGTCTCCCTATACAATCTTCTTTGTTGTCCAAACAACTGGTATGGTAGCATAAGTCATATCCATTTTGAGGGTCACTTGAAGCTTGCCTCTCCGCAGTCACAATAAAAGCATGCCATATTTAGGAGGGATGGCGGCCACTGCTATATCACATCACTAGACTCTTGGGCAGTGTCACAGACTAAAAAGTAATATAGGTTCTTTTGATGAGGCCTAGGAATTTGACTTTGTTGGGGTCAAATGAGTACAAGTCTTTGTAGGATCTAGTTATCTCAAGGCCAGTTTCTCCTTATTTTGCTTTCGGCATAAGATTATAGAGGCACTGAATCTAGCATAGCATTGTGGAAGAGATTTTATCATAGAGAATTCAGGCCCGATATAAAATGGGGGAGCACCTCCCTCACAGGATTTGCACCCTCTATACATTGAAACAACGATTTGGGTTTATCATCATTCGATTCACGGTGTCAATAACTTCTCCTATATTCGGTTCCTTTGGGAATTGGGACCTATATACATCCTTGTTTTACGATTTGGTGAGATGAGTTGAGATCTTTATTTTTGTAATTTAGATTCTCAATGTTGAATGGTGTACGTATTTTTAGTAGATTCAAATCGGTCTTCCGAGGCACTATTTTGTGACGACTTCGATTTGTTGACTTGTGAGTAGGGATATAAGCTTGAACTATTTTGCTAGGGCTAACAATTGGTTTACTAATGCTTCTTTCCAGATCATTCTTTCAGGGATATTAACATCTTTCTTCGAGCTTTCTACTATTTCTTGGGATTATTTTAGGACCTTTTTAGAAAAATTTTCAAATTCTTTCTCTTGAGAATGTCAGTTTTCTTGCTTCTGTGATTATATTTTTTCTATGTACCTCCATGATGGAATTCTCAAACCATTTTTTATAATATTCAGACTCTTTAGATTCTGTGATTTTGAGTCGAGAAAATAAACCTTGTTCTTCTTCGGTGATGAAAACGAGAATCCTCATCATTAATTCCCATTAGGTCATTATTCTTCTTCTAGTTCACTGTTCTCCTATCTTCCTCAACCATAAATTTTCTTCTGTGAAATGAAGCCTCATTGTTCTTGTCAGGCCCTCTTTGTTCTCTCTATCTTATTTGAGGGGGTTTCTTCTAAAGTCTTGGTTTCTATTTTGAGGGGCTGATTTGATATTCACCAAGATAGCTCTCTCATTTATATTTGATCCTCTCCATCATTCTCTCCATAGTCCTCACTAGGTTATCAATCTTAGCATCGGATGTGGAAGGGCGAGGCTCTTCCCTTATAGTGACTCTCTTCTCGTTTCTCATTCTAGACCTTTGCAGTAGGGTTGGCTTCTGCACTTACTGCACCCCTATGCATGTATTCTGATATGGGGATCTCTTCTGTAAGTTGATAAGCCATCTGCGGATCGAGCTATGCGGGGAATTTCATCGGGGCTAAGCCTTGTGAGGGTTTTCATGTAAGGAAGGGGAGTGCATTGTATACACTATTAAGCTTGGTTTTTTGATAGTCTTGGACACTCTCTCCAACATTTCTATTGATGTTTTCATATTCGGCAAAGATTTGAAGAGGATTTTCTTAACTTCCCATTTATTTATGAATAGTTGATGAAGGACGGGGAAGGTCATGGACACTATTTGGGGTCAAGCCCTTAGACCATGTTTCATTCTCCCCCAAAAATTTAGCTTAAACATTCTCAATTGAATTAGTTTCATCATCTATCTCTTGGTAATTCGAAAAGAGTCATTCATTTTGTCCACATTTTTTCGATAGTTTGAGACTGATTTCCATCAAAATGTTGGATTTTGGTCTGATAATCCTGTGGCATAGGCACCACGAGTGATAGTAGTGCCAATGGAGCTGGGGCTACCATAATTGGTGAGGGGAACCCAAGGAGATTAATAAGAGGGAGGGTTGACCGAGGAGGTGGAGGATTAAATGGAGAAATTGGACGATGGGTGTATGAGTGAAGTTTAGGCACTCTAGTGGGAAATATTTCAGAAATAGTGAGGCTGTGAAGATACACCTAAACAAATTCAGAGTGAAGATTTAAAGGCAAAATTAGAATTAGCAGAGGAAATTTTTTAGTAGACGATTATTATACGAGAATGTTGAGGTAAGCATCATCAATAGTTGAGAGTGAGGTTACGCTGCAAACCCCTAAGGAGTCAAAGTGTTAGTGAGCGAAAGATCAGTTTGGGTGGAGGTGGAGAGCTTTCCAACACGAAAATTTGTTGTAAAATAGATGGGTTTAAAAAGCTTCTCTGCGTTGTCCAATTAAAGAGATTTTGTCATGAACAAACTTTGTTCAAAGTGTAAGTACGAGCGGATGTCCTTCGAGGTTGCGAATTTTCGGGGAGGAACTGCAGCAGAAAGAGACATAATAGTTGGAATCTCGACTCTCGGGGTTTTTCTTAAATTTTCTCCAGTTTTTCAACTATTGTGCGAGGTTTTGGGTCAAGATGGAAATGCAGTAAAGATTCTTACGAGAGCACGAATTTGGACTCAAAGCGGGGGAACGGGCTGAATGTTCTACAAAAGATGAAAAAACCAATCTATGGAAAATACTTGAATACGATATTTTGGTAGGGTTGCGGAAGTTACGATGAAGAATATTAAACTTATTCAGCAGGGTCCCAATTATGGTTGCAATTATTTTGTGTCCCTATAATTTACAAGATTGGCAATAATAAATAGTAGAGACAACATCAAACCACTTTAGGTCGAGGACCGAGCTTCTAGTCTCGGAGGGCTCTCTCTCACTGTGAATTTAACTTGATGGTTATAAATGTTGATATAAGGCTAGTTATAGAAATTATGAGGTTTTTGTATTTATTAGTACATGTGGTTGAATGATTAGAGGTACAATGAAACTTAATCCATTGGTATGGAGTCATAAAAGGCTGAATTGTTCATCGATATTTCAAGAGCATTCATTGGGAAACCTAACTATAGGACTGAGTCTTACGCTTGGTGAATATGAGATGAAAGAAAGCGATCAAGGTTCGATAATAGCTAAAGAAGTGATTAAGAATTATTTAACTATACTTCGGAAGAAAAAATTAAGATAGTAAGCAAAAACGAATTAAGGTGCTCTCTCAACAAATATTAATCTAAATTTTTTTGTTTTACAATCGAGATAAATTAATGCACAACATAGAAAGATAGAGAAAACATTAACACGAGAGGAAAAAACATCACCATTAACATAGCTCAAAGGATCCTGTGAACGGTCTTTTATTATTGATGCTCGGCAAAAACTACAATGCTCCAATACAGTCTTTTACAATGTAGTGTCTAACAACAAGGTCAACCACTTGATAATGAAAATATAAAGTAGTATTTAACTACTGGCTTCACTGCTAGTTCCCTAATACGCCAGAAATATTCAATAACTACAAATTAATTATAACTTGACTATTTTGTGTCATACCAAGGCAAGAAAAAAATATCTACGGAAAAACACCGACTTTAACATTAACCACATTTTGTAAAGATTAACTTTGGGAACTCTTCATAAATAAAAAGAAGTAGGTTGAAGGTGGTGAAATTAGTCACGAAGAGGAAATATTAAGCAGCCTTGACATACGCTACTTTTTAGTTCATTATTATTGAATTATTAAATATGACTTTATGTTGGATTTTCGAATCGATCGGTAGTTGTGTTGACATGTTCATCATGCCTTTTTTAGTCACAGTACATACTGGTGCCCCGATTTTCTTTCTGGAATGCTCGTACCTATGACCTATCGGTAGGCTTAATCACCTCTTTTTGTTGCCATAAAGATGAGCTTGGTGAGAAAGCATGTTTCGGTTCATATTTGAATGAAGATATCATTGCCTCGGAGGATATCCAAAACAACATTTCAGTCACGTTCCTTTAATGTTTGCAAATTTGGTGAGTTGCCCTTAGCTACTTCCATGATTTTGGTCATGTAATCTCCCTTTTGGAATAGCTTGTTGTTGATAACATATAGTGAGGCGGTCCTTTGCCCTTAGGGGCTCAATCTTGGTCGAGACTCTGTCGTGGCCATATCCAATTCTGAGCACTTCTCTTCTAGTTGCCTCACCAAATTCCTCTTAGTAGAGACCCCTTACTAAGTATGGTTTCTATCTTATCCTGTACATCCATCTCTTCTAGTTCAAAAATGGTTTTACAATTCCAAGAATTTATGATCTTGGGAGCTATTGTTGGCATATTTCCCAAATCACGATTTTCCTTATCGATAGCCACTTTGAATTTTTTCAATTAGCTCCTTTTGTTTCAAAAAATTAATGCTTGGATGTAATATACATTCCATCCATTGTCTCTGTAATTTCTCCCAAACTATTAGCTTCATTTGACCCAATATCTTGTTGGCAGCAAATTCCTTACGATTTCTCCAACGCTACTGTCTTGCTTCTTGTCTATCTCATAGGCAATTTCTGATCTTGCTAGGAAGTCCCTCGGTGCCAATTTGAAGCCTCCAACCATGATCTCCTGTGATTACGAGGTCATACTTTCATATCTTTGGACGGTGATCCATCCCACTAGATGCTCTAGTAGTTTGCGGAACAACTTATGGAACATGAGATAAAGGAGAGATTCTAATGGGATAGATGTCCTAGAAGTTGCTTCTTCTTTTTCCTTCGATAGCTTCTCCATCTCGGTCTCCATTTGTTTGATTTGGGGAAGACTATTCAATAACTAACTTCATCAATTATGAATTACCTTGTCTCATCTTCTTCAATGCCCTTAGCTAAGGAGTGATACATCACTTACATCTTGAGTTGTTTTCACAGTACGCTATGTCGACATTCTTTTTCTTCAAAGCACCATCACAGTTGAACATTGTTTGGTTCATGCCCAACCACTATTATATCTTCTAAAGTCTTGATCCTTGAGTCTCTGGCCATGACATATATCCTTCCCCCATCTTGTTTGTGATTGGGTATAGATAAAGAGAGCACTTGTAGTTTGACAAGCTCATAGCATTGCTGTCAAGGTTGAAACTGCCATCTCTGATGCGATTGTATAATTCTGCTCTGGTCAATAGGATGGATGTCCTTGGAGCGGGCAGATGATGCTTTCTTATAATCTCTGCTCCTTGGGGATTTGTCGGGACCAAGCTCATCTAGGAGTCTGTCTGCATCCTCCTTTTGATGTCAAAATAAAATAGGAGCACCTTTTGTGAACTTTAGGTCTGCTTACAAAACATTGTATGTATTAGTCTTGACACCTCATTCGTCAAATTTATCTCTTTGAATATCTCAAAGGCAGACTTCACTCTCTTGGCCTTCTATGGTGGGTACGGAAGCACATGCATGTAGACCTTACAAAATGGGAATACTATGGTGATGATGTGGGTGAGGCCAAACTATCTCACCTGCGTGATGACTTAGGGGTATCCATGATGTGAATCATTGTACGTGTCTGATTCATCCTCTTAGTCGATATCCATATTAATTTAGGCCCCTTTTCCTATATTTTAGCTTGAAATATACGCTAGAGGTATCCATCCTTTGAAGGAGTGATTGATCCTCTCTTGGCCCTCTTGCTCCCCTACCTCCTTCTATGGTTCTTTCCCACATTGTCTTCTTCTTCTTCTACATTCCTCCTTTCTTGTGTTATTTGGGGTCTAAATACCCACCAATGGATATCATGGCTTCCTCATCTTCTTGGAGGGTGTTGATTTATTTACCCACAAATATTTTTGTCATAGTGCCAATCTGCATCCCACACATTTGGGGACCATTTTCGATGACTTATGTATTTTCCGCCTGCCTTGAAAGTAGTGTCATTGCATCCCTTGGCATGTGAAGAACATTTCCTCTGTTGACTATTCACAGAGCGAGGATCTAAAAAACATATGATTTTGGGTCGGCGGTGGTATGCGGTTATGGCCTCGCGCCCACACCGAAATTAACACGGGCCTCGTGCCCATTAGCATATGTCTCAATGGACTACCTTTTGTAGAAGTTGTTTTTAAAATTTTTTAAAATAGAAAGCAAAGTTTCCATTCCCAACCACTTTGACGGCGGAGTCATCATGGTTTGTTCGGGTGAATAACGTTGAAGTCCTTCCTTTAGCTTCTTGTTTCCTACATTTGAGCGACTTCCCAAAGGATAAGGACTCCCTTCCACATTATGAGAGATCCCAAACCACCTCCTCCTCTATAAATACATCACTGTCTCACATAGTTTCAACTAGCGAATAGTCCTTACTATATTTGGTGTGAGATAGAGAAAAAAGAACCCATTGTCTAGAGCAGTTTTAGGCCCATTACCTTGCCAAGTACGATCACGAATGCTTGAGGCAACGTTTAGTGGATTTCTCGAAGGGCTGCAACATCAAGGCTTTTAGAAGTTTGTAAATTATTCTCTCTGCCAGTAATACATGAGCGATATTTTGGTTCCGTTTGCGTTTGATATGTTTTAATCTGTGCAATAATTTTGATTATGTATTGATAAAATAGTTATGAATGTAAGTATGTTTTCATATGTTGTCATTGTTCTACGATCCTTGTGCAAGTACACGGATATTACCAGCGCAACATGCGAAGATGAAGATGGAGATCAACGCCACAAGCTATGACAAGAAGCGTTGGAACAAAGGTAGGTCATCTATCCCAACTAGGTTTCATTCATAAACTATGATTAAAGTTAGCATGTTCGTTCTTTTGAACCATCCTAGGGCTAGAGGATCGTCTTTGTCCGCAAAGGATTTACTGCATAACAAGTTGGAGAATCCAATGAGGATCGGTGTGTTTTGTCTCTTGTTTTTTGTACGAGTGTTTTGCTTGTTGAGTCAACTTTGGTCGTTTCATGTTTTTACTGCTTTGTTTTCTATACGTACATTTTCATCCATCTTGTTTAGTCCCAAGTGTCCGATAGAGCCTTTTTATAGGTGGTTTATTTTTTCCCATGGTTTTCTTGTTCGGTGCTATTATTTAGCAGGCAGTCTAAGCACTTGGAATCAATTGCCTGTTGCTTTGTCACAGGTGTACAGCCTAGTTTAGTACGGATTATAGCTAAATAGATGTGCCGAATCTTGTAGGATTAAATTTTAGCAATTATCTTCAGAGTTTATTAGTTTCTCTTGCCTTTGGAGTTTTTGGATTTTTGGTCCATGATTTTTTCAGCTCTCTTGTATCATTCTTCCTGGAAGTTATTTGTCCCTCATATTATCGGTGGGTTTATCACCCTAGGGTTTCTAGAATTGCCTTGTGTAACATTGATTCTCTCCTCCTTGCTGAGCCTTGAGTTGAGTTTGAGTCGATTTGGTCTTTGTCGTTTCAATTTTTGACTAATTGTTTTAGCTTTTTTTGGTTCTACATGGCTTTGGTTGTTGAATAGTCATATTGAGTTTCATTTAGCTCTCCATACGTCACCCTTGAGCATATATTACATTTCTCAACTGGCTTAGGATTAGAAAGCCCCTTTTGTGAAGAATTGCATCTCTGTTTGAGTGTGTTTTGATGCTTGTATTGGGTGATCTCTTTACTTACAAATCATTACATTCACATTGTAAAAACTAGTGTTCATTTTGCTTTATTTGTGTAATAGTGCACTTTGCTTCTCATTTATCTAAAAAGAAAAAAATTTGCATTTTTTCTCTTAGTTTGAAAATGAAAATTTTTCTTTTGCATTAGTAGCTTTTTTGTAAATAAGGGAAAGACTTTCGTTTTCTTCTTTGTTTGTCTTAGATGCATTAGGGATGAATTTTCGTGCCTTGTTAAATTGATTGCTTCTTGAATTTATAGATTAATATCCCTCTCTTAGTCGGCCAAATCATTGGTGAGACCAGATTACTTTCTTTTGCATATAGTTACTGCATTAAGAATTGAGATCACATTCGATGAGAGCTGTGAAATTGCAACATTAATTCGGATCCAAATTTAAAATGAATTCAATCAACCTGAGAAGGGTGGAAACCTAACACATATTGTAGAGGTCTAGGCTAGTGACATGTTCCGGCCATCATTAAGCCTAGTAGCTATCGTTCACTATACGGCCGTTAGACAACGCTAGCAGGCTACACTCTGCGTGCCATCAAGTATATAAAGGAGACCCTCTTGGTTGCAATCACCCACATCCATGGAGATCTGCAGAATCCTCTTAGCCACTGTAATATTGATACTGTGAACACAACATTTGGGGAGGCTATGCTTGTATGTCTTTCGAAGTCCTTAGTCATTCTCTTTCATTTGCTCACGAGTGTATATTGCATTTCATGGAAACTTGGTACCCTCTTGTAGATTTCACGAGTAGGAATTTTGGTATTTTCGCGACTCTCTAAATTGAAAATATCCTCAAACACTTCATGCTTTCTTTCGTTCAATCTAGAAGCCAGCCCGAGTCATCTTTTGCCTATTTCTTGACTCTTAAAATATGAAACAACACAATTTTGTTTCAATGTCATATGTCCAAATTGCCACTACGATCATATACCTTCAGGTATTTTATTGGCTAGTACTTGATAATTCCTTAGAGTTTGATCTTGAAGCCTCGGAGTGGTTATCTTAGGTTCTCTTCTCTTTGAAGACCTGATCCTTAGTGGTGGAACCCTGGTTGGTCATCCTCTTGTCATTTACCCCCTCCCTAGTGGTGATCCTTCTCCCCGAATTTTCTCGAGAAGAATCTCAGCAGGTCGATGCAATGACCGATTTTGGTGATGCAATGTTAGGTATATTACCTCTCGCTACCGATCTCCTCTTGAAAAACCCATTTTATATCAATTGGTAACCTCGGGATACTTGGTCTAGTTTTTGGAATGAGGAAGACTTTGCTCTAGTTACTTCAAAACCATATTTGTGTACTTCTTTATGCGCCACTTCTAGTCACCTTTTAAATGATCGAAATGGCTATCAAAACATAATTCTTGGTCGTCGATGATGAAGAGCTTTATGTTTTCTAGAGGAGATCATTGTCTCCCTCCTGAGAAATTTCCTTACATCTCGAGTCCTTCCTCACAACTAGTGTCACTTCCGCGTGGTTGTCGTACTTTGGGTTAGATCATTTCTAGCGTTACATCACTGTACTCGAACCGGAAATATAATTCAATCGATAAAGCTCTATCGGGAAACAAGTTGTCTCTTGTTATCGAGGCATCACCCTCGACTCCCATGACTTCGATGATTTTAACTTATAAATTTCGTATTCGACCCTATTTGTGTGGCTATTACGTACTTGTTATTAGTATGACTCCATCATCGTTGGTGTCTTATGTTATTTCGAAAAGGGTCCATTTTTATGATCCCCACAGTACTTGTTATGCCCATTTTGAATGGATCACGAGTCTCACGTTATGGGAACCCCGACTTTACATTAGTGCGCCTATAGCTTCATACCCATTCCCCATGAGTTTTACATTTGATACAGGTATCTTTTGGCATTCAACGGCGAAATTCCTCCCTCGGGGGTTCTCGGTAGTTGAAAACTTGGTAATCCTCTGCATCATTATGATGTGTATGGTAATCTATCTATTTACCTGCGATTGATCCCAATCGGACAATATACCAGTGAGACAACCTATGGTCCTCGGGACAACCCTTATGAGACGACCTTTTGTCGACAGGGGCAACCCTCGAGTCCATAGAAACGTGGTTTGGAAGGACAACCCTTATAGGGACCTTCGGTCCAGAGGACAACTCTCGAAGGTCTGCTTTGGTCAACCTGTTGTTCAACGAGAGCATCTTATGTTTTACGGAGGAAAGAATATGTCCATCACGGAGGGGACAACCTTTTGTGTAGCCGGCATCGACCTTACGTTCAGCAAGGCCAAACTTTTGTATATGAGACAACCCTACGGTCTTGTGCCGGTCAAATTGGTCTTTAGGGGAAACCTAGCCACTTACCAACCATCGAATAGCCTTTTCCACAAGGAAACTGCGTTGGCTCTCGGCGTCCGAGCCAAACTACCCCATACGGACATTATCCAACCTCGATGTTTGGGTCCAGTGCACCCGAAGAGGCTTGGCTTAGGTTTTTAGCCTCAAACCACCACTTACACATTCCCCGAGGTCAATCTCGGGTGGTATATAGTGTACTGAGCGTGCACCACATCCCCTCAGTGTCAATCCCCGGATAGTCGAGTGCGCCTCCAAACCTTTGTATATTCCTCAGGTCAAACTCAAGTGTTGTATAATTCACCTCAAGGTAGTGCTTATATTACGCAACAAAATACATATGTTATAGAAAGGACCTAGGTCGTATACTCCATAATCAATATCACGGAGTCACTCAACACATGTATAGAGCGGAAGACTATCGGGCTTATAACACCTATGAGCCGTACGTCCAGAAGTACAAAAACATATGGGGGTAGATTTCTCTCAACTTGGGTGGAATCTGTTTTCTTGGTCTTTATCAACGACTGCTGATACCTTTCAATCCTCGATTACCTTTCCTTGTGACGTTGAAATTGATCGATGTGACAAAGTTGATAAACTGATCTGCTCTTCATAATCTATTGCCTCGGTTGAGCTAAAATTCCTAGCGATTGCCCCAAAATTTGGGAGCAGAGTACGGAAGACCTAAGTGCATGTTATGACATATATCTTTGGTGTTCCTCTAACTCTTGGGTTGACGATTCAATTTGCCTCTATATTTTTCAACGGACTCTCAACGGTGCCAACGCGATGGTACATCGAACTATCCCGCGACGTCTTCCAGGGTGCCAGCTCTTTAGCCACTGGCATTTCTCACGCACTTTCGATTTACCCGGTTTGGTATGAAACTAGGATGCACCTCCTCACATCCTTGAAACAAGGTCCAGAGATACCCATATCTGCGTCATATGTCTTTGTTGTTTGATCGAGTTTGAAGTTACGATCAAATTTTAACTAATTGGTTCACTACCTCCTTCATTGCTACGATTTCTAATGAAATTTCTGTGGGGGCATGTGTTACTAAGGAACAATACATATGATACTTGATACCTTGATCTTGTGTATTCTCGATTTAAAGCACATTTTATGAACTCTTGCACGATGTGACACCAGAACTTGAAAATGTGATGATGCCATCTATCGATGGTATCATTAGTTCTATGTCTCCAGAACTTCTCGAAGTATTCTTCAAATCCTACGAATAAAAAATCTACTCCTTCCAACAATCACACAGCACGAACCACCTCCAAATTCTGGTAAAAACCATGAAATGTTTTCCGGTCAATCATGAGATAAAACTTCCAAAGGGAAAAGAAGAGTTAAAGGTAAGGCCAAAGTCGATGCTAAGCAGGATTCTGCAATCTCGTCTTTGATGGTAGTTCAGCAGCCTTATTTGAAGAACCCTTGTTTGATTTGTGACAAAGAGCATTACACCAAGGATTGTCCATGACGGGCAGTGAGTCGGTCTCAAAACTTAGAGCACTCTAGTGATTTCTTAAAGAACCTTTCCCATCACAAACTTAGTTGGTAGAAAACCTTAGTCCTATTGCCCCATTTGGCTCTTAGGTTTTCATGATGAACGGTCCTACATCTATTTCTGTTAACGACCGATCGAAAATTATGCCGAACCACATAAGGTAACGAGGAAGAAGTCTTGCTGATGGTCCTCCTCCCCGCCGCCCGGAGCCCTCTTGATTGAAAAGGCCCGATGCGAGCCCATTAATACTGACCCACCCTCCAAAGGTGTACTACGTAAGTCTTCCTATAATCCTAATGCTAGTCACTACTACGACATTACGGTATTGTTGATTTGGCTCGAGGTGCCATACGCTATGTCTTGCACATTGAAGTAGTTCGAGTTGTCTTGTCTCAATGAAGCTTTGCTATATTCTATCGGAGGGTTGATCCATGATTCGAACCTTGTCACTTTCGATTTGGAAAATTTCATCCCACGTCTCCTCACGACTTGCGCTAATCATTCCAAGTTGGGATTAATGAAAATAATATCCATCGTGTGGTTGTGGATGAGGGTACACCTACGTGTGTCACATCATCTACTTGCTAGAAATCCATTAGTTCTCTAGCCCTCAATTCATCTCCAAACGCTTTAGAATATTTTGATGGAAGAGAATGTCACCCTCTCAGTGTTCTCGCTATTTCACCTATTATGTTAGAAGGGAAAACAATTAACGTTGAGGTTGAAGTCGTTTATGCCAAGCTCAATTACAATCTTCATCTAGGTCACAGTTGGACTCATGCCATTTTGTGGGTTCTGTCCACTCTCTTTCAAGTTATTTTATTTCCGCATGAAGGAAAGATCATCACTGTGGATCAGTTGAAATTTTTCACTTCTTCGTCTTCCGAGAACAATGTCCCATATGTAGATCGTATTCCTACGCCTTATGAGAGCATAGGGCCGGGTCCTTTAAAATATCCTACCCTCATGGGTCTTTTTCCTCTTCCTCCGCCCAACACTGCTTAGGTAAACACGATCTTTAGGTCTTCTGATCGGTGGGTCATCCCTTCGCCTGAGCAGATTAATTCTTTGGTGATTTGATGTCGTTAAGCCCAATAGAGATTTATTATTGTGAACTTATTTCAGCTTCAGCTCCTCCACCCTTTAATCATGCTCCTTTGAGTATGTCTCTTGACACTTATTCACAATCCCCTTGGCTTGGGGATTCATATTTGCCCGATCCCTTAAACGAGATATTTCCCGCTGATGAGGACATCATGGAAACTATGTCTCTGGAGGATACTCCTTGGGACGATAGTCATCATCGTTCCTCTTTTATGCCTGGCCTTGGGGCCATGTCTACTTGTCTTGAGAAATTTTCTTCTCAAGTTACTTCTCCTCCGCTTCAATCACCTATTCTGACACATGAAGTATTTGGGGAAGGTAGCTTGGGAAAAATCACACAAACGATGCCTATCGACATCTCTGTTAAACCAGGGGTTGTCGAGATCATCCAGATTGGGGTGACCTGTTCTCCTGATGAGATCGAGGTCTATACTAGTCTCTTCTACGCGTTTCATGACATTTTTTCTTGGTCTTACGAAGAAATTCCTGGCATCGATCTGAGTATAGTGGTGCATGAGATTCCTACTTATCCTGGTGCAAAGCCTGTTCACCAGCGTCTTCATCCTCTGCACCCTAGAAAGGCGACCGCTATTAAAGTTGAAGTTGAAAAACTTCTTCGAAATGGTTTCATTTATCCAATTCCCTTGACATAATGGGTTTCTAATATTGTTCCTATGGATAAGAAGTAGGGTACTATTCGTGTCTGTGTAGATTACCGAGATATCAATCGTGCTTGCCCTAAGGATAATTATTCCACTCCTTTTATTGACCAGATCATTGATGAATGTGCTGGGAGCAAGATATTTTCCCTTACTGATGGGTTTTCTAGATACAACCAGATTAATATTCTTCTAGCCAATCAACACAAGACTGCCTTTATCTATCCTTAGGGTACTTTCACCTATAAGAAGCTCCATTTTTGTCTTAAAAATTCTGGGGCTACATTTCAATGAGGAATTTTATATTATTTCCATGATATCAAGCGCATTGTTCAACCTTACCTGGATGACCTTCTAGCTCATTCGACTAAGCGTAAAGACCACCCAGATCATCTTCGTCAAATATTTCTTCGCTATTGATGCTATAACATTCAGTTCAATCTGCATAAGTGTGTTTTCTGCATTGATTCTGCTAGGCTCCTAGGGTTTATTGTCTCTAAAGAATAAATTCATCTTGATCCCCTCAAAGTTGAAGCTATTGTTAATCTCCCCTCTCCTTCCTCCTTACATCAGCTAGAGAGTCTAAAAGGGAAAGCTAACTTTCTGCGTCGTTTTATTTCGAACTATGTTAAAGTGGCCAAAGGATTTACGCGATTAATTAAGCAAGGCGTCCCATTCCTTTGGGATGCAATCACCCAAAAATTCTTCGATGCACTGAAGACATTATTTGTCAATGCTCCTCTATTGTGTCCTCCCAATTATTATCGCGATTACTCCCTCTATTTGGCTTCCGCGTTTAGCACTATTGCCATGGTTCTGGTGCAAGATGACGATGATGGTGATGAGCACGTCATCTATTATCTGTCTCGTAATCTTCTTGATACTAAAACACATTATGCACATGTCAAGAAGTTGGCATTGGCTGCTGTTGAAGCTGTTCAATGTTTTCGTCATTACATTCTATTCCGCACAGTGACCATGATTTCTAATTGCAACCCCATGACTTACATATTGACTCATCAATTGCTGGGGGGGAAAATAATCGAAGTGGATCGTTATCCTCCAAGAGTTTTATTTGGAGTTTACTACCGTCAAATCGAAGAAATCATTGGTTTTCGCTAACTTGATTTGCTCTCTCCCTTTTTATTCTGCTCCATCTAGTTTCGAGGAATGCATTCCGGACGACACACTTTTTCTTATTAGCACCCTCGATCCTTGGTACAGTGATATCATCATATATCTTCAGACTTCCACCTTCCGATTTGAGTTGATGAAGGATTCTCGACGATGCATTCGCTATCATTCGCAACCTTATCACATAGTCAGAGATACTCTCTACCGCATTGGAGTTGATTCTGTTCTCCGCCGGTGTTTTTACTCTCGAGGAGGCTGAAAAGGTCCTTAATGATTGCCACAGTGGCGCTTGTGGTGGTCACATGTCTGGATATGTTACTGCACAGAAAATTCTTCATGCAGGATATTTCTGGCCCACCATCTTTAAAGACTCCATTGTTGTTGTCTGTAAGTGTCACAATTTCCAGATTTATTAGCGCAAGATGTGCGTGCTGCCCACACACCTTCATCCCGTGATTATTGTTGGTCCCTTTGTGAAAGGGGGCATCGATTGTATGACGTGTAACCCTCACTCGGCCGAGGGGCATGCTTATATTATCGTCGTCGTTAACTACTTCATGAAATGGGTTGAAGCAATGCCTACATTTACAGTTGACGGTAAGGCAACCGCACAATTTCTATTCAATCATGTCATTACTAGGTTTGATGTCCCTCAAGCCATTGTTACCATTCATGGTTCTCATTTTCGTCATTACATGATGGCTGATTTGACTTCTAAGTTGGGTCTGCATCATGACAACTCAACGACGTACTACTCTCAAGCCAATGGCCAGGTTGAAGCCATGAACAACGTTCTCGTCACAATGCTTCAACGTAAGATTGGGATGCACAAGTCAAACTGGCATCTCATGCTGTTTTTAGCTCTGTGGGCTTACCGAAACTCAGTGAAGGATGCGTTCAGATTCACTCCATTCTAGCTTGTCTATGGTCTGGAAGCTACCCTTCCAATTGAATATGAATTACCTTCTCTCAAGATAGTTGTTGAATTTCTTCCTAATACTTCACGAGAACAAGAGCATATTCTATATTTAGAGAGGCTTGATGAAACTCACCACTTTGTTGATCTTGCCACAGAAAAAGTGGGTCAAAGATCATTTTGACCAGTCAGTTTCCCATGTTCCTTTATAGAAGGAGACCTTGTCCTCTTGTATGATGAAGCTCACGAAAAGCTAGGAGTAGGAAAATTCCAACCAATGTGGCATGGGCCCTATATTGTTAAGCGCGTTTTGTAGAACATGGCATATGAGCTAATTGATTATGAAGGTTATCCTCTGGATCAACCCAGAAATGGGTTGTATCTCAAAAAATATTATTCATGAGTTTCTCGTGCATGTTTCTTTTGTACATAGGTGTTTTTAATTTTTGTACATTTTTGGCTTGGTTTGATTTGCGAGCAGTTTTTCTCCTTATTGTGTCGTTGCTTGTTGTGTAGATGCCTATTAATCCTTATGTTGATTTTTCGGATAATGCCTCCCGCAGTACCCAGAATATGTCTTCTACAGCCTGGGTGATTTATAATCCTAATGGTGAGTTGATAGACCTTTAAAGTATTTTTCTAGGATGTACCACAAACAATGTTGTTGAATATAGTGTTGTCATTGAACTCTTAACCGAGGCCATTACTCTCGAAATTTGTGCATTGATTTTTAACCTTGACTCTCAGCTTGTCATTCTTCAGCTTAATGGGCATTATTCAGTTAGAAATCCTCAAATATTAAGGTTGTACTTGCGTTTTCATTTACTAGAAATAAATTTTGATTACATCACATATCAACATATTCCTAAATGAATGAATGCATTAACTGATACAGTAGCCAAAATTGTATTAGATAGACATTTACGTAATTTGTAAAACATCATCATCACAAGATAAGATTTCATACATGAAAATAGGCATATATATATATATATATATATATATATATATATATATATATATATATATATATATATATATATATATATAGATGTATATATATATCTAGTGTTTACATCCACGTGCATCATAAGTTCAAAAAATATGTATGTTTTGGTTACATCCTGAGACATCATGTCTCTCAAAAAATATGCAGAAATAAAAGCCTAGGTGTCTAGTCAGCATGATTCTCGTGATAGCATGTCACTGCCCTCACAAGCCACCTCAATAAATGGTGAACACAGTTTGACACCCTTGCAGTATGTCTCTGGTACGCGTGAGGAACATCATCAAATATCGCATAGTCTAGGATTCTACTGGTGAGTCCCTCCAAGTTGTGTATGATTTCTTCCTGCTCATTTCCCTCACCATGAGGGGCCACATCAAAATCACAAGGAATTCACCATGCTATTGGAGACATTATTGCAGGTCTTTCTGGGCTAAAATCTACAAATACATGGATTAACATCAAAACATGCATAATAAAAAAAATTGTAATGCTCATAAAAATAAAATAAAATGAGTCTAACCCAATGCTTCATCCCAATCCTCTCTTGCTGGGAGTGGGAGATCCGCATCATCGGTAAAGTCCGTGCCAGAATAGGGCCAGTCCTCCATGACAATCAGTTTTTAGCAGAGCCACTCAAAGAAATCTGGTCTCTAGGACATCTTTTGACCGCCTCCTAATCTTGGCATCAAATCCGCCCAACGGGCCATTCATCGCTCTTGGGCTGGTGTTGTAGGAACTATCACTTCCTGACGTTGAAAATTTGGTAGTTGTTCCAAGATGAATGGTACCAAGATGGACCCATAGCCGAATTGTTTCAGCTTACCATTCTTGCATTTAGTCAATTGGTGTTTCATATTGATTGTTACCACCTCTGCCCAGTTGTAGAGAGTGGGAACCATCCAATCTACTACAAGAAGTAACTGTGTTTTTGTGGCTTCATGTGGAGCCTGATATCCGACAACTCACGTGATGGTGTGCAACACTACTTTTAGTGCCAAATCAGGAATGGTTTGGATATCCACCTTCCCACTTTTGGATCCTTTCCTTGCCCCTCGGCACACTTTGTCGATGACCATGCTCATTTTTTCCATTGTGGGCCGGGTACCTGTCAAGATTTGTACTACCCCCATCTGTGATAATCCAGTTGTGAAATAAACATCCGAGACTTCAATCTCTAGCTCCTGATCGTGAATTATGAATATTTACCGATCAATGTCCCAGACACCAATCAAGTACTGTAATAGCTCTGGTTGAGCTCAAAGACATGGTGCCATGAAGAATTTTTTAAGCCCACAGTCCCTGAGAACATCCATGCGTCTTACATTGCCTAAGGCTTGCTCATCTTCTTCACTATGTTCTCTTTCCTTCCATTCGATCACCATTTTGATTTTTCACACCTGCGAAAACATCAATGTGGTTGTCATTAGACAAATTATTTTCTATTAAAGTGTTTGAAATGGGATAAATTATTGAATTCTAAGCTAAAATTTGTGGTCGCGGTTGGCGCACCCCCATTTGGATACTAGGCTGGTTGATGTGAGTTCGTGCCTGATACCCGCACCAACTGCTGCGCCCTAACTTGAACAAAAATCCCCCCATAGATCTAAAAATTGGGTTGCAGGCAATGAAATTTACATCATAATGAAACCAAGGATACAAGCTCTTACCTGGAAAAGACAAATTCATGATTGGCTTTCTGCATTGTCCACTGGTAGCTCCGCAAAATCACAGTGAAAAAGGGTAAAAAGTTCTCACAAGAGGTAAAATTGAAAGGTAATTTGTTTTTACTATTTTTGGCATTTTATAAACTTTTCAGAACCCTAATTAGGTTTTTGAGCATATTTTTCAATTATTTTTCTATTTTATTTCGAAAAATGGGTTTTACATGCGTTTCTTGTGCAGCAACAGGACCTCAGCGTGATGGCCATGAAGTGACGAGTTGTATTTTATAATTTTTCAGACTCGGTAAAAACACGAAAAAGTAACCCCTGGAGTCATCTTTCAGCTCTTTTCTGACTCTCGAAAATTGAAAAGATTGTCAAGTCTCTTGTCATTTTGAACTCATTAAAGGTTTTGAAATGATATCTACCAAGTATACATTTACCCCTTTTTCGAGCTGGGATGGATTATTTACGAAAAAGGAATACCTTAGCCTATTGCGACTAAAAGGTTCTCTCAGACATAGTTTTCTACCTTTTCGGATCTGTGAGACTACCTACGAAAATGGACATGCTGGAGTTTTATTTAATGCTTCTTTTCAAACTCTCTAAACATGAAAAGATGCCAAGTTATTCCTTTGTCAGACTCCTTAAAACCTAAATGACATCGGAAATCGTCACCATGACGTAATTAAGTTCTTCCTTCCTAGGGTTCATAAAATGTACTAGGATGGATTTGTCCGAAGGACAAACTTATATGACAAGTTGTTGGGTGCTAAGAGGTGTCTTTAAAAACTCCGAATTGCCTCCCATTAATTGTCAACCAGGGTAATTCCTTTTATCTCAAGCGTGTACACAATATGTGCAAGCTATTCATATAGAGAGTAACGGTAAAACCAATCGTTGAATATAGATGCAATCATAAATCTGAAGCTTTAAAGAAAGTAATTCATCTATGCATTATAATAAAAAACCGTGATTCATTCTTTAATTCAAATAATTCAATCAACTGAGAGCACTAAAGCATTAACCGAGCTCTTTCAGCTAGATCTAAACCATTGAACAAAAGGAAAGTAATAGAAATAACAGTCTATACTTTAAATAATAAAAACTAATTATTTTAACAAACAACTAATAAATCGGAAATGCACACGCAGAGGAACAAATACAGAAATCTAAATCATCAAAATCAATTCACTGTAAAGCAGAAAAACATAATATACTTGCAGTAAATGGAAAATAATAGCACAAAGAACAGCAGCGAGATTCACCAGAGACCGGGCCCTTAGCCGCCAGCGAACACTGCTTAGTTACTCCAGAACAATCGAATGAACAGCAACGCAAACTATGTATTAATCATCACAATCATTACAATACAAATCTGTCTTTCAGAAATACGTTCTGCTCATTACAAATGATGCGTAAATGAAATATACACGACACAATACATGATACAGTCTGATTTACATTCTCTGATTTCTCCTATGTCATCATATCATCCCCCCGTCTTTGTGTTCTTCTCATTCTTTTATAACTAAAGAAAAGGAAAATGTGATCCCTCAAGATCAGGGGATCTTGAGAGATTTGCAACAGATTACTATTTTGAACAGTTGATCATTCTCTCTGATTCGTTTCCTAAATTGGCCGTGCCTTCTTTTCCCTCAATTAGATCCTGTTGTTCCTTTTTGGGAACAATTATTGTTTTATCTGTTATTTTCATCATAAAAGCAATGGGAATTAGTTTGGAAGGTTAAACCATATAAAGACTATTTCATTTATTTTTTAATCAAAATCCATTCATGATATTATTATATTATAGCACAAAAATGGATGAAGAAGAGGAAAAAGGATAGTATTTGAGAGTAAATACATACCTATTGCAAGGCTCAACATACTCCCCTGCTTACCTTTTTTCATGTCCTCATGAAAAATAAATAATTCTGATGCAAAGAAGTTAAAGAGTAGGCTGGAGAAGGTCTGTCTGTTTCAGGCCTGAGACCATGATGTCGTGCCAAGTGTGCAAAGGCTTCCGCTTCTTGTCCTTCCAGTAACTCATAGTTAGGATGATATCCTTCAGGAGGATACCAAATAATGGGGCACCTATAGCGACATCCCACCAAATAAGGTCCTCCTCTTAATATAAAGTTGTCATATGGGATTAACCGTCTCGAAGCAGCTTTGAAATTTCCATAATTAAATGGTTCTTTGTCTTTAACATTGTTTCTTGAAATCGTCCATATCATTTTAGATGCAACCAGGGATCTTTCTTGAATGGAGAGGAAATATGTTGTTCCTTCTAGCACAAGTTCCTTATGTATGGGCCCTAAACTCTTAGTCACACCCTCTTGTGTCACTAGTGCTTTATGCTTAGCAAAAACTTGCAGAGGGTGAGTAGGTTCACTTCTTACCCAAAGATCCAGGTTGTGTTCCTGTCTTTGGAACGAATTATAAGCCTTCAACCACTTGAGTTGGTTGACTACAAAAGAAATAAAAGCCTGAAATTGAACATCTCCAATAAAAGGGCTAGGATTCACATCCACTTCTTTATCTAATATGAAATTATGTAAATAAAATTCACAAAGAAGCTTTTGGACCTTTACTCCATGCATCTTACAACAATTTATAAAATCTTCCATCGTCTTCAGCTCAATTGGCTTGCCGACTCTAACAGCTTTGATTTTTAACAATAAATATCTTTCTAATAAAAACAAGGCATAGTTCGTAGCAGGAGATCGACAAGTCAAGATATTCGAATATAATGAACAAATGGTGTCCAATTGATTCCTAACTCTATTCAACTAGTTTTCATTCTATTCATTTTTTCTTCTTCCTGTCTAGCCTTATCAAAAGCCTCATTCTCTGCTAGAGCTAATCCTCTAATTTTTTTTTGTAATTCCTGGTATTTTTTCAGGGAGACTGTCTGTTGTTGATGTTGTTCTAAAGCAAGTTGGGATTGCATTAATTCTTCCTGAAGCTTTAAAACAATAAGGTCCTTATTTAACAAGGAATCCTCAGATTTCTTCTCTGTTTGGGTGCCAATACTGTGAAAGAGTACCTTTTCAGTTTGTATTTTCTTATTGTGGGAGGACCAACCCTCCATTTGAATAGCTATATTCACCATGTTCTCATGCAAATCAATCTGGTGGCAATTGTTCTAGTGGAAATGAGTTCTGTTTGAATCCCCACTGATTTATTTTCGCATTTTAGTGTTTGTGTTGCTACAGAAGTCACCTCAGGAGCGGTGCTCTGTGTTTTCCATTGTTTTATTTTTTGTTGTAACCTTTTAACTATCTTTTGGAAGTTCCAGTATTGTTGTCGCAACTTCTTAAGTTTTGCTCCGGCTCCTAGGTTCTTTCAAGGAGCATCTATTTTCCTAACAGGTTTATCAACTGTTTCTAAGG
Source organism: Pinus albicaulis (assembly GCA_034641835.2). Lineage (NCBI taxonomy): Eukaryota > Viridiplantae > Streptophyta > Pinopsida > Pinales > Pinaceae > Pinus > Pinus albicaulis. The sequence goes on from CM076572.1 coordinate 880,422,504, forward strand.
CTACTTGTTGGCCCTCAGGGCTGTGTTCCAAAGGAACTATATTGCCTGACTTATTGTCAGATTCATGACCAATGTCTATATATACAGACTTCTGTGGGTCCTCCTGGCTTAACAAAATTGTATCACTAGACTGGTTATCAGATTCCTGTGCAATTTTTGTGTCTATAGCCTCTTGTGATGGAGGATTTTCTATGTGCCTGGAATTCTCCAGGGCTTGTGTTTTCAATGTTCTAGGGCAAAATGGTCTTCCAGGTTGCATGTATACATCGAGATTCGCTAGGACCTCGGCTATTCCTAGCTCAAAATATGGTCCAGCTTCAACTTCCAATTCATAATCTCATTCTTGTTCTTGTTCTTTTTCTTCAGGTTCTGATTCTGGCTCAGCCTCTTCCTTAGGCTCTTCTTCTTGTTCTGGTTCTGACCCAACTTCTTCTTCTGGCTCTTCCTTTGAACCTGGTGTCTCTTGTTCAGACTTTGGCTCTTCCTCTGAATCGGATGCTTCTTGTTTAGACTCAAAATCCCCTACCCTAACTGGGCTGGATGTCTGCGCAAGTTGATTGCTTTCGTCCGGTATATTTACAGACATTATCTGGGCTAATTCAATTCTTATAGACCTCCTGCGTTTGTGAGGTTCGACCCTTGGACGGGCAATCCTTTTTCTTTTTGAGACAGGGTTTTGCTGACTTGCTTCCGCAATTGCGGGATATTGAATTACAGGGTTCTGTATGATTTCTAAAGCCATGATGAAACCGTCCCAAGTCAAGTCGTATTGGACTAGGCTAGGACTAATGATCATTCTAATCAGTCCATGGTGACTTACCACCATTTCAGGGTGCCTAGCCTATCTTATTCTAGTAGCAGTATCGTGCAATAAAGAATTTAAAAGGGATGGCAAATTAACAATAATTTTTTGCTCTAGAACAGCTAGGAGTTTGAATTGTCGTGGCCTTACCACATCACGATTTCCATCACAAGTAATGTATTTCTAGATGATGCTTTCTAATTCCCTCCATGGTTCTACGAGAGAAGATGGTTGAAAGCCTTTGCCCTTTCTGACCAATTGTTCACCTTCGCCTTTGAAGGTCTCCACCATGTCCTGTATCGATACATGTTTTTGTGCTCATGTGGTGCCTTTTGCCAGCAGCCCAGTTACCTTGGCTATTACAGCATCTGTAACTGTAATCCTTCTGCCTTTTACCATGGATTCCCTATTATGCAAATTATGTAGAAACTCAATAGCGATTTCCTCATTTGAGGGCTGAAAACTTGTAAGATAGGATATCCATCCTACTCGAATCATAATTTCTCTTGCTCTCTCGAAGACTTCTAATACTAACGGCTCACAACGCACTGTCTTACCACCCATAGTGTTCAAATTCTTCTTACTTTTGGAACGGATGAATGTAATGGGAAGATTCAACAATGTTGAAAAGCATGGAAATACTGAAAAGCACAGTAATATTGGAAAGCACAGCAATACCGAAAAGAACAACAAATTTTAAAAGCACAACAACACAACAATACTTAGAGAGATAGAACAGCAAGTTGTTGAAACAACTAAGTATAGTTGATGTTGTTAAATTTTCACATGCTGCATAATCATGGGATATCATGTTAGTTAATGAAATAGTGACAGCACACGCATAACGAAAGTCCTCTCCCCCTCCAAAATGAGAGGTCACCTTCGACCGATTAGACGGGAAATGGCTATTTCGGCGGCAGGATGTATGGATAAAGAGTACAGCCATAAATGGTTCAGAGTACGTAGATGAATGACAGGACAATATGAAATATAGATAGAGTAGAAGCATGGTGTATAATGATAATGAATGATAAGAGGCAAGAAGCTTTAGTTGATGATAAGTTAAGTGATAGGAAAGTGAACAGCAATATGTAAAAAAGAAGGCTTTACTTACGATATTCTGACTGTGTATGATATGATTGAGTAAAAACATAAACACATCCATAAAGGTTCAAAGTAGGGAAGTATTTAGAGGAAATAATCTCTCGAAAAGAAAGATAAATGGGAAGAGGGTATTATAAGAGTTATTGATTATGGAAATGGAACTCTAATACCATAAGCAGAGCTTCTGCTGCCAACAGGCGTCCATAGCCTCGACAGAGTTTCTTTTTAACCCATGTGAGCCAGGATCTTCAATTTATAATTGAAAATTTTTATTGTTGTTCTTACATAAGAGAATAGTGTGTTGGCATGGTAACCAGATAACCACACTACCATTCACTGGGAAGTAGCAAAAGTGAGCAGGTCGGCTCGTGATGAGACCTCCTGTTCCAAGGATATTTTAGCCATCCAATGGACCATAACCCTGGTGTGGTGGCCATAGTGGGAATGTCACATTGCTACATCCTTATGAATATGGTAGGCTAGCTCTTAATGAGACCCCCTATCCTCTATCTATAGATTAGTTGTCATTACATATTTTTATGATAAATAGAGGGAGGCTCAATACTCCTTAAGAGTAGGGATGGTGTAAGAAGTTGAAACATGTCAATAATAAGAAAAATTATACCCATAATCCCATTGATAATAGACAAAGAGAATTATAACCAGGAAAAGTAGAACCAACATGGTAAAGATGATCAATCAGTATCATATACAGTAGAAATCAGTACAGTAAAGTAAAATATAAATAATTGTGTCCCTTTCAATTGTTTTAAGCCTATCATCAAGAATTTGTCTTTGTCAAAGATCATAATGTTAAAAATAGTCACTTGATTTAATAAAATCCATAAGTCTTTGTCCGAATGAAGGTACTGTACTGCAGTTCATAAAAGGAATCAAAGAAATGAAGCTGAAAAAAAAATGAACTAGAAGTGTTTGGGAAATATATAACAAGAGTGATGTTCAAAACACACAAAAAAATGCAAGAAAATAACAAAAGAGAGTGTTGTTCCAAACATGGAACAAAAAAACCAAAAAGTGTTGTTCCGAAGAGGGAACAACAAAATAAAAAAGTGTTGTTCCGAAGAGGGAACAACAAAATAAAAAAGTGTTGTTCCGAAGATGGAACAGCAAAACCAAAAAAGTGTTGCTCCGAAGAGGGAACAACAAAACCAAAAAGTGTTGTTTCGAAGAGGGAACAACAAAACCAAAAAGTGTTGTTCCGAAGATCGAACAACAAAACCAAATAGTACTGTTCCGAAGAGGGAACAACAAAATCAAAAAGTGTTGTTCCGAATATGGAACAACAAAAACAAAAAAGTGTTGTTCCGAAGAGGGAACAACAAAACCAAAAAGTGTTGTTCCGAAGAAGGAACAACAAAACCAAAAAGTGTTGTTCCGAAGAGGGAACAAAAAAACCAAAAAGTGTTGTTCCGAAGAGGGAACAACAAAATAAAAAAGTGTTGTTCCAAAGTTGGAACAGAAAAATAGGAAAAAAAAATTAAATTGGCAATCTTATTTACAAAAATAAGAAAAAAAAATGAATTTCTACAAAGATGAAGCTGCGGAAAGATTATCTTCTGCAGCTAAAACTTGCATGGTGGAGTCTTTGCATATCTGTTGACAAAAAGATTCTCTTGTAAGCGGTCTTTGGTAGAGGCACACTTGATGCCCATTTGCTTTAAAGGAACAATCAGACCCATCAATGGTGGTTAACGTAAGAGTGCCATTGTCATGTACTTTCTTTATTTCATAGGGACCTAACCACCTAGTCTGCAATTTACTAGGGAAATCTTGAAACGTGGAATCATAGAGAAGTGCCCAGTCGCCCTCATGAAATGTCTTTTTCTTGATCAGAGAGTCATGCCTTTTGGCTCTTTGTTGTTGAATAAGTGCAGTATGCTGCAAAGCCGAAAGCAGGATTTCATCTAATTCATTTATTTGTTGTAATCTATTAATCTAGGTTTTAATTAAATCTAGTCCCACTTCCTGGGCTATCCTTAGTGTTTGTATCTCAAACTCTATGGGAAAAATATGTTCCTTACCAAATACCAGTTGATATGTGGAGTATCCATTAGTATTCCTCCAAGTTGTGCAATATGCCCACAAGGCTTCTGGTAGTCGAGTATCCCAATCTCGTCTGTGCAATGAGACTGTCTTTGTTAGAATAGTTTCAAATACTTTTTTGGTGCTTTCTACATGCCCGTTTTCTTGTTGGTGATATGGAGAGGTAATTCTGTGAATAACATGATTATTTTTTCAGTGTAGTAGCAATCTTGTGGCCTACGAATTGCAGCCCTACATCAGTGATTACTTCTCTGGGTAACCGATATCGTACGAAAATTTCGAAAAGAAAGTTTACCACAGTTTCTTCTGTGGCTCTAGGTAATGCTACCGCTTCCACCCACTTAGTTACGTATTCTATTGCAACCAATATATATGATTTTTGGTTGGATAATGGGTTGATTGGCCCACAAAATATAATTCCCAACGCTCAAAAGGTTTTATGACCAGCTATCGGTGCAGGGGCATTTCATCATATTCGCCAGGGCGGCCCATCCTTTGACAACTATCGCAGGCCTGAACAAATTTCTTAGCATCCTTAAAAATCGTGGGCCAGTAGTAGCCCATTTGTAAAATTTTGTGTCCAGTTCTGCAATCTGCAAAATTTCCACCGCAAGGTCCATCGTGGTAGGCTTTTAAGATATCATAAATTTCATCTTCCCTGATACAACTACGGATGTGCATATCGGCCCCTGTGTGAAAAAGGTTTCCTCCAATCCAGGAGAACCGAGTGCTATGTTGTACTATTGATTTCCTTTCTCTGGGTGTCAGATGTTTAGATAGTTTTCCCACTGCTAAATAATTCGCCACATCTACGTACCATGGTGTTTTCACAATTACAACAAACAGGTGTTCATCCAGAAATTGATCCTCTACTGATATTGCGTCATCCGTTCTTGGCACTCGGGAGAAGAAATCTACCACAAGGTTTTCCTTCCCTGGTCGATTCCTTATAGTTACATCAAATTCCTGCAAAAGTAGCAACCAACGTGTCACTCTTCCATTCGTAATGTGTTTATTAGCTAAGTATTTAATAGCAAAGTGATCTGTATACAAAATTACAGGGTATCCAGTTATATAATGTCTGAATTTGTTAATAGCATAAATAAAAACTAAAAACTCCTTCTCTGTTACTGTGTAATTCAATTCAGCAGGGGTTAAGTTTTTTCTAATGTCATATATAGCGTAGGGTTTCTTGTCTTCTTCTTGGCCAAGAATTGCTCCAATGGATGTGTCTGATGCATCTGGTGAAATTTGGAATGGTATATCCCAGTTCGGACCTCGTAATACTGATGTTGTTGATACTAGCCATTTTAAATCTGTAAAGGCAGTATCACATTTGTCAGTCCATATGAAATCACTATTTCCTGTTAAGGCATATAATGGTGCAGCAATCTGTGAAAAATTCTTGATAAATCTACGATAATATCTAGCAAATCCTAGAAAACTACGTACCTCTGTTTGAGTGCAGGGAGTAGCTAATAAGAGAATTACCTGTATTTTTGCTGGATCTACCTGAATTCCAGCTGCTGAAATGTAATGACCCAAGATCAGACCTTCTGTCATCATCATATGGCACTTTTCGTGACTTAAACATAGGCTGGTAGCAATACATCGTTCCAGAACTTTTTCCAATGTCTATAATGCTTGTTCAAAGTCATCTCCATAGGTTGTGAAATCATCCATGTACACTTCTAATCCTTCATTTATCAAGTTTGCAAAAATACTGAGTATGGCTCTTTGGAATGTGGCAGGTGCGTTGCACAATCCAAAAGGTAATATCCTGTAGGCGAATTTTCCCCACGGACAGGTAAAGGTGGTCTTATCTTGGTCTTCAGGAGCAATCTGAATTTGGTTGTAGCCATTGAAACCATCCAGGAAAGAGAAAAATTTCTTCCCTGCCAGTGTATCTAGGACCTGATCAATAAATGGAAGGGGAAAATGGTCTTTTTACGTTGCCTTGTTGAGTTATCTATAGTCAATGCATATTCGCCATTTCCCATTCTTTTTGGGAACCACAACTAATGGAGAAACCCATTTACTGTTAGATATAGGATAGATAAAATTCACACCTAGCAGTTTTTGAAGCTCTTATTTAACAATATCTTTTAGGTGAGGATTTAATCTATGCTGAGGTTGTCGAATGGTTTTTGCATCCTTTTCAGTGTAGATATGAAGCATGCATAGCTGAGGGTCAATCCCTTTCATATCTGAGTAATCCAAAGAGAAAGCCCTTTTATTTTTCCTAAGGACTTGAATAAGTTTCTGTTGCTGGTCATCACTCAGATTACTGTTAATGTTCAGGATCTTCCCTGGCTCAATTTCGATAGGTTTTCTATTATAGATAGTGGTTATTGGTATTGTTTTATCATGGATATCTCTCAGGGGATCTTCTTCGATTTCGTTGTCAAGGACTGCTTTAATCATGTGACATTTTGAACTTAATACTATGGTAGGATGATTGATAAAAGTATTAATGACATCGTCTTCAGTTTGGTTTTTGAATTCAAGGGCATATACCATAGTTAATGGTGACCGAATATTTTATGTTAAGTATGTTGCAGGTTGCTTCCTGGTTTTCATAATAGTTAAGCTTAGCTGAGCAGGAGGGTATAAAGCTAAATTTTTCACAACATTCCCCCTGGTTATAGTCATACTGCCTATCCGACAGCTGATATAAGAATCAACAGTCACTAGCCAAGGCCTTCCTAATATTAAGGGATGTCTATCTAGATGGTTCCTATGATCAATAATCAAGAAATCTGCCAGGTATTCCCAAGTGTCAACAAAGACCATCACATCTTGTAATGTTCCTTCTGGTCTAATGATTGAGCGGTCAGCTAGTTCCAGTAAGGTAGTTGTTGGTTCCAAGGCTGTGATACTAAGAATGTCGCAAGTTGTAGTTGTGAGGATATTAATGGCTACCCCTAAGTCGACTAAAGCATTGGGAAAAGAACGACCATTTATCTAGACTGTGATAATGGGGTTTCCAGGATCCTCATATTTTACAGGAGTTTCTTTGCCTAGTAATAAATCAGATAAAGTCCCGACAACATGGACAGTAGGGGTTGTTTTTGTTTTCATCACAGACTTATTTATACATAATTCCTTAATAGTTTTGGCATATATTGGAAGATCTTGGATAGCCTGGAGGAGGGGAATTTTTATACAAATGTTCTTGAGTTCACCCAGAAGATGAAATTTAGGATATTCAATCGGGTGTGGTATCAGTGATCTTTCTGGGAATGGGGGGGAAGTGGTTATGATTTGTTCAGGATTTTTTTGTCTGGCTGTATCTTCCCCTTGTTTTATTTCTTGATCATCTACAGTTAGAGGCTTATTTGTGTGCGGTTCTTCCGGTTGCAAATCTTTATCCTTATCTAGAGTGATTATGCGTCCAGATCTCAACTTAAGCTCATTAAATTCTTTCAACTCATCTTCAGGGTCTAGACCCTCAATTATTTGTATTGACTGGACTGGTCTGTTATTTTGATTTGGGTTAGGTTGAGCTGGAAGTTGCGGTCGTATATTAGATTGAGGATTCTTCTGCAACGTATAAGGTGTTGGTAAAGTTGGTTGAGGTAGAAGAACTGTCCCCATAGGCTGGTTTGTAGATCTTTGCCAATTTGATTTCCAGTTCTGATTTTGTGAGGTGGAAGGGGACCATTGGGAGGGATAATGGTTGTTTTTCCAAAGTGGTGGTGGATAAGGGAAATTTGGCCAATTATTATTTGGATTTGACTGATTGGGCCATGGTGGCATAAAAAATGCTTGAGGTGGCAAAAAAGGTGGTTGATTCTGCCATGCTGCCCCTGAATATTGTTGAGAATTATATTGTGAGGAAGGAAAAAACAAATATGGATCGGTATGCATAACTATATGACGCACTTTCCATTGACGACCTTAGTTCAATACACATACTGGTTCCATTTCTTCTTCTGCTTCCTTGAAAACTACTTTCAATCCTGGGAGTGATGGACAGCTTTCCGTGGCATGCTCTTTAGTGCATATGGTGCATGTTCGTATCGTATCTAGGGGGCATTCTTTATGACTATGCTTCTGTCTGCAACGAGGGCATAAAATAGCCAAATTTTGTTTTGCTATAGCCTTCTTTTGCTTAGCTTGCATGACATCCAATTGTGTCATCAGGGTCCCCAGGATATCCATCTTGAAATCCTCCAACAGATTGCCGATTTCACTTCATGTAATGTTGTCTCCTAAGGTGTTGTCTCTGAGGTTTGCATCGTGTCTGACTGGATTCAGCTTGGTACTGCCCCTGGAACACTTGATGCACAAATCTACAATATCGTTATAATTTTCTTGATAAATGTCACCCTTGCCCATTATATTTAGTGTCTCTACCCATTGATCTTTCATACCTTTGATCATCGTGGTTTTTAGAACATTATCAGACAGATTTTTGTAAGGATACCTTTGCAGATTATATTAGAAACATTCTACATATTCTTCTAGAGTCTCGCTAGGCTTAGCTACCATCTGAAAAATTTCATATTTTAGTTCTCTAGTTCAGCAATAATATTGGTATTTTTTAAGGAAAGATGTTTTCATTTGGTCCCAATCATTGATGGTGCCTCCACCGAGTCCCATGAACCAATGCAGAGCTGCTCCCTTCAAAGTAGAGGGGAATAGCTTCATCTTCTGGGGGTTGGTAGTGTAATGATAACCCCTGCATAAGACATCGAATTCAAAAAGGAATGCATCGGGATCTTCTGAAGTTAGCCCATGAAAGGTAGGAATGTTCTGTAATGGGATAGCTTTCATGGGGGCATTGACATTTGTGTCAACAATAGGGTATTGCAATGTAGAAGTTTGAGTTCGCTGGTTATGAGCCATTTGGTAAAAAATATGCCAATATTCTTCAAGGATCTCTGGAGCTGGAGAGGACTTCCTAGGATGCTCACAAGAGGCTGGAAAATTTTTAATAGCACTACCTTGACCTGGAAGACTGGGTGTCCTCTGCTCAGTCACTATTTCAGGAGATCTAGGTTCTGGAAATTTAATTTCGGGATCGCATGTTTCTCCTTCTCCTTCACGAAGGTTGCAAGAATTTCCTTCTTGTGAAGGGCAGGCTTGTAAATTCTCAGTATCTTGAAAACTCTGCTTAGTCCCTTCGGTTTTACTGTGAATCTCAGCATTAGCTACAGATGGTGATTCTGCAGCTTGAAGGAAGTCAATAGAACATTTGGCAGCAACAATTTGGGGTCCTACTGATGACTGAGACTCAACTTTTCTTAAGATTTCGTCAATAAAAGTTGATCATCCAAGGTTCACCGGTCCCTTAGGTTTTTCAGGTTTAGAGGGAGGAATTTTTTCTTTTTTAGGTATTTCCCTCTTAGTCATTCATGCAAAAATACAAACATTCGTCCCTACTTAAATTCTCACGCAATTCTTCTAGAAAGCGAGCGGATGAGCGAGCATTTTACTCGTTCTTTTACGCGAGGTTCTCACCTTCCATTTTTAATACCCAATTCTTCCTCGACAGGGAAGACCCATCAATCCTATATTACTCTTTACAAAGTGGCAACATGCTCTGCAAGCGGCGCCAAAATTTTGGGTGCTAAGAGGTGTCTTTAAATACTCCTAATTGCTCTCACATTAATTATCAACCCTAGGTAAGTCTTTTATCTCAAGCGTGTACACAATATGTGCAAGCTATTCATATAAATAGTAACAATAAAACCAATCATTGAATATAGATGCAATCATAAATCTAAAGCTTTAAAGAAAGTAATTCATCTATGCATTATAATCCAAAACTATGATTCATACTTTAATTCAAATAATTCAATCAACCAAGAGCATTGAAGCATTAACCAAGCTCTTTCAGCTGGATCTAAACTATCGAACAAAAGGAAAGTAGTGGAAATAACAATTTATGCTTTAAGTAATCAAAACCAATTCTTTTAACAAAACAACTAATAAATTGGAAATGCGTACGTAGAGGAACAAATACAGAAATCTAAATCATCACAAGCAATTCACCGTAGAGCATGAAAAATCATAATATACTTGGCAAAGAAATGGAAAATTATAGCACAAAGAACGACAACGGCAAGATTCACCAGAGATCGTGCCATTAGCCGCCAAACAAACTACTGCTTAGTTACTCTGAACAATCAAATGAACAACAACGCAAACTATGTATTAATCATTGCAATCATTACAATACAAAAGTGTCTTTCGAACTATGTTCTGTTCATTACAAATGATGCATAAATGAAAGATACACGACCACAATACATGATACGATCTAATTTACATTCTCCACTTTCTCCTATGTCATCATATCATCCCCCTGTCTTCGTATTCTTCATTCTTGTATAACTAAAGAAAAGGCAAATGTGATCCCTCAAGATCAAGGGATCTTGAGATATTCACAACGGATTACTATTTTCGAATAGTTGATCGTTTCTCTCTAATTCATTTCATGAATTGGCCGCGCCTTTCTTTTCCCTCGATTAGATCCTCGTTGTTCCCTTTTTGGGAATAGCTATTGTTTTATCCGTTATTTTCATCATAAAAGCAATGGGAATTAGTTTGGACGGTTAAAACCATATCAAGAATATTTCATTCATTTTTTTATCAAAATCCATTCATGATATTATTATATTATAGCACAAAAATGGATGAAGAAGAGAAAAAGGACAGATATTTGAGAGTAAATACATACCTATTGCAACGCTCAACAAGGATGATGAACTTCTTCCTAATCACTCTAGAGTGTCTATTCTTGCTTCTATCATCTCCACTTATTATTTTATCATCATTTCTTCTTCTATTGTTAAACCCGTTGTTGTTAGAAAGCCACGATTGTCGTAATTTGATCTTGAATTTTTTTCTCTTTTTTTGGGAATTCTCGAGCATAATGGCCATGCTTGTGGCAATTAAAGCATTCAATTTTACTTCCTCTTCTCTGGGATTCTTTTGATTAATGGGGAGGCCTTCTTGAACCATGTGGTCTTCTTCTTCTTACTCTTCTTTTCCCGAGTAAAAATGCGAGTAGGGCTCACTTTCTTCATGCTTTTTTAATTATTCCTCTATCAATCATCATGGCCTCCTCTTGAGTGAATTTACCAACAAGTTCATCAAATGATGGAATAAAATTATTATATATCGTCAACTGTCAACATAATTTAGGTCAAAATCACAACCACATGGGCCTAGTGATAGTGAGTAGGGAGTTAAAGCTCTCCAACCGTAGATAATACCTTATCAAGTGAGAAGATACATCCGAGATTTCCATGAACCAAGCCTGCGACTCCAAAAAGAAAAATTTTCTTTCACATGTGTGAGCTCGGATCTTGCAATTTCCAGACTTGTAAAAACCAATTACACACATATATGAACTAATCCAAAAAGAAGATAGAGAAGAAGATGCTTAGTGATGATGTCCAAATGAGGTTAGTTTGACTTGTGTTTATATGATTTCCAAAGGGTGCCTAATTTCTCTTTAAAGTTGACTTGTACTTGTGTGCACATGTGGGTTTTTTCCTTAAAAATACATTTTTCCTTAACTAAATTAAATTCTTCCAAGGGATAGGAAGGGTCTTTCTTGATGAGGGAGACTATCCAATGGAGGGAATTTGTTCCCGAGCTGCCAAATTAACGATTATGGATCTATCAAACTTTGAGAGGGATCAAATATGTTGTGGTACAAAACTTTTATTCAAGTTTTGAACTCTAAAATACGTTTGCACCTCAAGATATTTGATCCCTCTGGGATCTTGCTAGATCTGAGGTTAGGATGGATCTATATTAGTTTTCTTATGAAATTTGTACACATTTCACATTCACTTATCCTCAGTTTTAGTTAACATGCAAACCTTAGGTCTTCTTGAACCAATAATTCTTTAGACCCATTAGAAAATCAATTTTATCTTTACATTATATATGATTTAATGTAGAAAAAATAGCATTTCCAAAGTTAAAAACCATCATACAAAAAGTAACACACAAGAAATAAAGAGTGATGAGAAGGAAAAACATAATCTTCATGATATAGGAAAGTGGATTTTGAAAGAACTGTTTCTCTTAAAATGCCTTGTTAATAGGTACATTAAGTCTCAATTTCACAATATCTATAATATTATTAATATGCCTAATTTGTAACTCGATGAAAAACCAAAATGAATTAAGAATTTTATATGTATATCTCAATGATAGATATAAAAAGTTACACTAAATCATGTTATTACTTATCAATATTCCTAAAAATTTAATAAATTTTATTGATATAAATGTAATGTATTAATAGTAAATTATTTTTGAAAAATTCTTTGAGATAAATCACATCAATGATTTAGGATCAACGCGTTTAGAAACTCTACTAAAATTCGTCAACAATAATTACAAGCATGTTAATTTTTATATCTATTTATATTAAATAATAAACAATAATAAATAGTAATACATATCATGTATGTGTTTTGTCATATTGTAATATATAAATAAATTAGAAGTCGATGAATGAGCTCCTCTAATTTCTCAATGTTGAGGATCGGCTTCCTGATGGTTGATGTGTCCCAATAAACTCAAGCAACAATAGCTCCAAGAGGACTAGAAGTGGAAGAAGGAGCTCCACGAACGACACATGTTGTTCCACAAGTCACCATATAGCGCAGCACAATGCTGTGAATTTTTGTAACCATAGGAGGTGGGTATCGATCTCGATCTCATAGAAGATGAAAGATATATATATGTAGTTTCTCAAATTTCCCCAAAGATCTACTACTCCATGTGGCTCATTACATGACTAGGTGTCTGCTAGTAATAATGAGCATGCAAAGGTCCTTCAGAATTTTCCAACCATAGATATCGCCTTCCAGCAAAATTTCATAAGCTCCAATTATGAATGTTGATGATGTTCCTGAGACCAGAGGCAATTCAGAATACCAGAAACCTTCCGTGTTGTGCAGCTTGTCGGACATATTTGGGATGCAGTCCAGGAAAAAATCCTACTCCCTAGCTAGCAAAATTGGTATTGTGAATAAATTGGGTAAACCGTATTATAGGTCCACACCCTTTCTCCCCCTCTCCCGCATCACGACTCAAGCACACAACATATTTCTTAGAAATCTTAATCTCATGCAGCACGACTCAAGCACACAGGGGATTTTATTTTTCTCGGCGTGATTTGTTGTGCAATGTATAAATTAAATGTGATCGATGCCAATAAACCACCACAAGTCGAAGAAACACAACACACAAATCTCACACACTAAATTAATATAATCTCACACTCCATACCAATCACACTAGTATACTAATCTATGCACAAAAGATTTAGAAATTTATGAACTCCCCATCTTCTTGGTTTTCTTTGAAGGACTAAGCTTTGAGGTTGGCTATGATACCAGAAAGAAATTAGAGGACGTAGACATAGTGCATGGATTGCTAAAAAAAAATTGTATTATTCAATCATAAACCCTAGATAAATGCCACATAAATAGTATTTTATGAGATCCAACAATTTCTAGAACTGAGAGATTATTGTTGAGGAAATATCTCAACAAGACAATCCACTCAACAAACCAATCCTACCTATATACTAATGTAAGCATTATTCCAAGTTATCAAACCAATCCTACCTATATACAATTGTAAGCGATATTCCAAGTTATCTCAACCATAGATATAAAATGTTACACTAAATCATGTTATTACTGATCAATGTTCCTAATATTTAACAAAAAATTAACAAATTTTATTCATATAAGTGTAATGTATTAATAATATTATTTTTTGAAAATTTCTTCCATATAAATCACATCAATGTCCAGATAAATCACATCATTGAATTAGGTTCAACGTGTTTAGAACCCCTACTAAAGTTCATCATCAATAATTATGAGCATTTAACTTTGATATCTATTTATATTAAAGAATAAAAGATAATAAATAATAATACATAAAATATAATAAATAGTAAGACATGTTAGGTATGTGTTTTGTCAAATTGTAATATATAATTTGTATGTGTTTTTGTCAAATTATAGTTATGTTGAAAGGCGTTTTCTCTATGGAGTTGGATGGGAACTTCACTAGTTCATCCCTAGTCAATAATATATCCCCATTTTCTTCATCCTTCCTCCTGTTAAAATTTGAAGTGTGGAAAATTCACCTCCTATAAAAGTCATCGTCGGACTTTTTCATGAGCACGTTTACTTGAATAGAGATTTCTGCGATCCATAATCTCCATAGGTCGTCTCATGGACCGAGGAATGAATATTTACTAACAGCTTGAACGAAACCCCTGTAGTCGACTGAGTTTACGGGTGTCCTCTCTTGGAACCACTGCCTCCACGATGCAGTGAGAAAGCATTCTAGTGAGCGAGATGATTAGCCACTAGTCCAATTCAATTCATAATTCCAATCGTCCATTTGGCAAAGTGAGGCTTTTTCCTTATTATCTGATGAGGTTGGGTGGGGTTGAGCCTTCATGTACTAATCCCATTATTCCAATTCCAATAATCCCAATCAAAGTTGTTGCAAATGACGAAACTTAAGTGGGATTGACGTAACCTTGTCCCGAATTTATTTTGGATCACCTGCGGATTATTCTACTGGATTGGTCTCCATGATCTCCCCGCTTCTTCGTCGAGTGCAGGCGTGAGAGAGAGATTTCGGGATGGATAATTTATATATCTTCGCGAATTGATGATCATGCCGATAGAATCAATTAGGGTTCGGGAATGAGGCATGTAAATGAATGGGCTCGAGTTTGCGTCGTAGTAACTCCATTGCAAAACAATTCCCTTGACCTTAATTTATCTTTCGAAAACACGAAATATTCTTGGTAGCTACAAGAATGACTCCACGATTTCGTGCATTATGTAGTGAAAACCCTACAATATTCGTTGGCCGCTCTAGGCATGACTCTCAATTTTCATCCATTATATTAGCGAAGAAGAGTGGTGAGCACACTCTCTTTTTTTATCATCGTTGGAACCAACTGGTGAGCTCTGGTATTGCACCAAGAAGTCTATGCAACTCCCAAGGGGTACGCCCTACTTTACTTAGATCAAACCCTGTTCGTACAAACTTGGAGGTGACGATGTGCCCATATACACGACGGATACATTATATTCATGTCATCTCTTCTTCTTTACGAAAGGGTGCTATTTCTTAAACTATGATAAAAAATAAAAGTAAATTGTTGGAAGGAAATGACAAAGGAAACTAAATTAATTTGTAGAAAGGAAATGACGGAAATGAAACTACTTTGATGTGCGGAAGGAAATGACGAGGAAATAAACTAAACTAAATTGCTAAAAAAGAAATGACATGAATGGAACTAATTTAATTTGCAAGTAAAAAGAAATGACGAAAGGAAACTAATTCCAAAAACACTCTTAACTTTTCCAAATGGCTAGATGCACTCTATTTATCCTAATGGTCTATCTGCCATGCGTGCTACCCATGCAAAGCTAAGTTATTCACTGACTTAATCCTAATCGAAAGTGGGTTTATTTGCACCTTGGAGGAAAGAAAAGGGCTAAAGTGGCTAATGGAGGGCTTAACACATGAGACGAGGCTTAGAAGTGGAAAGAGTGGGGTTAAACCTTGTAAAAGCTTTATTATATAGCGTAGAAATGGGTTTGGAAGCAGAATTAATTGAGAGGTGTGATGGGGAGAGATACGAGTGGAGGCAAAATTTACGATATGTGATATCTTAATCTCAGCTTCGCAAAGTTGGAGTAGATGTGCGTTAAAGAGACGTGATTTGCAATGTGTGATACGAGGTGGTGACGTGGAGAGTGGGGTTGATATAGCAATCGCAATGTCAGCACGAAGCCGGAGTGGTAATTGTTAAATAAGGAAACAAAGGTTCTGATATGAGTGACTGCTGATGCGGCGGCACAATATCACATATGGCGTTCGGAAGCAATAAGTGGTAAAGGAAACATGGAAATGTTGTGGCGAAACGATAAGTGTGATGTACAGGTAACGAGGAGATTTGAGCGAGGCAAGGGCGAGAAGTCGAGTTTTCTTTTTTTGATTTTGAATGGTTTTACGCATTGGTATCGAAATGCGATTGTGATATTTCGCAATCGAGGTTTGGAAGCGAGCCAGTGTTAACAAGAATCACATGGAAGTGCGATTTGCGATGCGGTAGAGTTCGAGGCTCGACGTTGGGAAGCGGTAAAGTGTTATTTGAGGTAAACTAAAGCCTTGTGATTTGTGAGTGCGATGTACGGTAGTGGGAAGTTCGGAGCAAGGGAGGGAAGAGTCGAATTCCAATGGTTTTTCGAGCGTTTTGCATTAAGAAAGGTGAGGCAATCGTGAATAACAAAAGACAAAGGAGATGAGGCGGGCTTAAGTGTTTTTTAAGTGTTTTTGGGAATAAAGGTGGGTGCAACAATAAAAATAAAGCGAGAAAACGGAGTGAATGAGAGATGTCTTGATGGTGCTCAAAAGTGTAACACACCTACGGATTCATGCACGAGCGAGACAAAAATGTATGATAAAAACGAGTGAAGAGGGACCGGACTTGGTATTGAAATTTCTTCCCTAAAGCTCAAAGCGCTGAAAGCAATTTTTGGCCTATGGGAAGGTCTACCCCTCGCTGCCTCTGACTCGCGGAGATGAGAGGGGAGGCTTGACCATAGCTTTTGGAAGTTTTTCCTCTATTCTACCGCTCACGAGGGAAATGAACTACAACAACACACTTTGGAGACAAAACTAAGCCATAGCAATGAAACTATTATCAAAATCGAACTAATTGAATGGCCTCAGCAAAACTAGATTAATGTCGGAAAAGGAAAATATAGTAACAACGAGAGAAGAAGTTTGAGGCACATGGATTGGGCCCCAACCCACAAGCACAGCTCTCGGAAACTTAAATCGTACTCGAATGAAATCGATCTGCTCATTTCATAAAAGAATCACCACTCATATATCTGCGAAAGTTTGATTCTTGAGTAAAATAATAAAAATCTCAATAGCTTGCAGCAAAGTTTCAACTAGAATTGACTAACTAACTAATTCTTCCTAGCTCTAGCTCTATCTCTATTTATTCCACGGGGCAACTACCAAAGAGGTCCCTAGAAAATGGTGATTAAGTCCACTTGACTCCAGGTAAACAAAGATTGAGTGTTTGGTTGCCTCTGGAATTTGAATTACTTGATAGAATCCTTGGGGATCCTTTGATTTGCCTTTGGAATTTGAATTGATGGAGAGAATCATTTGGATCCTTTGTTTTGTGAGAGTTAAGGAGGGCGGACAATCCTCCAATAGCATTTCCTTGTTATCTCCTCCAAGTATTTGTATAAAATCTTATAAAAAATGCTTAATAAATCATGATTTTCTACACTCAACCTCATATTATGCACTTAGAGAATGCTACTCTATCTCCACCTATACTAGCATCATAAAAGCCAAATAATAATAAAAATTCAAGAAAAAAGAGATCTAAGAAGGGAAAAAAAGGGGACCATTAACACGCAATATGTCTAATGATGGAGCTCATCATCACCCCTACTAAATGGTTTCTCATCCTCGAGCAACTAATCTTCCTCTTGAATTTCCTTCAAGACTTTGGTAGCTCTGATTTCTAGGGAAGAAAGTGTGGGAGTTTTCCCCAAGGGGTAAAAACGATTATTATTTCTGCATTTCTCCCATTCTCTATCTTATGCATCTATGTCATTCATCAATCACCTGCAACAGAAAGGTGGTGAGCTTTGAGCCAACATTGAATCTTTTTGGCTTGCATGGCCCTCTTGTATAATGGTTCTCTTTCTAATGCACCCCTCGATCTTTTACGGAGTATGGTACTCCACTGTTCTTGGGGCTTTTGAGGGAGGTTGTTCCATCTCCTCTGGTCCCAGCAGCTGTGCCTCATATCCTATTTGCCTAGGAAACATCATCAAAGTGGCCTATCACCTGGGTTTGATTGTGAAGGTATCTTTCAACCAGTGCAAGGTCCCTTTCAATCTCTCAACGATTAAGGATGACTCCTCTTGGGCTGATATATAAGGGTTCTCTATTTATTCTTCCCATGACCCTCCATATCTCTTTTTCTCTAGTGTCCTCATTCACCATCTAAGATACTAGAGCCATAAACTGCATATCCCCCATTGTAGGATTGGGGTCCCAAATATCCAAATTTTTCAGCATAAGGTTATGCACATAAAACTCTACCATATTTTCCTGATCAACCCTGTTAGCTTGCTTGTAGAAATTCATGAATTTCCTACAAACTTGGAAAGGTAGTGATCCATGGGAGGCTAGAGTTTTGATTTGAAATAGAAGCCATTGCTCCTTGAGGTACACAACGTATGAGTCAGAAGCGAATATATGTTGAAGGGATTCTATGTATAAGTCTGCCATGGTGCCTACTTGATGCCCTTTTTTCTGCAATTTCTCCTTCAATGCTACATTTTTTGCCTATGCCTTTTGTAGCTATTCCTTCAAAACTATTTCTTCAATTCTTTCCTCCTCCCTTTGTGATTCTTCAATGATAATCGGGCCCATGGGAGGATTTTATAGCTTTCTCTGACTTATCCTCTGACTCTTGTCAGCTCTGAAATACATAGAGGTCTGCCTTTTTCTCTTTGCGCTCAGAGGAGCTACGGTGGCAACTTCCTCTTTGCATTGAGGGAATGTGGTTTTGTGTTGTGATTCTATTTCTTTCCCACTTTCTACTATCTATATGAATTCTATGGCCATCTCTTATGTTTTTCCTTGGCCCTTTGTCTCTTCCTCTTCTTCTTCTTGTTCCTCTTCTGGTTCTTCTTCTGGCTCTTCTTCTTCTTTTGGTTTTTCTTCCCCTTCTCTAAGGCTAGGAGTGGAATCCTGCCTTGTTTGGGTTACTATAAAAGCTTCCCTACTCATATTTATGAGAGAGGACCAAGTCATGAGTAGGGTGACGTTGTTTTGATGTTGTTGTTGCGCATTGTTCAGATATGCAGCCCACTCTCAGTACTGTTGTGCTGCAGCTCCCTTCGGTCTCTTTCCCTCAAAAATTCTTATTTTACTGGTTTGGATGAGTTGGGATATCCTTTTATTAGATTGTGCAACTAATTTTGGAGTGCTTATATAACTCGGCTCAACTCCAATTTCTATTGTAGACAGGTGTTTCCTTCTCCTTGTTAATTCATGATAGAATGTGTGTTTCCTCCCCTCATTCTCCTCTACCCCACTTGATTTAAATTCTTTTCTTTCGCATGCCTGGGTGGTGTGACTTTGCAATTCTCCCTAGTCATACTTCTCGTTGGTGGCCAAGCTAACAGGACACCTTTTTGCCTCTTAAACTCTAAGTTTGAAAATTTAATTATTTATGGCTATTATGGATGCATAGCGAGGGGTGAGAAGCTATGCCTGAGTTTACCTGTAGTTTCCAAGGTGTTTTCAATATCTTGATTGAGGATACAAGCCTTTTATATGCTGCATTATTCACTATTTTCCGTTCTTTGAGTGAGCAACACGCTGAATGAGAATATTTCTGAGTGAGCTATTGATCTTTCCTTGATGTTCCTTCCCATTGTAGATGTTGTGTGGGGGGTGCTCCAGATGTCATGGGTGGCACTCCTGTCTTTCTTGGGGTCTGCTTCATGAGCTCCTCCCTTGTTTTTCTTGTTTTTCAAGAACAAATTTCTGCACTGTAGGAATTCCCTGATGTCTGTAACAGTCTGTGTTTTTCTCTCCTTGCTACATTGTGCTCAGGAATGGAGGAATGTGGTGCATGGAGGTGATGGAAGAAGTTATAAAAATGAATGGATTGAATGATGGGCATGGATCGTAAAAGAGAAGAAAGGAAAAGAAGATGAATACTTCCTTGTGTCTCCAGAAACAATTAATAACCTATAAAACAACAAACATAGAAAACACAAAGATGTAGATGTAATTTTTTTTTTTTCCTTTTTTTTTCTTTTTTTAAAGTAAGTGGGTTGTGGGCTGCCTCCATGGAGGTTTTCAACCCACATACTTGCCTTGGGCGCCTCAGAGATGTTTTCACCCATGGATCTTTATTCTCTTTTCTATTTTCTCTTTTCTCTTCTTCTTCTTTTTTTGAGCAAGTGAGCTGCCTCCATCGAGGTTTTCAACCCACAAGCTTGCCTTGGGTGCCTCAGAGTGGTTTTCACCCATGGATCTTCTTCTTCTTTTTTCTTTTTTCTTTTTTTTTAAGAAGGTGTGGGAAACTATGGAGTTTCCCATCACATACACCTCTCTGCTTATTGAATTTATAAACTCTGCCTTTGACAAAGGCTTCTTGTAAATTTTAAGTCTGTGACCATTGACAAGCAAGGGGATTCCTTCCTCATCTATGGTTATAATTTGAATTACACCATTATCAAAACATTTTTCCACTGTTTAAGGTCCCAACCATCTTCTCATCAACTTTCCTTTGAAATATTTAAACCTTGAATCATACAACAACTCCCAATCTTCTTCTTGGAAAGTATTTTATTTTATGTTCTTGTCATGCCAGACCTTCCTTTGTAGTTGAACTACCTCCGTGTGAAGAAGTTCTTGCATTCTGAACTCATCTAATCCATTTAGTTACAACAACCTCAATTTTTGGGAATTTGATAGATCTAGATTTAATTCAGCTGCCATTCTTAAAGTATTGAACTCAAACTCAACTGAACGTAGAGCCTTCTTACCATAGACTAGTTCATAAGGAGTGAATCTTGTTGTTGTCTTCCAAGTAGTGTTGTATGCCCAAGTAGCTTCTACCAATCTGTCCGCCCAATATTTTTTGTTGCTACTCACACCCTTGGTGAGTATGCTCTCTAAAGCTCTGTTAGTTACTTCTACTTAGCCATTCGCCTGAGGGTGATAGGCAGTAGAAGTTCTATGCTGAATCTTGTGCTTCCTCAAAATATTCTCAATGAGGTGAGACGTGGATTGTGCTCCTTGATTAGTGATTATTTCTCTGGGGTATCCAAACTTGTAAAACACATTCTCCCTCATAAATTCAGGTATTTCTCCTTGGTTTCTACCTTCACTGCTTTTGTTTCAACCCACTTTGTTAGGTAATCAGTGCAGACTATGATATACTTCTTTTGTTTGGATGGTGGATCGATAGGTTCAACAAATTCCATGCCCCAGTTGTCAAATGGCTCAAGAGTAACCTAAGGGTGAAAAGGTATCTCATCCATTTGCATGGGTTTCCCCATCCTTTGGAATTGGTCACACCTGTTGGTGTATCTTCTGGAATCTTGGTGAAGGGTAGGCCAATAGTATCCTACCTGCAAAGTTTTGTAAGCAGTTCTCTTTGCAACAAAGTGGCCTCCACATGGGCTGTCATGACATGCAGAGAGGATATCAAAGACTTCTTCCTCCCTCACACATCTCCTTAGGATTTGATCAGGCCCTAGCTCGAAATTTTTTTCCCCAATCCATGTGAAAGGGGCGCTTTTTCTAATGATTCTGCTCCTCTCCCTGAATGAAATATTAGGAGGGAGTCTCCAGGCAACCAAGTAGTTAGTTATATCAGCAAACCATGGTGAGAGTGTTTATATAGAAAAAAGGTGCTCATTTGGAAGTTGGTCATCCACCATTCCTTCTTCTCTTGCAGGGAGAGCTAACCTGGAAAAAAAATCTGCAACAACATTCTCCTTTCCAGGTTTATCAATAATAGTCAAATTAAATTGCTGCAAAAGTAACAACCATCTAATTATCCTAGTGTTCACACTTGGTTTGTTCATTAAATACTTGATGGATGCATGGTCAGTGTGAACAAAGCTCTGATATCCAGTTACATAATGCCTGAATTTTTTCAATGAATGGAAAATGGCTAACATCTCCTTCTCAGTAACAGTATAATTCAGCTCGGCCTTGGATAAGTTCTTGCTGGTGAAATAAATGGCATAAGGAATTTTTCCCTCTAAGTGTGCTAATGCTGCCCCTATAGCTTTTTCGAATGCATCAGTGTGGATGTGGAAAGGCAGAGTCCAATTTAAACCTCGGAGGATGGAGGTAGTAGTCAATTATTCCTTAATGAGCTCGAAAGCCTCTTTACAAGGATCTGACAAAATAAACTCAGAATCCTTGGCTAATAACCCAAATAAGGGCGAAGCTATCTTGCTGACATCTTTGATGAACCTTCTATAATAACCATCTAAGCCTAAGAAACTCCTAACATCTTTATGATTTTGAGGAGCAGGTACCCTTTTGATGATAGTGATCTTGTTCGGGTCTACTTGTATTCCTACTTTGGCTATGGAGTGTCCTAATACAACCCCTGCTTTCTTCAGGAATTCACACTTTTATGGGCTCAAGGAGAGATGCATCTCAATGCACCTTCTTATTACTTTACTTAAATTGAAGAGATCTTCCTGGAAGTCATCCCCGTATGGTGGGAAATCATCCATGTAGATTTCAACAGAGTCATGGACTAACTCATAAAAGATGCTCAGGATAACTCTTTGGAAGGTAGTTGGGGCATTGCACAACCCAAAGGGTAACACTCTATAAGATAAGGTACCCCAAGGGAAAGTGAAAGTAGTCTTATCTTGGTCTTCAGGGTTGATTTGAATCTAATTGTACCCATTGAACCCATCTAAGAAGGAAAATAACTTCTTCCCTGCAATGCCATCTAGGACTTGGTCTATAAAGGGGAAAGGGAAATGGTATTTCTTGGTGGCTTTGTTAAGTTCTCGATAATCAACACAAATTCACCAATTCCCATTCTTCTTTGGGACTAAGACAACAGGAGATACCCACTCACTGTCAGATATAGGATATATGCACCCTGCATCCAATAGTTTCTGCAGCTCTTCTTTGACTATGTCCTTCAGAGCCAGGTTCATCCTTCTTTGGGGTTGTCTCACAAGCTTGCATCCTTATTTAATGTAAATATGAATTTTTCACACTGAAGGATGCACCCCTTTCATGTCTTTGTAATCCCAAGCAAATGCATCTAGATTCTCTTTCAAAAGTTGGCACAACTGCTTCTCTTCTTCATTCGAGAGGTTTGGGTTAATTTTCAAAGACCTGGATGGGCCAAAATCAATATCCTTGGTGGATTCAGAGGTTGAATCAACTGAGTGCACTTCCATCCAAGGTTGGCTTTCAAACTTTTTGACTAAGGTTTCGAGACAAATGTTAGTGGAGGACTAGTTTTGAAAGGCATAGTCGATGAGTTCATATTCATCAAGTTTCCCCCCTCTAAGAATATCATCTATGGTAAACATAGGGGTAATGTTATATAATTCATCTTCTTCATCCTCCAACCATATAGGGAGATCATGATCAATGGAAGGCTGGGTTGGAGGATATAGCACTAGCTGTTTAGATAAAGGCCCATTTTTAATAGTCATGTTTCTGGCCCAACAACTAATATAAGCATCTACAGTGGCTAACCAAGGTCTCCCTCAGATGAGGGGGTGACCATTAAACTTGGTTTTTTATTTCAAGACCAGGAAATCTGTAGGATACTCCTAAGAGTCAATGGTAACCATAACATCCTCAACAATTCCTTCCGGAGTTATTGTGGACCGATCTGCAAGTTGCAGAACTGTTGTGGTTTTCCTCAAAGTCCCTTGGAGATTAAGTTTCAACATAGTTTCCTTGGTCATGATATTGATGGCATCCCCTAGATCAATCATTGTGTTGGGGACTATGACACCATATATATGCACATCAACAACTGGACTACCAGGGTCTAGGTACTTTGGAAATATCACCTTCCCCAGCATTAGGTCAAACAGTTGTCCTACCACATTGATGTTGGGGGTATCTCTCTTCCTTCTCCCAGGTTTCTTGAAGAATTTTTATTTGATGAGCCTATTGTAGATAGGGAAATCCTTAATGGCCTAGAGAAGTGGTATCTTTACACACAAATTTTCCAATTCTCCTAGGAGTTCATTATCCTTTGGGTTGTGCTCAATAAGGTGGATCAAGCGCTCAGGAAAATGAGGTTGTTGGATCTGAGTGTTACCTTCTTCCTTTTCCTCCTCAACCTCTACAAGTGAAGATGGAGGATGGTTGTATGGGAGTACTCTTCCCGACCTGATATTAACCTCCTGCATCTCCACAACATAACCTGGATAAGATGTTTCTCCACTGGGAGCCTGTTGTACCTATCTATTGTTCAGGTTTGGATTGGGCTATGCAAGTATAGGTAGCCTAGGTGGAGTAGCATGAGTAAGATGAGGTTGAGGTTGGGGTGGAGGCATTAGAGCAGGTGGTTGATTTTTTTTAGGCCTCCACCCTTGGGATGGATTGTTCCACTGAGGTTTTTGTGGAACATACTGCTGGAATGGTTGGTTTACTGGCTGAGGATGATATGAAGGGTTGTAAGATCAAATAGGAGGTGTAGACCAGGATGGAGGAGTGGGGGTGTACGAAGGTTGCATGGGTGCACTCTGATTGTTGTGATAGTAAGAGTAAGGTGCACCTTGAATACCTTTTTAATATGGTCGAGGGCCTTGAGGCCTTCTCTAGTTGATGAAACAGAGTTGCTCTGGCATTTCTTCCCCACCTTGATATATATCCTTAAGTCTAGGTAAGGAGGGACACTTTTTTGTGGCATGATTCTCCTCGCAGACTAAGAAAACCTCTATGACATTCAGTGTACATTCATTTCTTTGTTTCTTCCTAGTACATCTAGGAAAAAATATGGCCAAGGCTCTCTCTACTTCCTCTTTCTTCCTTTTGACCTACATTGTGTCCATTTGCAAAAAAAAGGTGTGTAGCATGTCATTCTTGAATTCCTCTCGCATGTTTCCAATATCATGTTTTATGAAGGTGGAAGAGGAAGGGGTATTGTATGTACTTTGGCTAGCTCTTCCCTTCTTCCTAAATGCCCTAGAATGGTTTGAGAAGATAGTTTTGATTTCTTCATAGGGTTTTTGGTAGATATCTCCTCCTGATATCATATTCAAGGTTTCTATCATCTCTTCACTAATCCCTCAAAGAAGTACAAGTTTAAGTGACACGGGATCAAGAGTGAAGTTGGATCTCTTATAGTTTAATTGAAACCTCTCTTCATATTCCTCTAGGGATTCATCATGTCCTAGAGTCATCCTAAATATTTCATCCTTAGTTTCCTTGGACCTACAGTATTCTTTGTATTTGTTGTTGAAGGTCTCTTCCATCTGTGCCCACGTAGTGATGCTATCCTCGGGCAGACCCATGAACCAATGCAAGGTTGCATCCTTAAGGGTGGATGGGAATAGCTTCAACTTCTGATCATCAGAGGTGTAGTAATAAGTCCTACAAACAACAACAAATTCAAACATGAATGTTTCAGGTTCCTTAGAGGTGAGTCCATGAAAATGTGGGAGAGCTGAGGAGCTAATGTTTTTCATCTTAGTTTCCCCATCTGCCTCTCTTATGGGAAAGTTTCTCTGGGTCCCAGCCATGGTTAAGAAAGGTGAAGCAGGTCCCTCAGTTGAAATAAGGTCTTCTTATTCTTCCCCAATAGGATCCTCAAAGTATTCATATGGCTCTCCTATAGGGGGTTCAATCTCACTGCCACTGAAGAAGAGTGAAGGGTGGCTAGGAGGTGATGTGGGGGTTTTGGGTAAGGTTTTTCTTTGGGTATTCCTACTCCTACGAGGCATTAAAGTCAGATATTTTTGGATTTTTTTCAATATTTTTGAAATGGCAGGAAAGCAGAAAAAATGCTAAAAAAAATTAAAATATCTACTAGACACCTCCCCGACAACGACGCCAAAAATTGGTGAGCAATGGTATTGCACCAAGAGTGCTGCAACTCCCAGGGGTTGCCCTAATTTAATTTAACAACACGAGGTTTGTATAAACTTGGAGGTGAAAGTGCTATATACACAGTAGATGCAATTTGTTCATGTCATCCTCTTCTGCTTTACGAAAGGGTGCTATTTTTTAAACTATGATAAGAACTGGAAAGTAAATTGCTGGAAGGAAATGACAGAAAGGAAACTAAAATAAATTGTTGAAAATAAATTACAAGAATGAAACTAATTTAATTTGCAGAAAATAAATGAGAGAAAGGAAACTAATTTAACTTGTTGAAAAAAAAAAATTGGCAGAAAGGAAACTAATTATAAACCACACTTAACTTGGCCAAACAGCTAAATGAAATCTATTTATCCTATGGTCTATCTACCATGCTTCTACCCATGCAACTAAGCTATCCATGACTTAATCCTAATTGAAAAGGTGTTGATTTTGCAGCATGGAGGAAGGAAAAGGGCTAAAGAGGCTAATGGAGGGCTTTGGACATGAAACAGGGCTTAGGAGTGGAAAGTGGGGGTTTAATCCTTATAAAACCTTATGATATGGCGCCAATATGATTTTGGAGTAGAATGAATTGAAAAGTGAGATGGCAGAGATGCGATGGAGGCAAAAGTTGCGATAACAATATCGCAATCGGTAGGAAAAGAGCAGTAAGTATTAATGAAAAGGGAAAGAATTGCGGTTTGCGATTGCAATGCATGACGTGGCGAGAGGACCAGTGGCGGAGTGTGATAACAATATCATAATCGGCAAGGAAAAGAGAGGTAAGTATTAGTGAAAAGGGAAATAATTGTGGTTTTCGATTACGATGCGTGACGTGGCGGGAGGACTAGCGGCGAAGTGCAATTACAATATCGCAATCGGTAGGAAAAGAGCGGTAAGTATTAATGAAACAAGGAAAAGGTGTGAAGTGACGTTGCGATGGGTGACATGTCGGTGGGACCAGCGGCAGAGCGCGATCGCAATATCGCAATCAGCATTTGGAAGCTGTAAGTCTTAAATAAACAAAGAAAAGGATGTGATCTGCGATGAGGAGCGATGGTAAGTCCAAAGAGAAAAAAAATGTGATTTCTAATGTTTTTTATTGTTTTTAATAAAAGAGCAGTGAAGGGAAGTGGAAAGGGATATCGCATTCAGGCTTGGAATGAGAGAGCGTTAACAAAGATCACAAGTGATTTTTGATTTGCGATGGAGCGAGGTACGACGAGCGGGAGTTTCGAGGAGAAAGGGGTGGAGGTCTAATTCTAATGGTTTTCAAGTGTTTTCTGTTAGAAAGGGTAAGGCAATCATGAGTGATAAGTCTTGAAGGAAAGAGGGAAATGATGCGATGTACGAAAAGGTTGAGATCTGCGATATGCGATATCGCAACATCGCAATCGGCGAAAGAGCGATAAGTCTTAAAAGGAATGGAATGAAAACTTCGATTAACGATGAGCAAAGTACGGTAGCAGGGATTTCGAGGAGGAAAGGCGGAGGCCAACTTCGATGGTTTTTTCAGCATTTTTGCATTAAAACGAGTAAGGCAAGTGTAACCAATAGAAATGAAGGAATAAGGCGGCTGAAGGTTTTAAGTGCTTTTAGGGGAAAAAGGTGGGTGCAGCAGTTAAAATAAGCAGAAAACAGGAGGGAATGGAGGCGTAAAAGCAAGGTTTAAAGGCATAACGCAGAGATGGAAATAATGAACATAAATCATTTTTTTTGGTATGTGGGAAGGCTCACCCTCCTCAAGATCTATCGACAGAGGTGAGAAGGGAAGTCTAGATCCATAGATTTCAAAGTTTTATCCTCTATTATGCTACTCACAAGAAAATGAAAAATTACAACAACAAACTAAAAGCAAAGACTAAGCAGCCAACATAGAGGCTGAGGCACATGGATTGGGACCTAACCCACTAGCCTAACTCTCTGAAACTTAAATCAGTCAAATGAAATCATTCTGCTCATTTCATAAAAGAATAACCTCATAAATCTCTGAAAGTTTTATCACTAAGTAAAATAGTAAAAATCTCAATAGCTTGCAACAAAGTTTCAACTAGAATCGACTAACTCTTCCTAGCTCTAGCTTTTCTCTATTTATTCTACAGGGCATCTACCAACAGCTCCCTAGAAAATAGTGATTGATTCCACTTGACTCCATGTAAACAAATATTGAGTGCTTGGCTACCTCTGGAATTCGAATTTTTGGAGAGAATCCTTGGGGATCCTTTGGTTGCCTTTGGAATTCGAATTGCTGGAGAGAATCTTTGGGATCCTTTGGCTGCCTTTGAGAGTTAGGGAGGGTGAAAAATCCTCCATTTATTTCTTCTTGTTGTCTCCTCCAAGTCTTTATGATAAAATCCTTATAAAAATGCTTAATAAATCATGATTTTCTGCACTCAACCTCATATTAGGCACTCAGAGTATGTTAGCCTTAATCACCACCTATACTAGCATCATAAAACCAAATAATAATAAAAATGCAAGAAAAAGAGATCTAAGAAGGAAAAAAGGCGACCATTAACCCCTCCAAATATGTCTAATGATGGAGCTCATTAGTTGTGCTGAATGTTGAATTTAAGAAGGCGAAGTCATTGTCTCAATGTATCATGGAGATAAAATAGATCAACCAATTGGTCACTGAAAATGTGTGGGAAGTATATCAAATATTTAAGACGATGCTAAGCCAAATAAGCTTTTATATTCTTGATAAGAAACACAAAGAATGGTTTATTTCCACGTTGTCTCCACATATTAGATTGCCATTGTCGCACCATAAGATCGCAACCAAAGCTGAAGCATTGGAGATTGCTATGAAACTAGAAGCTTCACTGGTAGTGGATACCAATATAGGGGTTCAATAGATCTAGACCCAGTTGGCAAGCTTACATATGGATCTCTAAGATTTGAAGAAGGGAAAATAAGTCCGGCATGATATGCGTTTCGAATTTTGGTGCATAAAGTGCAAAGTGGAGGGTCACTATAAGGATCAGTGTCATGTTTTTAGATATTATTTGGGTGCCAAGTCTATTGAAGCCTAGACCGAGTGTTGGACCAAGTGTGGGACCCAATGTCTGGTTTAGCCTATGCGAAGTTGTAGGCCAGCACCACACAAACTACTATCATTTACTGTCAAAGTACATTCGGTCACCAAAGAAATTGTTATGTAATTTATGTAGTTCGGTGGGACATGATGACAAGCATTGTCGAAGTTATGATCTAATGATGCAGTAGATTCTTGGGGAATACAGGATGCAAGTCTAAGGTCGTGAAGATCCAGGGTCTCCAATAATGTGCAAAGGTTTCAAAGGCTGGGGTCATGGCCGAGGCCAAGGCACTGAACGAGGTCGCAGAAAAATTATATATTATAACTATGGTCAGCCTTGACATTTCGCTAGAGATTCTCAAAATCCCACCGTAGTTTCTTGTAAGTATTGTCGTGCATTTGATCATGAGATAGAATATTTTCCCGTATTATTGGCTAAAATGCAATAAAATCGCAATCAAAAGCCTACCCAGAATATACAGATGATGAGAGATGAACCGCGCGAGGAAGATCCAAGTGTCAACATAGTGTCACACAATGGTGTAAACACTGGAGAAGACAAAGCGGAAGGAAAAATGCCTATGGAGGATACATGGGTCTGGAAAGCTGGAGACAATAATGTTGGGTTCAATGTACAACGTGAAAGAGAACCTTCATGGAAGCGAAGAAAAATTTTATGGATTCTTGAGATTTGACATCAAAGACTCAATTACAGCTAATTCCGCAGAAGAATAAACCCAAGGAGATTACTGAAATAAAGGAATTTGATCCATCCATTATGAATTCCTTCTTGAAGACATGTATGAAGTTGCTAAGGGATCATAAAGTTGTGGAAGGATTGTAGGATTTGTTTGATAATTGTGTTCGAAAAGAAGAATCATGACTTGAACAACACGTAGTGAATAAGGTCTACAAAAAAAAAGAGAACCGACAGAGAAATGCAGTTTACTGCGTAGATAGGAGATTATGAAATGGAACAAGTAATTCTTAATCTTGGATCAAATGAAAATGTGTTGCCAAAGCAGACATGGGAACGAATGGGGTGACCAAAGCTGCAGTTGTCACTGATTTAGTTAAGAATGGCCAATCAGTAGAGAATCATTCCTATGGTTCGATTGCATGGCATTGAAGTATATATTGATGGTGCAAGTGTGTTATCAGAATTTGAAGTCATTGAAATTTTTTATGGCAGCAATCCATATCCTGCTTTGCTTGGATTTGATTGGGCTTATGATATGGATGCCATAATCAATATGAAAAATATGAAAATGGTGTTCGAGAAGAATGGTACTACGGTCGTTTTTCCCTTGGACGCCTATGAAGGTACGCGGTATACAGAAGTTGTCTAGAATAAATATGGGGATATTGAAAATATCTATAAGATAACTGCGCACGACCAAGACTGGATTAATCCTACCGCTGATGGAAGGGTAAGTTGGGAGCGTGATAGCTCTTGTGTGTCAGACTCTTATCAATAATTGGAGAACTGGAAAAACCGATTACATGGAGTTTCTACTCAGCAGTGTAATCGAATTACCAAATCGCTTCGTTGCGTCACATCAGAGGTATGTGACTTTCCCTTTTATGATGAAACTAGGAATGTTGACTTATTTCTTGTTGAATTTTAAAATAAGGTTCCCAAAGAGCAGCGATATGAAGAGATTTGGACTTCCTTTTGAGTTCCACCCCAGCGAGGTGGTGGGGCACGCACAGAGAAAAATTTGGAGGATGGAAGGAATATTGTAGATTGATGAGGCTCAGGTTTGGTTCTATAA
The DNA here is from genome assembly GCA_034641835.2 of Pinus albicaulis. NCBI lineage: Eukaryota > Viridiplantae > Streptophyta > Pinopsida > Pinales > Pinaceae > Pinus > Pinus albicaulis. The sequence continues at coordinate 880,452,958 of CM076572.1, forward strand.
ATACTAGGATCATGGAGAAGTAAAATGGTAAGGATGATCCTCGTGAGCATTTTTCTCATTGGACTACGGCTTGTGGCGAATAAACTCAACCTAAATGGGTGCACATATTCTTCCACACCTTGGATATGATACCTCAACAATGGTATCTTGAAACAGAGTTGGGTTATGGAAACACAGATTGGTACGAGATGACTGAAGGTTTCTTATTCACCTATAGCTTCCCAGATGGTTGGGACTGTACTAATGATGCTCTTCAGGAAATCAGAAGAGGAGTATTCTGATTACCACTCATCCAAGGGCTTCATTTTAGCTTGAATAGGTTGCGCAGTTGGAACAAGAATGATAATATTACAATGTGACTGCCGAAGAATACTAGGAGGATCTACGCAACATCAATAGTCCTAAATCAGAAGGACAGCGTGAGGTTGCAGGTCCTAAAGTAAATATTCCTGATTTAGCACAACATGTAAGGACTTATCAAGTGAACATAGGCTCAGAAGTGGATCCCAAGTTCATGAACAATGTAGATTACTGGGATAATGACGCGGTGAGCAAGGTCATTGAATTGTTGCATGAGTACCACGATCTGTTCTCGACGAAGTTATATGAGCTGAAAGGAATTGTAGGATTTTTTGGAGTTATGCACATTACTTTGAATCTTGATGAAAATCTGGAGAAACAACACCCATATTGGTTGAACCCAAAATATAAGGAGAAAGTGAAGGAGGAACTAGACAAGATGCTTAGTGTTGGCATTATTGAACCAGTAGAGGAATCTGAGTGGGTTAGCCCATAGTGGTCCAGGATAAAAATACTAAAGAGAAATTAAGGATTTGTGTCGACCTCGGAAATTTGAACAATGCATGTGTCCATGATTAGTTTCTGACATCATTCACTAATGAAGTTTTGGAGAATTTTGGAGGACAGGAAGCCTACTCCTTTAGATATGGATTCTTAGGATACCATCAGATAATGATCGTGTTGGAATATATGAGCAAGAGAACCTTCACTACTGAATGGGTATCATTTCAGTACATAGGCATTCCATTTCGATTAAAGAATTCTCCAACAATATTTTCTAGAGTCTTCGTCACAATGTTTAAAGAATATATTGAAAATTTTCTGTATGTATACTTTGATGATTGGACAATATTCAGATTGTTAAATAAGCATGTTTCTAGTCTATGCTTGATGTTGGATACCTGCAGAAAGTATCAAATCTCCTTGAACCTAAAGAAATGTATTTTTTGCGTGTCATTTCGTATATTATTGGGCCACATTGTTTTCCAACGGGGATTGATGGTAGACCCTACAAAGATCATTTTGAACATAATTTTGGAGCCACCAAATAACGTGACGTAGCTACGCATGACGCTCAACCATACAGGTTATTATAGAAATTTCATAAAGGAATATTCACAAATCACTGCGCCAATGAAAAAACTCTTGAAGAATAATGTCAAGTTTTGTTGGGATGATGACTATCAGAAGAGCCTTGATGTGCTGAAGGAAAAGATGGTAATTGCACCAATTCTGGTCTTTCCAAACTAGAAGAAGGTGTTGGCTCCTTGTGATTTGCAAGATTGGCAAGAACAAACTCTGCAGGGAACCACATCAGAACCACTTTGGAATCCTAGGACCTATCCTTCCTGGACTTAGAGAGGGATCTCTCTATATATAGGTGTTTGATAAATGATATGTCTTTATGATTTGGTTTATGATTTTAGGCTAGTTATGAAGTTCTAAGGACTAGTTTGTTTTTATTTATTGATTGGTAGGTTGACAGATAAAAAGTGTGATTAATTAAGGGAGTGCTTCAGCTAAACAAATAGGTCATGAGAAGCATTAATACATTGGGCTATGGATTCATAAAAAGATTTAATTGTTCATCAACTCTGCAAGGGTTTTCATAGGGAAATCTAACTATATCAAGTGGATCTCTTAGATTAGATGGCATATGAAATGACAAAAAGTTGTGAAAGCAGCAAAACTAAAAGTCAGTTAAGAATATTTTAACTATACTTCAACAAGAAAAGCCTTTCAAGTTACTTTTGGAGACAAACCAAAGGACAGGGTGCACCATATACTTCTTTGGCCATACTTTAATAAGCAAACCTTTAAGACAACAATCCAGCAATCCTAAGACTACTTTCAGACAAAGAAAACATTTAAGATAATAGTGAGTGCAACTAAAGAGCAAGCTAAACCTATCTTCTTTAACCAAACACTCTATAGACCTTCAAAACAACAATTTAAGACCTACCATAGACTTCCCTGGTTGGACTCTACTAAGTATACTTCAAAGAAAGGCCTTAAAACCAATATTTCAAGCTACACCAAAGGACAAGGCATACCATAGACTTCTTTGGCTTGCATCTATTAAATCACTATCAAGACAACAATCTAGGTAGAACCAGAGAGAAATTAAGAATTCTCCAATCAAACCTTGCAAAAGAAAACATTAGGATAAAGAAGGCAGATATAATTAGGGCGCCAAGACAGCATTATCCTAATCTAATTTATGTTCGTATATCAGAGAAATAATCGACATAATGGAAAACAGAAGGAAAAATTTGACAAAGAAGGAAGACTTCACCATTAACATAGCTCAAGAATCCTGTGAACATGCTTGTATTACTGATGTTCAAAATAGTTACATTACTCGAATACAATAGATCTCTGCAACTTGGAGCTTTCTCAAATTCAGCCTAGCATTCCTCAACTAGCTCAGCAACAACAATCAGCAAATTAACCACCAACTAACCAACACTAAAAATGAATGATACATGCAGTATTTATCTGCAAAATGAGGAGGTGATCCTAAGCTAGGGTTTCAGATGTTATTATTACAGAGTTAATGAATTTTTTACCTTTGAGACCATGCAAGGCCCAAGGAAAAATATCTAAGACAAACTTTACTGTAATAATAACTCCTAACTTCAATGTTTGAGCTAACTTTTGGAAATGTTTGACTTTGAGGCTTTTCAATAACTTTTGTAATAACTGATGGGTAGTTGAGAAATATCTCTGACTGTCTCAATAACCACTGATGTCTTTGTTTAAAAGAAAACATGTTGTAGGTGGGAAAATGTGTTTCTGAAGAATCAAATGACTGGGTTTGGTCATTTGAATCTATCTTTGGGCTGGTTTGCCTTTGTTTTATCTTTTAAACTCTGTTTTAGGTTGTTAAGCTTGATTTATCTTTTAACTATCTGCTTCACTGTCTCTCTTTCAACTCTGCCTTTATCTCTGTTTTATGACTAATCCTTTTAATTTGTCCTCTGATCCTCTTGTGCTTGTGCCTTTACCTCTGATTAATCCTTTTAATCCTTGAATTATCCTTAATCCTCTGATATTTTACTGTTGCGGTCTTCTGATTTCTTTTCTTCCTTTCACTAGACCTCTGTCTGTGTATACTGTGCAGGGGGGGCATCCTTTTGGTTCTATGCATGTCAATGGCCACCATGATCATGATTCATTGGTGTGCATGGGGAAAACTGGCGCTCCCGGTCCTTTGGTAGACAAACTAACTGGATCGTCACCCAGGAAGTTATTTTAAATGTTTTTGGACCCTTGGAATGTAATTCTCGCATTTCTGCCATGAAACCTATGCATAAAACAAACAAATTAATTTAAAACTTGCCTCGGGAGGGCTTTTCTGCATCTATCTGGGGTTTCGGGCCTTTGGAGCTCTTCGCAGAGGCTAAAATGGTGGTCTAGGCCTTATCGCAGAGCCACAGGCCTCTGGACAGTTTGAATCGAGCGGCGGTATGAAGTTTTGGTGAGAAGCGGAAAAGCAGTTTTCAGGAGCGGAGAAGGTGGTTTTCGCACGAAGGGAAGGGCGGTAAGGGTTTCGGGGAATCGGGTGTGATTTCATACAGAAGGCGACGTGTGGCGGAGGGATACCGCCTATTTCGCGCGTTTGGGAAATGCTAACCCTGACGCAAATAATGTTGCGATAAGGGCTGCAAGCCGTTGGATCTCGGGGATGGAGATCAACAGCCGTCTGGAAATCTGGAGCGGTTAGCAAGTTAGAGGGAGTGGGGTCTGGGGGATAGGTGGCGGAGTTTGAATGGGGCACGGGGTTCGGTGAAGACCGGGGCCCAGGGGTTAAATAAACAAGCGGATGCGCCTTTTATTAAGGAAAGGGGAAGGGTCGTATGGAGGGTTTCGACCAAGGCAGGAGGACATAAAACATTTAAAGGGTAGGACTTTTATATTAAAACAGGGTTTTAATATATGTAAAAGTGGGTTCGAAAGGTTTATATTTTTATTTAAAACAATGTAAAATAGGATATTTTACATTGTTTTGATGAGCTAAGGGAAAAGGATGAAGGTGAGGGGGGTTTTGGGGTTTTTGTGGGGGAAAATGAGTGAAAATGAGAGTTTTAGGATGGAAAGAAGGGTGAAATTGAGGGAAGTAAGCCCACAATGAATTCTTTAAAGAGAAGCAAGGTGATTCTTAGAAGGTAAACTAAGAGATAATGAAAAAGGATTTATAAGGATAATGAAGGTAGTGAGATTTCTAAAGATAGCTGACAGGCCAGGAATCCTGTCTTTAGTTGATTGTGATAAATCCATAGTCACCTAGTGAATCTATAGAATACAGGAGGATAACAGTGGCTCCAGCTGGGGAGGGCAACTCCTTTAGGAGGTGTCAAGAACCTTGAAGTTCAAATCTATGGAATTTGTAGACCAGTGCCTTGATTGTACTTGGGAGGTTCCTCAGTCTTTGATTGATGATTTGCTACTGATCCTTGAAGCTGTGACCTTTAAAGATATGGAAACCATGATTGCTTCAACTCAATTCTACCTACCCATCATACTTTTCTAGCATTCTTTCTTCATATGGGTGCATTTGGATTGGAAAACCCTTGACATCATTTTTCTTTTTGAAAGAAAAAACTATCTACCTCTACCCTTATATCATCCAAAGGCTCAGATTATATTGGTGAGCTCTTTTATCCTCTACTTAATCTACTTATCTGTCAAGTTTAAACAGTTTGACTGGTTTTCATTCTCTAATCTATTTAACGGGAAATTCAAAACATGACCAAATCAAGATTAAGCAGTTTTATTTGCAATAAACTGTGGCATTTTAAACAAGTTGCACACAGATTTTATTCTTGCAAAAAGTAAAACTAAAAACTGAGGGCTATAATTTGGAATTTTTCATTCATCCCTCTCTTTTCTCTTTGGTTCAGATTTGAACATTGGAACCAAGAACTTTTCCTTATCTAATCCACTGATAAGCCAAGTTTAAATAGTTTGGCAAATCTTCATCTGCTAACCTATCAGCAGAAATTTAAAACTTGTTCAATCATGATTAGGCTGTATGACTGAACAAAGATTCTTTTCTGAGAAATTAGTGGCATTTGGACTTGCACACTTTCTGAAATAAACTTTTTTGGTATGGGGCTTTACGTTTTATTTTTATCTGCCCTATTTTCTTCTTTTATTTGTTTTTTATGTTTATTTTTCTGATATTCAAGTAGTGTTATATACAATGAGTAAAGCTTCAAACTGATATTTTTTTAACAAAATAAATGCTTGAGCATCCTGCCATTGACGGGACCTCCAAATAATTCTATTCCATCCATTTCTTGTAGGAAGAATGCATTGTTACCTCTTGCAAAATGGATGATGTATGGATATTTCCATAGATTTTCAAATTGTCCATGCTTGCCTTTGTCCTCTTTTCTTGAATCCCACTTCAGCACTTTGTCACCAATGTTAAAATAATTTGCCTTGGTCCTTTTCTCAAAAATACTTTTGATAGTTTCTTGCACTTGTTGTGTTCTGTTGTATACTTCTTCTCTGGTTTGCTGCAAATGGACAGTCTGGTTTATTCTTCTTTGCATATCATTTTCTTTAGACTGTGCTTCTTGGATGAGATTCATTACTGGCACCCCTAAAATTGTTGGAAAAAGTGCATCTACTCCATACACTAGCTGATAGGGAGACATTCCAATTGATTTTTTATTTGTTAATCTGTCTGCCTATAGTGCATGCACTAGTTTGTTGTGGCATGACTTTTTGTTCTCTTCCAGCAACTTTTTGATGATGTTCACCAAAATTTTGTTTGAGGATTCAGCCAACCCATTACCCTGAGAGTAATAAGTTGTAGAATGGCCCAATTTAGTCTGATATTTGTGGCAAAAATCCACCATTTTCTTGGATCTAAAAGCAGCAACATTGTCAGTGATAATATTTTTAGGACAGCCGAATCTAGACAAAATGTGGTTTTCAAGAAATTTGATGATTACTGAGTCTATGGCAGTCCTAGAAGGGATAGATTCTATCAATTTTGTAAACTAGTTAGTTGCAGTGAGGATCCATTTGTGTTGGGCAGAGGAGGCAGGATAGATTTCTCCAATAAAATCAAGGCCCCATTGTCGGAAAGGAGATTCTACAAAAATTGGATGCAAGGGAAATGGCAGCATTTTTCTCTTGCCTTCAAAGATTTTGCATTTATGGCAGGCAATTACCATTTTATGGATGTCTTGAAAGAGGGTGGGCCAATAGTAACCAGCTCTGAGGATCTTGTTGACAATAGTTTTCCAATAGAGGTGGCCTCCACATTCTCCTTCATGAAACTCATACTTGATTTTATCTGCATCATCCTCAGGAAAACATTTAGGAAATATACCACTAGCAATTTTCCAATATAAAACTTTATCTAAAATGCAATAGTTTACAGCCTTTAACTTTAATAATCTATCCTTTGTTTTAGACAAACTAGGAGGAACATTCAGATTTAAAAGCACATACAATATATCAGCATACCAAGATGAATTCAGAAATGATTCTTCAATGGGTGGAATTGCCAAATCCTCCTGTTCATCTAATGCATCAATCATATTCATGTCCAGTTCTTGAAAATTTGTTTCAGCCATGAGTTTAGCCAGTCCTTGTCCTTTGATTAGTTTAGTGGGCTTGATTTCTAAATCATATTCTAATATAACAGCAATCCACTTACCTCTTTTGCCATCAGGATCTTGTGTTAATATGTCTTTCACCACTGAGTTAGGCACAAATGCAATGATGTGTGAGTGAAAAATATAAAATCTGAAATATTTCAATGCCTTGATTAAGGCAAAATCTTGTTTTTCAATAATTTTGTATTTCAGAGGTGCATCTCTTAATGCCTTGCTGAAAAATGCAACAGGTTGTTCCTGTCCTTTTATATTTTTCTGTAGTAGGACAGAAGCAACTGTATGTTCTGATGCAAAGGAGAAGATGAAGAAGTCTTTGGTAAACTCAAGGCTAATTAAAACTGGTGTTTGGGTAAGTGCTTGTTTTACCAGTTCAAAGCATTGTTTTGCTTCTATGGTCCATTTGACTCCTATTTCTCTTTTCAGCATGTTTGTAATGTTTCTTAGGAGTTCTGCAAGGTTTGGTATGAACCTTCTCAAGAAATTTATCTGTCCAATGAAAGATTCTAGTTCTTTGATGTTTCTAGGAAGATTAATTTGCAATATTCCTTCAGTCCTTTTTGGGTCAATCTTGATCCCTTCTTCAGATATGATATGGCCTAAAAGTTTTCCTTCTTGAAGGCCAAACAAATTTTTCTTGGGATTCATAGATAAACCATACTTTCTCCACTTTTCAAAGACTTTTCTTAAGTGAGCTAGGTGTTCTTCATCTATTTTAGATTAGACTGTGATGTCATCAAGGTATATCACAATGAAGTAACCTATTTCTTCTGAGAAAGCAATATCCATGGCTCTTTGGAAGGTGGAACCATAAGTCATTAACCCAAAAGGCATTTTCACATACATGAAGGTACCCCAGGGTGTAGTGAAATTTGTCTTGTGTTGATCATCTAGGTGTACCAGCACCTGATTGTATCCTGAAAAGCAATCTAGCAAAGAAATTATTTTATAACCTACTACCCTTTGTAAGATGTGATCCATTTTTGGTAAAGGGTAGTTATCTTTCAAGGAGGCTTTGTTTAAGTTTCTGAAGTCTATGCATAGCCTAATTTCTCCTATTTTATTCCTCACTGATACGAGATTTGAAACCCATTTTGAGTATCTCAGAGGGACTATTATTCTAGCATCATACATTTTCTTGACTTCTTTCTCAACCAGGGGTAGTTGCACAGGGTTTATTCTGCATAGTTTCTATTTAAAGGGCTTCTAGTTTTCTTTGAGAGGGATCTTATGGTGGATTATCTCTATATCATATGACTTTAAATCTTCATAGCTCCAAGAAAATACATCAGTAAATTCTTTAAAAAGCTCAAGATATTTCTGTTTTATATGCGCTGGCAGTGTTTTGGACAGTTTTATCATTTTAGGTTTTTGTTCACTGCCTATATTGCACTCTATTTTAGCTTCAGTGGGCTCCATCTTTGGATTTCTAGCAACATCATTAAAGTCAAACATTTCCTCTAGAGGAAACAATCCCTTTGGAAAATTATCGGTGTTTGATTGTAGCACTTCAAAGTCTTCTTTTTCTAAACTAGTGCACAACTTTGTTTCATGTGTGTGTTCTTTGTCTAACAGATTTATATCAGCAGTATCAGGAGGTTCTTCTTTGTAAGATTGTTCCTTATCATAGCATTCTTCTTCATAATCTGAGTCTGAATTTGGCACCTCAAACTCATTTCTGGACTGTATGAAATCTTCTATCTGTTTATCTCCCTCAAAAACTTGCCAATATTTTATGTTATCAGGAACTGTTGGTCTATATTTTACTTGGACTGTGTATTGTTTGCTTTGATAAGGTTTTTTACATGTATTGGTTGCAAATGCTAGACCATTGGCAAGGATGTTTTGATTTCTAGGGACAAAGGTGAGATCATATTCTGTGAATGTTTTCAAGAGGTCAATGGCATCATCTCTATATCCTTTTAATCTAGGATGTTTAGCTGTGTATTCTCCCTTAATCTGCTTAATGACTAGCTCATAATCTCCATGGACAGTTATCCTCCTAGCTCCTAATTTCTTCAGTAGTTGTAGCCCTAGGAGGAGTGCCTCATATTCAGCTATGTTATTTGTGCATGGAAAATTTAGCTTGTATGATTGGCCTTCTGCATGATTGATCTCTGTGTTATGTGCCCATATACCTGCTCCTGAACCATTTTTGCCACAAGAACCATCAAAACTCATACTCCAAAGAGGTTCGATTTCAGATTTGTCATTATGTTGGTCATTATTTTGTTCCTTGTGGTCTTCACTATGTTTTCTGTTATATTCTGTTTGAGAAAATTGTTTTCACTATTCCTCCTCTTTTCCCTCTCTTTGTTCTATTTTTTCATTTTTTGTCACTTGTTCATTAAGGTTTTCATCATTGTAAAGGATAAATGAATCAAGTTCTGTGTGAATGGAATAAAGAGGGGAGTTATCTGGCTTTTCTTGACTGCTAACCATGTATTTCATGTGAGTTTCCCTATACAGTATTCTTGGTTGAATAAGACAAGGATGGTAACATAGTTCATGTCCATTTGGAGGGTACCTTGGATTTTAGCACCCTGTGATCTTGAGAGGAGCATGCCATATTTAGGAGGAATATCAGCCACTATAATGTCCATTACTAGGCTCTTGGCTTGTATTTGTGCTAGATTGACACGTAGACCTTTGATTAGGCCTAGAAATTTAACTCTATTGGAATCAAAAGAGCATAAATCTTTGTATGGTCTAGTTATTTCAAGGCCTAGTCTTTCCATCACTACATTTCGCATAAGGTTGTGTGAAGCTCCTGAGTCTAGCATGGCATTGTGTAGAATTTTATCATGGATGTTTAAACTAACATAAAATGGAGGAACACCTCCCTCTTGAAATTTACCTTCTTCTTCTGGTCCAAACAGAAGTTTAGGTTTTTCATCATTTAAATTAACAGAATTAGCATTTTATCCTATGTTTAAATATTTCAAAAGTTGTACACATCTTGGGTGACTAATTCAGTGAGAGGAATGGAGATTTTAATCTTGGCAATTTCATTCTCTATACTGAAAGGTATCTGATTTTTTGAAATATTCAAATCAGCCTTTTCAGACACTGTTTTCATAGCAATTTTAGCTTGCTGGTTTTTATTAGTAAACTTAGTTAAAACAGTTTTGTTAGGGGCACTAGTTGTCTTACTAGTGCTGCTTTGGTCACCACTAAGTTTGGGACTAGGTTGACTATTTTTGTTTTTATTTCTATTAGAAATTTCAGCCACTATGTTTACATTTTCTATTGTCTTTTTAGGAATGTTTTCAGAGGTTTTCTTAGCAGAAATTTCAAAGGTCTTTCTTTTGGGAGTGTCTTGGTTTTTCTTGCTTCTGAGGTCATATTTTCTGTGTACTTCCATGATGGCATTTTCAAAGCCTTGTTTGTAGTCTTCATATTCTAGGCTTTCTTCTTCATATTGAGTTGGGGAAAACATGCCTTATTCTTCCTCAGTGAGGAAAACAATATCCCCATTAGTCACTCCCATTAAATTTATGTGGTTTTCCTCTGTTTCTTCGATTACCCCCTCATCCTCATTAGCATATTTTTCTTGGAAAGGAGGTTTGATTTGTTGATCAGGACTTCTTTGTCTTATTTGAGGAGGGTTTCTTCTGAAGTTATGGTTTTGATTCTGATTTTGATTTCTGTTTTGAGGAGCTATTTGGTTCTCCCTATAATAATCTCTCTCATTTACATTCATCCTCTCCATGGCTTTGACTAAGTTATCAATATTTGTATCAGATTTAGAGGGTACATATTCTTCCCTATATGTGACTCTTTTCTCATTCTTCATTCTAGATCTCTTAGCAATCAGATTGGCTTCTACACTTACTACTCCCCTTTGCATGTCTTCTAATGTGAGGGGTTCTCTTTCTCTTAATTGGTAAGCCATCTCTGGGTCAAAACCATTAGGGAATTTCATTAGATCTAGACCTTGTGGAGGTTCATGTGTATAGGGAGGGCATTATATACACTATTGAACCTAGTGCAGTATTCTTGGACACCCTCTCCAACATTTCTCTTAATGTTTTCATATTCTGATAAGATTTGGAGAGAGTTCTTCTTGACTTCCCATTTGTTTAAGAATATTTTATGGAAAGCAGGAAAGTCATTTATGCTATTAGGGGTTAAGCATTTAAACCATTTTCTTGCCTCTCCCCCTAAGCTTTGAGAAAACATTCTAAGTTTAACAGTCTCATCATCTATCTCTTGTCTATCAAAGTAGTCATTCATTATGTCCACATGTTTTTTAGCAGTAGTAGAACTGCTAGCATCATATAAAGGAATCTTGGACTGATAGTCCTATGGTAGAACTACTAAAGGCAATGGTAGAACTAGGGGAGCATACCATGTTGCCATGATCTGTGGTTGGGGGGCAAATGGAGGATTAACAAGAGGAGGGTTTACAAAAGGAGGTGGAGGGTTAAATGAAGGAAGGTGAACAGTGGGGGATGAGGTTAGTACAACAGAATTCTGTTGTAAGGTGGATGGATCTAAAACTATCTGGGTTATCCAACTCTGAGATCTAGTCCTATACAAGCTTTGTTCTAGGGGTGAGTCAGAGAGGAGATTATGCAAGTCTTTAAGATTTTCAAGTAGGGAACTTGCTTTGTGGATAGGTCTGCTAACAGTTGGATTTTTAGATCTAGGAGACTTCCTAAGGATGCTTTCAGGATTGTCAACTATTGCAGGAGGATTTGGGTCAGGATGAGATCTGATACAGATTCTTCTAGAAGCCAGAATTTTGGACCCAAAAATCAGAAAGGTTGAGAGTTTATGACAGCCTTAAAGGACCAACCAATCTGTGCAAGAAATACTTAATCCACAAATTATTCTTGGCTGGGTTCTGTTGATGTTCAATGTTAAAATTATTTTCCCAGTGGAGTCTTCACCAGGTGGATGATTTTAATTGTTTTATGGCTGGTTGTTGTCCACCATCACCAACCAAGTACCATTCTTGGCTAACACTTGATTCATATAAATTAAAATTAGGTTTTTTGAGCTCTTGAGATAATGTTTAAGCTCTTTAATAACTCATTCCTCCCCAGTATGGTCGCCACTATGTTGGCTCCCCGTGATTTGCCAGAGTGGCAAGAACAAACTCTGTAGGGAACCACATCAGAACCACTTTGGAATCCTAGGACCTAGCCTTCCTGGACTCAAAGAGGGATCTCTCTATATAGGTGTTTGATAAATGATATGTCTTTATGCTTTGGTCTATTATTTTAGGCTACTTATGAAGTTCTAAGGACTTGTTTGTTTTGATTTATTGATTGGTAGGTTGACAGATCAAAGGTGTGATTAATTAAGGGAGTGCTTCAGCTGAACAAATAGGTCATGAGAAGCATTAATCCATTGGTCTATGGAGTCGTAAAAGGATTTAATTGTTCATCAACTCTACAAGGGTTTTCATAGGGCAAGATAACTATATCAAGTGGATCTCTTAGATTAGATGGCATATGAAATGAAAAAAAGTTGTGAAGGTAGCAAAACTAAAAGTTAGTTAAGAATATTTTAACTCTACTTCAACAAAGAAAAGCCTTTTAGGTAACTGTTGGAGACAAACCAAAGGACAGGGCACACCATAGACTTCTTTAGCCAGAATTTAATAAGCAAACCTTTAAGACAACAATCCAGCAATCCTAAGACTACTTTTAGACAAAGAAAACATTTAAGATAATAGTGACTGCAACTAAAGAGCAAGCTAAACCTATCTTCTTTAACCAAACACTCTAAAGACCTTCAAAGCAACATTTCAAGACCTACCAGAGGATAGGGCATACCATAGACTTCCCTAGTTGGACTCTACTAAGTATACTTCAAAGAAAGGCCTTAAAAATAATATTTCAAGCTACACCAAAGGACAGGGCATACCATAGACTTCTTTGTCTTGACTCTATTAAATCATTTCCAAGACAACAAGCTAGGTGGAACCAGAGAGAAATTAAGAATTCTCCAATCATACCTTGCAGAAGAAAACATTAGGATAAAGAATGCTAACATAATTAGGGTGCCAAGATAGCATATCCTAATCTAAAATTTATGTTCTTATATCAGAGAAATAATGGACATAATGGAAAACAGAAGGAAAACATTGACAAAGAAGGAAGACTTCACCATTAACATAGCTCAATAATCCTGTGAACATGCTTCTATTACTAATGGTCAAAATAGTTACATTACTCCAGTACAATAGATCTCTGCAACTCAGAGCTTTCTCAAATCCATCCTAGCATTCCTCAACTAGCTCAACAACAACAATCATCCAATTAACCACCAACTAACCAACACTAAAACTGAATGATACATGCAGTATTTATCTGCAAAATGAGGAGGTGATCCTAAGCTAGGGTTTCAGATGTTCTTATTACAGATTTAATGCAGTTTTGACCTTTGAGACCATGCAAGGCCCAAGGCAAAATATCTAAGACAAACTTTACTGTATAATAACTCCTAACTTCATTGTTTGAGCTAACTTTTGGAAATGATTGACTTTGAAGATTTTTAATAACTTTTGTAATAACTGTTGGGTAGTTGAGAAATATCTCTGACTGTCTCAATAACCGCTAATGTCTTTGTTTGAAAGAAAACATGTTGTAGGTGGCAAAATGTGTTTCTAAAGAAGCAAATTCCTGGGTTTGGTCATTCGAATCTATCTTTGGGTTGAGATGCATTTGTTTTATCCTTGAACTCTATTTTAGGCTATTAATCTTGATTTATCTTTTAACAATCTGCCTCATTGTCTCTCTATCAACTCTGCCTTTATATCTTTTTTATGATTTTAATCCTTTTAATTTGTCCTATAATCTTCTTGTGCTAGTGCCTTTACCTCTTATTAATCCTTTTAATCATTGAATTATCCTTAATCGTCTGATATTTTACTATTGTGGTCTTCTGACTGCTTTTCTTCCTTTCATTATGCCTTTGTCTGTGTATGTTGTGCAGGGGAGGCATCCTTTTGGTTTTGTGCATGTCAATGGCCACCAATGATCATGATTCGTTGGTGTGCATGGGGAAAATTGGCAATCTCGGTCCTTTGGTAGACAAACTAACTGGATCGTCACCCAGGAAGTTCTTTAAATGTTTTTGGACCCTCGGAATGTAATTCTCGCATTTATGCCATGAAACCTACGCATAAAACAAACAAATTAATTTAAAACCTGCGTTGGGAGGGATTTTCTGCATCTATCTGGGGTTTCGGGCCTTTGGAGAGCTTCGCAAAGGCTAAAATGGTGGTCTAGGCCTTATCACAGAGCCACAAGGCTCTAGACAGTTTGAATCGGGTGGCAATATGAAGTTTTGGCGCGAAGTGGAAAAGCGGTTTTCGGGAGCGGAGAAGGTGGTTTTCTCACGAAGGGAAGGGCGGTAATGGTTTCGGGGAATCAAGTGCAATTCCATACAGAAGGCGATGCGTGACGAAGGGATACCGCCTATTTCGCGCATTTGGGAAATGCTAACCCTGACGCAAATAATGTTGCGATAAGGGTTGCGAGCTGTTGGATCTTGGGAATGGAGATAAACGGCTGTAGAGGGATCTGGAGCAGTGAGCAAGTCAGAGGGAGTGGGTTCCGGGGGACAGGTAGCAGAGTTTGAATGGGGCGCAAGGTTCGGTGAAGAGCGGGGCCCAGGGGTTAAATAAACAAGCAGATGCGCCTTTTATTAAGGAAAGGGGAAGGTTCGTATGGAGGGTTTCAACAAAGGCGGGAGGGCTTAAATCATTTAAAGGGTCAGACTTTTATATTAAAATAAGGTTTTAATATATGTAAAAGTGGGTCCGAAAGGTTTATATTTTGACTTAAAACAATGTAAAAGAGGATCTTTTACATTGTTTTGATGAGATAAGAGAAAAGGATGAAGGTGAGGGAGTTTATGGGGTTTTGTGGGGGAAAATGAGTGAAAATGAGAGTTTTAGGATGGAAAGAAGGGTGAAAATGAGGGAAGTAAGCCCACAATGAATTCTTTAAAGAGAAGCAAGGTGATTCTTAGAAGGCAAATTGAGAGATAGTGAAAAAGGATTTATAAGGATAATGAAGGCAGTAAGATTTCTAAAGATAGCTGACAGGCCAGGAATGTTATCTTTAGCTGATTGTGATAAATCCATAGTCACCTAGTGAATCTGTAGAATACAAGAGGATAATAGAAGGTATTCCATTTACATGTCAATGCGTCCTAGATAGATTTGGGAGTTGTCTTAGCGCAACCTGGAGAAGGAGATCTTGATCGCCCTGTAGCCTTTACGAGCAGGAAGTTGTCTAATGAAAAAATAAATTGCTCCACAACAAAGCGCGAAGGTTTGGCGATGGTCTATGTGCTACATAAATTCATGCACTATTTATTAGGAGCACACTTCAAAATGTTCATTGATAACTCTGCGTTGAAATACTTGGTCAACAAGCCTGTATTGAGGGGAATATTTGCAGATGGATATTGTTATTCTGGGAATATGATTTTGAAGTGATAGTAAAGACCAGACATTTGAATGAAGGGCCTGATCATTTGTACAAGATCGAGACTAGAGAAGAGCCAAAAAATATTGAGGAAGGGTTACCTGATGCATAGTTGTTCGCTATTCAGGTTGCAGATGAGAATTTTTTAGAGATCATTCAATTTCTGACTACAGGAGTTGCACCTGCAGAGTATACTACGCAGCAGAAGAAAGAGTTGGTAGTAAAAGCAACATATTTTTATCTAATTGTGGGACATATATACAATATGGGGGCTGAAGAGATACTGCGATGGTATGTCCCTTCACACGAGCGACACAAAATTTTGGTTAAATAAAACGGTGTAGTTGTTGGAGGACACTATGCAGGAAAGGAAACTACGTAGAAGATTCTGCGAGTTGGACTTTGGTGGCCCATGGTGCATAAGGATTCGAAGGAGTATTGTAGGGCTTGCGATGTTTGTCAAAGGACCAGGAGACCATCGTGAAGGGATGAAATGACACTGCATCCTCAAGTCACTTTGTAGGAATTTAATAAAAGGTTGATTGACTTTGTGGGACCGATTGATCTACCAGGGAAGAAAATGGGTGCGATGTACATTATTACTATGACAAATTACCTCACAAGATGGGCTAAGGCACAACTAGTGAAGAATTGTAATGCAGACACAGCTGCGAAGTTTATTTTGAAAATATTTTGTCAAGTTTTGGTTGACGGAAGATCTTGATGAGCAATAGAGGTATGCATTTCTTGAATAGCACTATCAAAGCATTGACCATGGAGTTTTGAATGCATCACCAAAAGAGCATGTCATATCACCCTCAAGCAAACAGAATGATGGAATATTTTAACAAAATTCTAGAGAATGCTCTGACTAAATTGTGCAACATCAACATGGATGAATGGGATTTGCGCATTCCTATCATTTTATGGACCTACAGGACTCCCTGTAAGAAGTTGACAGGTAAAAATCCATTCATATTGGTGTACGGATAGGAATCAGTGATGTCGATGGCATACATCATTCCTAGTGTTAGAATTGCACCAGTAACAGATATGGTGGACATCGATATTATGGAACAATTGGAACAACTGCTCACACTGGAGGAAGATAGGTTCATCGCTAGATTTCACCAACAAGTGAAAAAGGAGAGGGAAAAGGTTTAGCGTGAAACCCATATTAAGAAAAAGACTTTCAAGCATGGATACTTAGTTCTTTTATCTAAAATTAAGTTCGTGAAATTTTTGGGTAATCTGGAAATGAACTGATTGGGGGCGTATATTGTCAGGAATTTTTCAGAGGGGGTGTAGTCCAGCTCGAGAAGCTAGATGGTTATTTATTTCCTAGATGTATTAATGGTAGCCGATTGAAGTTATACATGGACAAATCCACCCCTGAGGATTTGCATTGACTATATGGCTGGAAAAGAGTCTTAATGCACCACACAGTTGAAAGAGATCTTGCGACTATAAACTACTATGTCGAAGGAAGGCTTCGTTGAAGAAGAGGTACAGCATGGTATGTAAGAAGATGGCACAGCTGGAGGGGACTGCACAGAAGGAAGAAGGACTGCACCGGGGAGGTGGGTCTGACGAAGTTCACCCAGAATATGACTGTTGGAACCAGAATAGTTGATTTGATAAGGACTTGGTTGTTAAAAGGAGCGGGATGGATGTATTTAATGGGCATATCTGGGCAGATATTCCTCCAAATTTTCATTTATGAGGTGCATCTAAAGGAGATTATGGAGTTTGAATTTCAAATCTGCTATAAATCAGGAATTCTACTACACATTTGGACACTTTGTGCTCTAAGATTTAGAACTGAGATTTTGTGCCTGAAATCTATCCATGCAAGCCGTTGCATGTCTGGGAATAGTTTTGAGGAAATTGAGAAGGAATTTATTCACCGAGGGATAGGATACACAATGATGGCTACGCCACCATCCAATGTAATAGAGTCAAGGTTGCCCAGAAAACAAACCACTGCAGGAGCAACACCATCTAAAAATCAGAAGAAGTTAGTGCTTCGCACATCACCTAGGAAGAAAATTCCCAAGGAACAAAGGTCTAAGACAATACAGGATAGGAAGAAGCAACCTATCGAAGTTGAAGAGTCTGGGGAAGAAGAAGATATCCTGCCCAAAGGTATCAAAGATGTTGATGTAGAGGAGGTAGAACCTGTCTCCAGGTTGCCCCCTTATATTCCACCATGGAAGTCGATAGTTGCGAAGCCTATGAAGGACCCAGACACAGTAAAATATAAGATCTTTACACCCTTGCTGCCTAAATAAGTACCTGTTGAGGGAGACTTGTTGGGAAAATGGCCACAGCTGTGCATGGAGGACTGGGATTTGAATGACCACAACAAATACCCTCAATTTGAGCTAAGCTGGTATTTGTTCTCTATCTATTATGAAGCTACTGGAGTAAAAATATTAGATCCAATAAGGTGGGTGGCAGGAATTAGAAATGTTGGGTTGTTGAACATGTTGTAGGTTCCACACTTTGGGTGTAGTATTATCAATACCATTTGTGTGTTCCAACTGCTGACCCCAGTGCACGATGATATTTTATGGCTGGGAGAAATATTCCTCATCGACGCGATGTTGATTAAGAGGATCATTGCGCTGCCTTGTCAAGGATTCAACCCTGCAGAAGTATTTGTGGGAAAATATTAATATAAGAAGTTGGCCAACTAGATGAAGAAATATTACTACCTCACCAAGAGATCCAGCAAGTATTCTATTAACTCCATTACGGATAGGTTAGTGTGCTTTTCCACCGATATTATGGCAGGAAATATCATGCGGAAGTTCCACGCAGAGGAGGTTTCCGCACTAGCAGTCTCTCTGGCTGCACAGTGTAGCAAAGGCATTGTGTACAATTAGGCAGGATACTTATGCAAGTAATTCTTATATGATTTCAGAGAAGCACATGAGGAAGGTAATAAATTCCACTACAAGTGGCTATTGTTCCTAATTTCATTGATGGCATGGAAGGAACCTGATGAGTCACAGTTCCCAACTTTGGACCCACACATCTGCGATCCTGCGCGGTATGCCTCAATGTGGCAATCAAAGGAGCCAACCCTGGTGATGGAGAATAAATTATTTTGGGTAGGTTTTGAGATGAGTTTGCGCACAATGATCAGCTAGAAGCCTAGGCTATCGCCAAGTCCTTTTACAAAACATAACCAGGTTACTGAATTTAAATGCAATTTTCACCATGTCCACATCCAAGCGAAGCAGGACCTTACAGAGGTCTGGTATGAGCTTTCGTACATGGTGACCGACGACAATGCTATGTGCATCGTAATCGAATGGAAAAGTGATTGGCTAACTCCATCCACTAAAGGAGGAAAGACAACACAGGTTGGCACAAGCAACATGAAGGCGGGTACCTCGGGTACACCGACATCCAAGAAATATACCAGAAAGCAGCCAAAGAAAGTCACATTCACAACAGAAAAAGAGGCTGAAAAAGAAACTGAGCCGGCAACGGAGAAGTAGGCTCAAGAGACAAGAGGGGGTGATGATCAGGGTGACTCAGATACATTCATTGATCCAACAAACCTGTCATCCCATCATATTGTTAAGTGGCGACAAACCGAAGGTACAGGAGGTGCGCGGAAAAATATAGTCAAATAAGTCTGCTAACCCAGAGGCGATGGTCCTTAGTGAGGGGGACTTTGATGAAATTGGTGACACTGTTTAGAACATCACGAAGCACATATGGGGAAATATCAAATACTAATACAAGTATTGGCAGAGGTCCACAAGGGAATCAAAGAATTACAGGTACAGACGAGCACAGTGCAAGCGAGTGTGCTTCAAGAGAGCAGGATTCAAGCGAGCGGGATTCAAGCGAGCGCGGCACAAATGAGTGGGGCATCAACAAGTATGGGTACAGTGGTTCTGAAGTTGGAATTGACTCCTGACATTCGAGCTCTGTTGATCCTTTCAAGAGCCTTATATTTTTAAATTGCAAATAATCAAGCAGAAGCATCACACTTGCAGAACACCAGATTGAACCTCGTTGCACTCTCTTTGAAGGAGATGCATGATTTCCACCAAGGCATCATAAATGAATTGCAGATCCGCAAGCAGCACACCTTGTTAGGTATCAAGTATGTTAAGCAAGAACGGAAGCAAATGGCTGAGGAAAAGAAGCAGGTTGTGTAGGAGCACGATGAGGCAACTGCACATAGAGAGAAATTGGAAACAACTTTCACCAATGTTTGTAGCGAACTACCTGAGCTGCAGATTCAGGCTGCAGCAGCACCAGAGGAAAAAGTAGAAAAACTCGCGATGGAAATAAAGGATTCCAAGGCTGAAGTCGACAAGGTTTGACTTGAGATGTAGATGAATATCATCAAGCTGCAGATGCAATTGCAACCCGCTAATCCGTTAGAGATCCGAGAGCATCACGCAACGAAGATTAATGCTACCACTACCAATATTGATTCCACAGTCCATGAGTGCACCAACATCTTTGAATAAATTATGGATGTCTGGGCCTCGCTGCAGGATAATCCTCATGTATATAATATTGAAGTAGAAATCCGCTAGAAATTGGAACAAATGGACCACATTAAGGTTACAGCGAAGACCTTAGCACTGATATAGCAGTATGCCCATCTCCAATAGGGTAAAGTTTTACAGGGACATATCGATGAGTTGCGTAGAAAGGAACAACTTATCATAGCCAGAATGTAACCATGGGAAGCTGAAGCCTATCAGCTATCACAGACTGTGGATAAACAACTGAAGCAGTTGCGCCAGACACTGAAGGAACTTACTAAGAAGATCACAGGGACAACTACAGAAAATTTGTTGACCAAAGTTCGAGAAGTCGAGAAGCAGTGAAATGGGACCATATATTCATTGAAGTATGTATTGAGCAGCATCAAAGCGAAGATTGATGGCGCACCATCAAAGTGACTCGGGACGAGTCACATTTTTGCATTGGGGGCATGTCGGATAGGGTACCCCTAGGTTGAATATTTTGATAAAGACTGTGCATTTTTAGGAGTGGAGCGCGCAGCGCAGCTATATTAGAGTCTTAGGGGCTTTAGGGTGGGTCAAAGCCCCTTATTTTGTAAAGGGATTAGAAGTTTTTGTATACCTTGAGCTCCTCCCATGGTTTTCAGACCATGGTATTGTAAAAGAAAACACTATATAAGGAGTCTAGGATAGTCTTGAAAAACATCACATGACTCTAATGATATAATGCATTAGAATGTAAGGTTGTACTAAGTTTGTATTATATTGTTCATGCTAGAGGAAATGCTTATGTATTTGAGTGCGTAGAGACCATAGAAAGTCTACAGCTGAGTGCGTAGGGTGGAAAGTGTTGTATTGAGAAGATCTGAATAATAATAGAAGACTTGGAAGACATATTTGTGCTATGTGCTTATGTTTTTGCTTTAATTATGCTTTGATATTATTTATGTTGAGTTATTTTTTTTACATATAATTGCATCATGAAGTCATGTTTATGTTTTTCTATGTTGTTTAATGTATGTTAAGTAGAATCGTGCAGTCTGCAATATAGTTCAAAAGAAGTGTTAAACAACAACTGTGTAGTTAAA
The DNA here is from genome assembly GCA_034641835.2 of Pinus albicaulis. Lineage (NCBI taxonomy): Eukaryota > Viridiplantae > Streptophyta > Pinopsida > Pinales > Pinaceae > Pinus > Pinus albicaulis. Next base: position 880,473,933 of record CM076572.1, read on the forward strand.
AAAATTGTTCTACGAAGCCCCGATCAGTGTTAAAGAGAAGATAAGCCCTAAATCCACACTCCACAGTCCTTCTGGATGTAGAAACCCGATTCTGGCATCCCCTAATATTACCTCGGGTGATACTTCAGTCTACACAACAGATCGTTGCCCAAAAGGTCAGTAATAGTGGGTTTTGTTGGTTTGCACAGCCATATCTGAACCTGGTTATAGGCCCCATCAAGCCAAAAATCAACTATAGTCTTTAGGTATGAGAACCTTAATGATTTAATATGCTACTAATTACTTTGTATTTGATGCCTTCAAGTTGCCTCGAAGTTATGAACCTTAAAATGTTAAGTTACTATAAATTTTCAGCACTATGGCATAGGAATTTTCAGAGTTGTTAGATAATTCTTCAAGGTTAATATGAATGTGAATCATTCAAAACAGAAGGATTGAATAGGAATTTAACATGTTCCAAGAAACCTATATCTTGATTTCCTCAAACTGGTCGAGTAAAGTCACAGATTTTCAATGATGAAAATTCCTTCCTTGAGCAAAGTACACATGCCCCAGACTAGTCGTAATGGTATGCCACAAAAGTCTCAATTTAAGTCTGAATTTTCAAAGTGATTGTACTTTTTATTAGCCCAAGATGCATCCACAAACTTGGGATATTTTAATCTTCAAATTTTAACTACCTCAAGTCTACTTGGGTTCATGCCCTAAAAGACAGATAATACACCTGGATCTACACTCAAACTCGATTCAAATTCCCTCCAAACTTTCGGATATGCCTCAGAAGTATTCCTTGATAAAGGGCTAAATTTATGGACATATCATAACCCTCAAGCAATGTATAATCCTTGTATGTTGTTCCAATTCAAAAAAATTCTCAAAGGTTTTTCAACAAAAGTATAAGACGAGTAGGGAATTCTAATGACTAGCCTCACATTTAGCTTCAAAAGGTGACAAATAAATCTTTGCATTAACTTTAGTGAAACCTGAAAAACATGTTCAAACTTCAATGAAACCCATGCTCAAGGATATTGGCCCAAAACCCTTCTAGATATTCAAACTCTCCAAGATATTTTCAAGACTCCATATGGCCACAACTACTTTAAGTTAGATAGATAATGTGAGTTGTTTGCTCAGTGGTGAATGAGAGATATCAACCTGTATTTATAGAATCTGAGAGGCATTAGGAAAGGGCAGCCCAATTGCAATCATGGAGGTAAATTAAATTCAATATTGAATTTTCGTTTGGAGCCAAAAATCAAATTAGGTTGAATTATCATAATATTATAATTTTTGAATTGAATTTGAAATTTATAAATGATTTATCCCGCTTTTGGAAATCAACTTCCTTTTGGAGCACAAAAATAAATTATATTATACAATATTCATGTATTTCTTGGATTCACTTGATCTAACAATATGCTAAAGTTAAATACTGAATAGCTTCTACAAATCTTGCGGAATTAAAAACACAATTTCCAATTACAATATTGTGAAGAAAGATCAATCACACACAACACAGATAATTTCCCGGGGAAATATTACAGCTAAAAACCCCACTATATTCTATTGTATATTATATCATGGATCATGAAACAATTACATACAAAACTCCAATCACAAGAGCTCTCAGTACATCAGTTAATTGTCTCACACTGTCATACAAATATTGGCAAATCATTTTTTCAATTTACTGTCTCCAAATAGCCTGCCTCCATTGTGCAATCCCTATTGAAATAAATCCCTGAAATGATGCCTTCTTGCCTGCCTTGACTGTGAAATCCTCATGGTCACATCCAATGTGTGTTTACTTGCTTTTGTACAAGTGGATATGGTCACAACTGATATTTTACTTCCCTTTCACCTAGAACTCAACTGGGTCTCCACTGGATCTTACATGCATGCAGTTAATAATAGTAAATCTTCAGTTGCATGTGATACCACTGATTGTGAATTAATTAATAATTAATTCACTTGATCTCTCACTAGTGTATCTTCATTTACAACTAGAAAAACTGATTTTAACTCACTTAACTGAGTTAAACTACTTACAACTTGCACAACTCATGCACCACTGCACTTCCAACTCTGTTACAAATCGAATCACTCAGTTACAACTAAAGTCAACCTGCATGTCCCACCAACCAACCACTTAACTCAAAATTCACTTAGTTAACTGATTTTCCACTTAAGTTAACTATTTCCAAGTCCACATTGAGAATAGATTACAGTTTAATGTCAATATAAATTAAGGGATAATAAAGATATACATACATCTATAAATAGACATGCACCATACATATATAAATAGACATACACCTAAAAATATCTTGAGGCCCCACCTAGTGTAGGTGCTTAATTTTCACTAGGATCAAATTTCTTTTTGAATCTCAACAAGAAAGAGATTATCCTTCACCCCAATCATGTCTCTACGGTATTCGGATTTTCTCCTGGCGGGCGCCTTCAACAGAATATCTGCATCCTGATCTTCCGTGGAAATGTACTGAAGCAACATAATTATCCTCTACACACAATCTCTAAGATGATGGTACCGGATATCTATATGCTTGGATCTATCATGAAACACAGGATTAAACGAGAGTTTAATGCAACTCTGATTATCACAATGAATCATTGTTGGATCCATATGAGAACCAAACAAACCAACCAAGATCTTTCTCATCCAGATAGCCTCACATGCAGCTTGACTCGTTGCCATGTATTCCGCTTCCGCTGAACTGAGTGTCACAGATCTCTGATTCCTGTTGTACCAAGAAACAGTTGTAGATCCAATGCTAAAGATCCCCCCTGATGTGCTCTTTCTATCCATTGGACTTCCAGCCCAATCTGCATCAGTGAAGCCATGCAACTTCACTCCATCTGTCTGTCTGTACCATAAACCATACTTTGGTGTGCCCCTCGGGTATCTCAGGACATACTTCCCCACCTTCCAAAAGAGCTTGGTAATCTTAACAATAGCTTGACTCAGTGGGTTAACCGCATAGCAAATGTCTGGTCTCGTGTTCACTAGATACATTAGCAAACCCACTAAATTTTGATAGATAGTAGCATCCACTACCTCTCCAGAATTAGCATCCTTTTTCCTCCAATTTCCTAGAAGAGGAGGATCCATGGGTTTGCATCCCTTTGCATACTTGCCTTGAGACACAAAAATTTCACCATCTTGCTGCCATATTTCTAATCCAAGAAAATAATGAAGGAGGCCCATATCCTTCATTTCGAACTCCCTTGTAAGATCCTCCTTGCATGAGTGTATCAGCTGCTCATCACCAGTCAATATTAAATCATCAACATAAAGAAAAATTATTAAAATCTTACCCTCCACCACAAATTGGTACAGGTTTGCATCTGCTTCACTTTTGGTGAAGCCCAATCTGGTGAAATAGTTGTCTATCTGATTGTACCAAGCATGGGGTGCGTACTTCAGCCCATACAACGCTCTTTGGAGTCGGCACACATGTGACTTGTTGTAGCTCCTAGAGACAGCCTAGATTTGTGATAGACCAGTGCCTAGGACATCTTAGCATAGCAAAGAGCATATAGTATAATGTGTGAAGTTGTCAGCTTCAGCTCACATGCTATCTCCTATAAACAGGGAAATGAAATAGAATGGGACCAAACTCTCAGAAACTGATACAGGAAAAGAGATACTGTAGAGGCAAGATGCAGAACTCTAATACGAAGACAACAGACAATTCAGAGACATTTTACTGCAAAGCGGGCCGATTCAGAAATACTTCACAGACATAAATTATTAGAAGGTGGATGTAGTGAAAGAAATATTGAGAGGATATTAGTTAACATTGAGCTGATACCCAGATATACAATACCACCATGTGTGGGCTTACCAATCTAAGAATCCATACATGATAATAGCATTTTAAAAGCAACTAATATAGCAGAAGTATGGTTAAGTTGAATAATGGAACAAAATATCATGCATGAGCCATATTTAAAGCGCTTGACTGATCCGAGCATGGGCATCAACTAGGATGAATCCATACCGGAAATCAGTGAGCCACTCGCATTCCAAAACATGATACAGGAAAGATGGATGAGACGAAATGATATATTAAATAACATATAAAAGAGAGTTACAGACTATGAAATACCAAAGACCAGAATCCTCTTTGATAGATACAACTCCTCCTCACTGAGACCCTATGGGCTCTGAGCCTTCATACAAGAATTTTACAAAATGTATGCAAAAAGCCTTTCACTGCATAGTTTTCTGATAAAAATCTGGAGCCCTTACAATGCGTTTCTTCATGGTTTTTATAGGAAAAACCAAAACCTAGTAAAAGAGGTAGGTGATGAACATTTAATTGTATCATTAAACAAAATGGTGGAAAAGTTCCCGCCCATACTGCTTGACGGTGTTGTATTACTAGATGTACTATGTGGCCTGCTAACTGAAATAAATGCACTGGGTGAAAATCTCTTCAGGAACGCGATATAGGGATATCCATACTAACATTCTGTCCTTTCTTGAAGGAAAACTCAGCTGAAATAAAACCTGGAGGGTATTGTTTATTGTGCGTTGTACCCTCTGCCTTCTAAATCTTGAATTAAGATGCAAAATCTTCAATGTTGGACACTGAATTCCTGGATCTTCCACTGGTACTCTTTGCCACAGCATTAATGTCTTCATCTACCAAAATCTGCACTTTGAATAACTCCGGCGGGTCTGATATATTTTAACCCTACTTCTTTTAATGAAAGTCGTGTCGTAGCAGCTTCCCTAATCCTTTTTCCATAAATTTTGCCTCTGAAAAATTGTCCTTTGACGCGGCCTCGGCTTCTGTAATGGAGGCTATGAGTAATGGCAGATTACCTCCATTCGCATCTTGTAAAATCTGCAAACATGTTAGGAAAACCAATGCACGGGAATGCAGGCACAGTAGGGGTAATGGTGTGACAGTCGCTGAGTGGTTGACTAGTGGAGAAATGTGGAACGATGGTAATAAATGCAGCGTAACAGTGTGGATTGATCGTGGATAAGAATGTGAACATATTCGTGAAAATACGTAATAAACGGAGAAATGAACCAAATATAGATCTGGGGTGGCGGAATGCACGTGGAGAAAAACTGGGAGACAGGTGGCACGATATCGGGACAGCGGGAAATGGATGACGTGGAGTGTTGACTATGGGAATTGGTCAAAGACGGAGCTAATCAAATCCTGACCGCCCGATCTCAGGAGGAGATCGATGGTTGAAAGAGCACCGGAGACAATAGACAGTGGGTCAGGGGTGCTATTGGCTTGGGTTAATGTTCGTGCAGCTTCGGGGTATGACGATCGTCAGATGGAGACCTTCAGATCGGACGACTGACAGCGATATCGCTACGCATCCTAGGTCGAATAATAATGCGCGATGGAGAGCGGTTTCGAGGCCGTACGCTGGGACGCGTTGCGAGCGCTGAGTGGAATCGCTGGCCGAACGGGAATTACCGCCTACCGCCAAAAGGCGGTGCGATGAATACCAGGCATTTTTTAAATGGTGGATGCGGGGCGGGGACCACAAGGTAGGAGAGATGCGGTACGTTGATCTATGGTTTGATCGGACGGCCCAGAATGCGCCCGATATGCATTCGGTAAGCGCCTTTTGGACTAACGCGTGGTTACAGCCTTTGGTCGCGCGGAGTAAGAAAACAGAGGGGCCAGGGTCGATAGGGCTAAACCTTAAATATTTCAAATATGAAATTTTCAGCCATTGATAATGAATTTTAGAGGCGGGAAACGGTAACGATAGGCTTGAGGATGATTTTCCAAGGCTGCAAAGGGGGAATTTGAGAGCTCTGAACCAGATTTCCTATGAAATTTTGCAGGAAGCGAATTATGATCAACATTGGCTCCACCTGGGGACGGCACGTTCATTCTTGGACGTGTCGTGAACTCGCAGACCCTCTGATCATCATGCATGCGGACTTTGCTCTCTAGCACCTCCATTTTTCAATTTATAATTCACCACAACACCGACATTATTCAAACAAAACAAAAAGGAAACTATCATACAATATAATACATCAGGCTTCCTCGGCCTGAATCAAAACTGAAAGTAAGGTTTAAGAAATTGACCATTTACAGAGGCATCCAGCGAGTCGCCCTGTAAATTTTCCAATCTCAAAGTATTATTGTCCCCCCGTTCCACAATTTTCAAAGGACCAAACCAGAGGGGGTCGAATTTACCATGTTTTCCCTTCTCGGCTCTCCGGATATCCCATCTGAGCACCAAATCACCAATCTGCAGCTTCCTATCTTTTGCGTGCTGATCAAAAATGTGTTTCATTTTCTCTTGATAGTATATTAACCTTTGATTCACCTGGCCCCGTGTTTCCTCTAATTCCACCAATTGATTGATTCTCCTGATCATATCATCAAGTTCCTCCTGGCTTTCTTGCATGAAGCGCACCACTGGTAAAGCCAGTTGTACGGGAAAAACTACTGCTTGTCCATATACCAATTCATAGGGAGATTTCCCAGTTGCTCTCTTGCTGGTGATTCTATTAGCCCATAGAGAAAATTTCAATTGGGAATCCCAATTCTTCTGATTTTCATTGATAATTTTCTTCAAGGCCCTCACCAGAGTTTTATTTGAAGACTCTGCCAAGCCATTTCCTTATGGATAGTAAGCTGTAGAGTGACTGAGTATGATATTGTACTGCTGGCAGAAATTCACAAATTTTGCAGACTTGAAGGCCTGTGCGTTATCAGTCACTATCCTAGCAGGACAGCCAAACCTGGATATGATGTTTTCCTCCATGAACTTTATGATCACAGTATCTGTAGCATTCCTTGCAGGTATGGCTTCCACCCATTTAGTGAAATAATCCGTGGCTGTCGGTATCCATTTATGTTTTCCACTTGAAGGAGGATGTATCTCACCTATAAAATCAATACCCCACTGTTTGAATGGTTCATCCACATGGACTGGAATCAGGGGAAATGGTGCTAATTTCTGTCTCTCCGCAAATTTCTGACATTTATCACTTGCTCTTACCCTGGAAAAAACATCTCCAAAAATCTTTGGCCAATAGAAGCCAGCTTTCAAAATTTTATGAGCTGTGGCCCTCCAACTGTAATGACCTCCACAGATCCCTTCATGAAATTCTGCAATAATGCTCTCTACTTCATTTTCTATGAGACACAGGAGTAGGATACCTGAGGGATCTCGCCAGTATAGCCGGCCATTGGCGACTATGTATTTCTGTGATTTCAATCCCAGCGCTCTGTATTTAGTTTTGTCACAACTTGGAGGGCAGCTAAGCGTGAGGAGATATTCTACTATCTCTTTGTACCACGGACTGGTGAGGTACTTTAGATGTGTTTTTGGAGTAGCTACTCCAATTCCATGTCATTCTTCTTTCTCCTCAGATTCCTCACCTGCTATAATAGACAAATTTATGCCTAGGGCTTGATATTTTGATTCAGATAGCATCTTGGCAAGCCCCTGTCCTTTAATCAGCTTAGTAGGGCGGATGTCTAAGTCATACTCCTGTATTTTAGCAATCCACCTCCCTCTTTTTCCTTCACTATCCCCCTGAATAAGGATATCTTTTACAGCAGCTACAGGCACAAATGCAGTGATGTGGGACTGTAAGATATATACACGGAATGCTTTGAGGGATCTCACTAGAGTGTATGCTTGTTTTTCCAATATGTTGTATTTTAATTCCGCATCACGGAGCACCTGACTGAAAAAGGCAATGGGCTGCTCATACCCCTCCTCATTTTTCTGCAATAAAAC